>CAHIKZ030004979.1:340000-462500 GCA_903632075.3 Acanthosepion pharaonis | reverse complement strand
CACTTTTCTTCCTGCTATCTTTCAACTTCTTCAGATAAATGGAGAGTTTGACAGCCCAGAAGGACAGTCCAACTATGGGAAAGAAAAACCCTGATTTTAAACCTCCACTGCCTTGCAGTTGTATCTCCAGACAGAAAATAAATCTAGATAGAAAACCTGAAGTGGAGCCCTAAAGGTAGTTGTTTGTCAACACTGACAACTTTCCAGCAACTCCTGCAGCCAAGCTGGCGTCAAATGTAATGCTCTGTATTCCAGTGGAACTTGTTGGTATGGCCAAGAGATTGGCTTGGCAGGACACAGCCTAAATATAATATCAACCAGACCTGTGCCCTGAAGAGGTTACTACAGTCTCACCAAAAAAGGAGTGAGTTTTAACTAAACTTTTATCTTGCAACATAAATGCATGCCTACTCAATATGGCCTCCTTCTTTATGCACCTTGTCATTAGGTAATCATGGCTCTCCACAAGTTCCTGTCCTTTGTAGACCTTGTCATTGCTCACATGTTAATCCATAGTATCTTCATTCTTCTGTAGGAAAACATTTCTGTTGCTTCAAGTCTCTTCATCTTTGAGTATTCACTGCCATATAGGCAGACAGATATCACATAACATAACAGTTCAGTATCCTTTTCTTTAAATAGAGAATGGGAATGAATAGGTTAATGTGCGATGCTTTCATACAATAGGAGAAAAAGTTCTAATAAATATTTAAAGTATATCACAGTTTTGTTTCTAAATTTGAAATGACAGATGTCAGATTATTAAAAAAAAGTGAAAGAAAAAAATTACTCAGCATAAATATTTCCCTTTATTCACAAAACATTTATTTCAGTTTGTCAATAAGTTGTCTATTCTCTTTATAAAGAAATTTCCAATGAAAGAATTGATGGATTCATTGATTTCATTCCTTCAATCTGATTGTAATAGGAGAAACTTTTACTTGTAAGGAATTGGTCTAAACATTTGGGGACGATGAAAAATATAATAAAATTCTCTGTTTAATTGATTCACTTTTAATAACATTTTTACATGAGAATATGACCATACACCAAACTGAACACTACTTATATTTTAAATGCAAGTTACACTTTTATTGACACTGCATATGTTTCACACAACTACTAATTCCACTAACCTCTCAACATAACCTTTACATATGACAAGTGTCAAGAAGTTCTCAGCACAGCCAGCTTTTCAGAATCTCACTAAATGACCAAACATCAAGAATTTTTTGACAAATTCTTTTTTGATTATGCTGAAACTCCAAAGCACCCTTACATTTCATTATATACAGGTTGATTAAAAAGTAACTCCCTATTTTAAAATACTTATAATTTATTTATTAATTACAATTTTGAGAAAAAAGAGATATGTGAAGAAAGCGTTTAGCATGATGTTTTATTTAAAATTTGATTTCATTACCAGCTTCTCGAGCCACCCAGGAATCACATCAACTGATTTCACCAGGAAAACATGGTATGAAAGACATAACTTCTTGTATTCACCCTTCCAGTTATTCCAAATGCTTCGTTTAGTAGTCTTATTTCTGTAAGCAACTCCATTGAAAAAAGTCACAGGATGTTAAATCAGTCTCTTGACTGGTTACTCATTCATAAAATAAGATATTACATTTCAATTATGTTTATGTTTTTATATATATATATATATATATATATATATATATATATATATATATATATTAATTTACATAACTTAGAAATCCAAAATTAGCTCATGTGTATAGACTATTTCAAACTGATATATATATGTGTGTGTGTGTGTGTGTGAATATTTTAAAAGAAGAGAGAAACCACAAACGTTTTCATTTGTAATATGGATTTTTTTTTTTAAATATATATTATGCTTTATTTTTCATAATTTTGCAACATGTGTTTCAGGTCTTGTGAACTTCTTCAGGCAAAGAGTGGATATTTCCACATTATTAAAATGAATTTTCCTATGTTTTTCGATGTTAAACATTCTCTTTTTTGTGTGGTTGTAGCATAAATGTCTTTCTTGGGCTGGCAGTGAGAAAGTTCTTCTGCTTGAAGGGTAATAGAACAATTAAGATTGGTCCGAGAAAGGGTTAGGAAAGATCTGTATTCTTGTCTTTTAATAACCCCAGTATGTTCTTAGATCTATTTCCATTTTTTTTTTTTTTTGTATTGTGTGTGTTTTTGCTAGTATGCATATGTATATTCCATTTCCATACATACATATTGTCTTATTGTATGGAATTAGTATACATTATATATATATATATATATATTTATATATAAAAACACACACTTCCTATGTAGGCTTCGTATGTGTGCTTGAGAGTAGTCTATTTGTTTTTGCCAATATGTGTATATATATATATATTTGTGCTCCACAGATACCTGTGTGTGAGTGTGTGCATATGCATGTTAGTGTTCCGACCACTGTATTTGACCATGATGTGTGCATGTTGTTTGTTTTTGCGTGATCTATTTAGTGCTGGTTTAAATTTGTATATGCAGTTTTTTTTCTCGTATTTGTAGGTAAGAATAATTGTCTGTTTGATATATTGGCATAATTTTAAATTCACCTTGGTTACATTTATAGATGTGTTGTGATACAAAGAGTTTTCTGTTGTCTGGTAATTTTATGTTGCTTTTGTGAAGGGAAATTCTGTTTAGTGCTGTGCCGATACCTATATATGACTTCTTGCATTTTGTGCATTTGAATACATAAATAACAATTTTGGAATTGCAGTTTAAATTTTTATTTATCATGAATGCCATTTTAGGGTTTTCAAAAGTGTAGGAGTTTCCTTTTATAATGATGTCACTAACCCAGCATCTTTTTTGTTACATTTTGTGACTCCCTGTATTGTGTGTTGGTTAAATATGGATGAGGTTAATGTGTTTCAGGTTTTTAGATTGGCATTTGCTTTTAATTATTTTGGTTGTTTTAGTATATTTTTCAGTTTGTTATTTCTGTTAAGTAGGTCTAGATTTTTTGTAATTTCTGTAAATAGTTCTGAATTGTTCTTCTTGTATTTTGAGACATATTGTTTGTTTGACGTTACTTTTCTTTGGATTTCATAGTTGTTCTAAAAGAATTTTTTTGTGAGTTCAAAACCTTTGTTTATTAGTGTTGTGGAATAGCCACGTTTTTTTTAGAGTTCTGTTGTTCTTCTAGGAGGGTTTTTCGGAGATGTTTGTCAGTCACACTATAGTACAAATCCCACGTGCTAGAGAATAGGGGATGGATTTTAGACAGCCTTTTGGGTGATGGCTCTAGAAATGAAGATATTGTTGGCTGTCTGTAGGTTTGTGGGGTATACCAGTGATTATGTTGTTTTCATTTCTAATGAGTATATCTAAAAATGGTAATTTGTTGAAAATATAACTGTGTATATATGATATAATAATATATAATTTTGTATAATTTTATATATCCACAGTTTATAGGAAAAATCTGACAAATTGGTAGTTTTTTTGTGGCACATTTCATCCGATAAAATCCTATTAAACACGTCACAAAAAAACCTTTCCAGTTTGTCATTTTTTTCTAAAATATATATAATAGTTAACCCACAAAATGGGGTCAAAACACTATGAAAGTGTAAAAATCAGTTTTAATACCAGCAATACATTTTTTTTTAATTATTAGCAGCAATACATAATAACCCATTGACGTTGATATGCCATAAACCAAACTAAAAGTACATCAATGAAACCTGATCTACAAAGTTATTTTTTACAAATACATAAGCGGAAAAAAAACATATTTTAAATCAATTAATTTATAATATTATGCTCTGTAAATTTACATTGAGCACTATTTTGTAAAAAAATAAAAATATCTATAAGAACACCTGATTATATATCTTACTGTTCTTTCTTTTTATATATATATATATATATATATATATATATATATATAAAATATGTATTTTGGCAGCAATGATTGGTTATATAATGTGTAGACAAGTTATGTCTATCTTTTCGTTTTTTTATTCACACCCCTGATGATAAGTCATGAGAGTTAAAAACTTGAATAACCAAATAAAATTTTTTATTATATCCACATTTATGCAACACTATTTGCCCACAAAAAGATCAATAAATGTAAAAGACATAAAATGTCTATCGGTTTTAATATGACAGATTCAAAAGAACAAATGCTGTCAATACTTATATATTATTATCGAAGTGCAAAAAAATATTCAAAGTAGAAAATGGCTGATTGTGAAAGGTTTACCTTACATAAAAGACAAGTTATACTCAACTCATTAATAAATCTTATAGATAAGAAGACTTTTCAGTTGTGAATTTTCTGATAGTTTTCAACTCACATTGTAACCCTGGCACATGCAAAAATAATGGTTTACTGATACAAATCTTACTAATTATCCCATAGCAAAGAGGGAAGAGTTGGATTCAACCTCTATAGTAAGACAATTTTGAGATAATTGGAAACCCTACTGGGATTTAACATTGGTGGCCACAATCTTAACAACATAAGATATGCAAATGATACAGTACTGATAGCAGACACGGAAAAGAAATTACAAAATCTCCTACAGATGTAGCAATGGAGAGTGAGGAGAAGGGACTAAGCATAAGCTACAAAATGCATGGTTATCGGTAAGAGGATGAGTTCGAAATGCAATCTGCATGTCGGGAACACTAGAATCAAGCAGACGTAGAAGTTTAAATATCTGGGAAGCGTTTTAACAGAGGACAATAAATGCAAAACTGAGATCTGTAGATGCATTGGGATGGCCAAGGGCACATTCCAAAAGCTGGGCAGAACATTGCAAGATAGGAGGATTTCTTTGGTAACAAAGAAAAGAATACTGAGCTGTCCTTCTTTTTGGCAGCGAATATTGGACAATTTCCTCCAAGATGATGAGACTCGTGGTGACAGAGATGTGGTTCTACAGAAGGATACTAGGGATATCACGGACCGAGTGCATGAGCAACAATGAGGTCTTACAGATGTTTCAAACAACGAGGAGGCTTATACTTAACATCAGTAGAGGCAGCTGAAGTTTCTGGGACACACAATGAGGAAGGAGGGCCTGGAGAATCTTATACTCACAGGTCGAATAGAGGAAAAGAGAGACAAGGGAAAAAACGTGTGACATACCTGGTGGGCTTAAGCAAGCGGATGACAGAATGTGGTCTGGGGGAGGAAGCAAAGGGAAGGAACTTGTTGAGAGCTGCAAGGAATAGAGGGAGGTGGAAAACAATGATCACCTACGTCCTGAAAGGACATGGCACATAAAAAGAAAGAAAAATGCTCTGAAGTCTGATTGTTTTCCATGGCTTATCAACCTTTGCAGGTTATTTAAAGACAGAAAATATTTTTAGATTGTAAAAATTTGGGGTGGCTGGATAGATAATGGTTTTAGTGATACAAATTTTATTAATTAACCCATAGCTAGGAAGAAAAGAGGGGATTCATACCTTTCACAAGGGTATTTGGGTGCAAATGAATATAATGAACCCAACAGGAATTGGAACAGCTCTCTGATTAATTCCAATCCATTATACAACCCACACATCCAAGCTTACAGCACCTGGTATTCCCAAGTGGTTACCTGTCTAGGTACTGACCAGGATCAATGTTGTTTAATTTTGGTGATAGTGTGGGAATCCGTGTTTCAAAGTGATGTGGCCATAAGCCCCCTTAATTGTTAAATAAAACAATCTGTTACCTGTTAAGTGTTTCCTCTCAGCCTCAAAACAACCCTTGCCTTATTTTTCTGCAATCACAGATGGCACTTCTCTCTCAGATGGAAAGTGATTTACTAACTTCATAATTACCGTTAATTTATCATTAGCAATGCATTAACATCGCAAAACGAAAAAGGAAATTATGATGCCTAAATATAAACTTGCTATTTTTAACATGTAAATCTCACTTTAGGCTTTATGTCAAATATAAAGAGGCTTTTCTGAGGTAAGAGGTTTTTCGATTGTTGATGCAAAACAGTTATTATTGTCTAGTCAAGAATGCCTTTTGCCAGAAAAAGGAAACAGTAGAAATAAAGAAAATGGTTTTCTAAATTTAAACAAAATCATCGGTATTTCATGATGGCTCTTTTATTTTCTGTATTTTTGTCTGTCCAAAAGCTGATAATTCTTGTTTTCATCATGTGAACTCATAGAAAGAGAAAATATGTTGTGCAAGAGAAATAAAAATAAAATAGAAAAAAAAAAATATATATTCACTGCAGGTGCACAGCGACATAATGTTCTGATTAAGCATGAACATTGTTTCTTTCTTTTTCATTCTGTTGCCAACCTCAAAGAAACTGGAAGTTTACAAATAATTAAATCAGTGTGTTCGGCTGAGATTAAAAATTTAGCAAGCGTTCTCAGAAGTTCATTTCTCCCGTCTGTACATCTCTTTTTTCAGTTCTTAAACAACATAAGACAGTTTACACTATTTACACCATTCAGACTGTTGTCCTCATCCTTATTATCATATTCACAACATTTTGGCTGTTGTCCACTCTAGCCTTCTTTAGTTGACATAAATAGCAATTTCTAACTGGACCCTTTATTTAGTCCATTGGGGTAGATTGTTCTGATTACACATGCCATACCTTTTTTTTTTTTTTTTGGATATCTCAGTTTCAGTTAATTCCCTTTAGTAACCCAACTCTTCACATTTTTGTTCCCTCTGATGTGGCCAGGTATTGAACTCACAACTTTTTCAGTCAAGTCACTTATTGGATTACTTCAACCAACACAAACTAAAACAGATACCAAAAAATGGCATGGCACATAGAATAAAATCAATCTGCCCCTTTGGACTAAATAAAGGCTTTGGATTGAAAATCCAACATATATCTCCTGAAGAAGGTTGGAGCATACAACAACCGAAATGTTGTGAATACTTATTTTCAAAGTACAAAGGTAAATGCAATGAACTAGTTTGGAATTTCAACTCAATTTACTGATTCCATTTTTCCACATGAATATCACATTACCTTCACATATTTTTCCTTGACTACTTTCTCTCATAGATCTCTTGGTTTTATTCCTGAAGCTACAATCAACAAAGTTTTATCTTTGCAGTATATATTGTTAAAGTTATGTCAGCTGATAATAAATCCTGTTAGGTCTTCTCATTTGTCGTAGGATAAACTTGCTGTTCAGGTTAAATCTGGTGAGAAAACACACCAGATTGTGCCAAAAATATCATCTGGCCTTTGTCCTGAAATGTTATTTTAGGGTTAAGTTGAAGCTTCATTCAAAAAGGTGAATTTATGATTGTATTAGTTTTACAGTTAAAAGGGAATCAAGAGTTCCTAAGTGAAATGGATAAAAAGCTCTGAGAGGAGAAAATTAACTCTTCTATCATTTTCTCCTTAACTCCAAAATTCCCCCAAGAAGGTAGTGAAGAAAAGCCAGAAGAAAGGTTTGGTTTGTTTTATGGCATATCAACCTCAATGGGTAATTTATTGCTGACAACTTTTATTTTTTTATTTTTTTTTTCCTGGTAATATTTTTGTTTTGTCAAAAATCTATTTCTGTTAATTTTTTTTCCTCAAAAATGTATAGCTGGTAATATTATTTTTCCATAAACGTATAGCTGTTAATATTTTTTCAAAAATGTATAGCTGGTAATTTTATTTTTTCAAAAACGTGTAGCTGGTAATATTATTTTTTCAAAAACGTATAGCTGGTAATATTATTTTTTTTAAAAACAAATTGCTGGTAATATTTTTTTTTTCTTCAAAAATTTATTTCTGGTAATAATTTTTGACAAAGTATTTCTGGTATTAAAATCTATTTTTACACTTTTATAATGCCTTTTACCTCAGTTTCTGTGTTAACTATTTGCCCATAGCTGGGACACTAACAGTTGCTACCACCTTGGGTAAGGGTGGACCTGGGAACACCAGCAATTAAGAGGAAGTTCCACAATCCTCAAGGCCTCCTGATCAGAGGCCTTGCTGTTGGACGTAATTTATCATCTTACACTGGACATGGATGTAGTTTATCGTCATACCCAGGATCCCCCATTGGTGTGTGTGGGGGGTCTTACCCCTCTGCAGAGGTGCAGTTGGAGTATTCTACAGCCCCAGCCAACAGGGCCACGAAAAGAGAGAATTAAACATCAACTACAAGAAGACAGAAAGCCTAGTTAGTAAAAAGCCCAAAGTTTGAATTGCAAATTGGAGATACCAAAATCAAACAAGTACAAAATTTAAATATCTGGGAAATGGTTTGACAGAAGGTATGACACTGAGGACTGAAGGTGAATTGGGATAACCAAAGATGCACTCCAAAAGCTAAGCAGAGTACTAAGAAATAGAAAAACCTTAGTAAAAACAAGGAAAAAGAGTACTAAACTGTTACACGATCTCCATCAGTGAGTGCTTGAAGCAAGAGAAATGTTCTACAAAAGGATGCTGAGGATACCATGGGCCGAACATGTGAGCAACGAAAAAGTTTTAGAGAAAATGGAAACAAAAAGAAAACTTATACTTAGCATCAGGAAGAGACAGTTGATGTTTCTAGGGCACATAAGGAAAGAAGGCTTGGAAAATTTGTTACTCACAGGACAGATTGAGGGCAAAAGAGACAGGGGAAAAATAATGCATAATATACTTAGTGACCTTGTTTAAATGGATGGCATAACAGGGTTTAAGAGAAATAACAGAAAGACAAAATTTATTAAAAGCTGCAAAGGACAGGAAGTTGTGGAGAACTCTACTGCCTTGATTAGGGTGAAATGATTAAAATAAAATAAAAAACAAGTACTTGGAAGATGATCAAAGACAGTGGCACAAAATAGTAAATCTTGCTGTGATCATCTATTTGGAATCAAGCTCATAGCAGACATCATGTGGAACTTGAATATATACAAGTCATTGCTAAAGATGCTGGAGACATGGTCAGGTCATTGTACCACTCCAGAAAGTATCTGACTCCTACCATATAAAGATATTTACAAAAATCAATTCAGACCAAAAATGGAGCTGCCATATCTGGGTTAGAGCTGCCCAATGCTAGCTTTCTAAGTTTGACAGAGTTCAAAAGCATTTATATGGCATTGTGGGTGATGAATTATTTTCCACTCTACAATCACTTTCCCAACATCAAAACATTGGTAGTCTCGCTATTCTATCAATATTTTCATAGCAAATGTTCAGACAATATTTTTTAGTTCCACTAGTTCAGACATTCAGAGCTAGGACTTGCCATGACATGTACCATATTCCTTTGGTAAGGAGGAAGTTCCACTCAGACAGCTTCTTCCCCATATCTTTGTGTAACAGACTCCTGCGAGCATGCTTCTCCAATGACTAAAATCTAGGGTCAAAAAGTGCATATTATGATGATATGCAGGATAGACATATCCTATATAACATCATAATATATACTTCTTACTTTTTTCCAGTTTACCTCTTACAATAACTTCATTCAGTAACGCTCTATATTGAATGTCTCTTGGGCCTTGTATTGGGTAGACAATAGTATTGATAAAAATGTTGTTCAATTTAATGTAAAAAAATAAGTATGTTTTTCTTAAAAGCAAACAAACATTTTACATTACCAAATAGTTTCTTAGTAATTTGTAAAATTTTATCAAAGTTTTAACAAAGTTATTTTTTAGCTTTTTAACAAATCTTTTGGGATTCAGAATAGTAAAACAGATTCAAATAAGCCATAAATTTACATCATATCTTTTGTGAAATATAAGCTCAAAATCTATGAAATGCAAATCATAGTCTTTTCTAAACATCTAATGTACACAGATGAGAAGGTAAACTTAGAATAGCAGATTCAAGACCGCACTGAGTTTAATGAAAGAATCTTTTACTAAATAATAATACAAATTTTTATGCTGGAAAAGTGATTTTACTGTAACTGAATCAATTGATGACTGGAGATTCTGTTGTGCTCAGTCTAGCTAATCAATTGTGCTCTTTTTCCTTTGGAAATGTCCTTAAAGTAAAAATGTTTCTAGCCACAATCTGACTGAAGAAGCTTTCAGTTCATTAGATGTCCAAATGAAAATTTCTTTTTGGAAAGGAATTGATGACTTACTGATTCAAAGTAAACAAGTTAAAAAATGTATTTCTCAAAATTACCACAATTTGATGATTTAGAGCTTGTAATAATTGAACCAAGCAATTGGAATTAATTTCCTCCACACACTTTTAGAACTGTAAATCTCCAGTCAGGAGAAAATGGTTTAAGAAGGTATTCTCTAGGCATACAATACAACTAGTAACCATTTTGTTTTAAAAATATTTTTCTTTGTAGTTTCATCTCTGAAATTGTTTTTTTTTTTTCATTCATTTCCCCACCAAGCAAGGCAATAAAGCTACTAAGATGCAAGGTGTTACTGAGTATTAGAGAATATAAGAAAAAATACTATTAAGGAAAGAGAACAATAAAACAACAAATATTAAGGCAGAAAATAACAACTGACATTGCATGTAAATTTTTTAAAGATCAAAGTCAACTGGGAAGCAAGAAGCCAGAAGAGAGTTCCACAAGCGAGAAGTGTGACAGAAGAAACTGTTAGCATAGAACTTATGGTTACATCTAGCCATTTAAACTGTAAAATGATGAAATCTTGCTGCCAATCTAGTCAGTCAGTTATGTGCCATGCATGATACACATGTAAGTGCTCATGTATCTTTTGACACATGACTGACGAGGCAGATTTTTTCCTGCAGTAGGTTGACATTTCTTTCTGTGGTAGACCAGTTGCTATCCAAGGCTATAGAACCGGGTCTTTACTGCTATTTACCCATAGCTGGGGGGAGAAGAGGAGGATTCATACCTTTCCCAAGGGTATTAGCCCATAAGTGAATGTAATGGATTCGACTGGAATTCAAACTTGGCTCTCCGATTCCTCAATCCAAGCCACTGTCCATTACTCCACCAGGCCTTCTCTGCTCTTAAATTCATAAAGTTTAGGTACCATAAAGGAAAGTTCATCAGAACAATTACCATGAAAGTATTTATAGAAAATGCATGACAGGGAAGCTACATTACTTCTTTGTATTTAATCAAGAATCTCTAAATATATAGCAGGAGCACCAGATCAGATATGGCAGCTGTATTCAAAGCTAGGGAAAAGGACAGACTTATAAATATGTAAAATTCTGGAGAGAAAAACTGTCTAGCATGACACACTGAGCCAACTTACCTAGCAGCTGATTCTACATAACCTTTCTATTTCATGTCACAGGAAAAGTGTTTGGCTAAGAAGTCCAATGAGTCACTCTCCTAGAGATTAGCATCAGCATGATTGATAGAGAGCAGTTTCATTTTGGAGGTGTTAAAATTAACAAGTCATCCCTTGTCCCTGTTGACAGCAGATTGTAGGTCATTTTTTAGATCAGCTGCCAATTAGAATTTATCAATCTGATATGTTATTAGTAGATTTACAGGTGATTAACAAAACATCAATTTTGACAATGTTGTTTGCTGTTCTGTTTCAAAAGTCGATTCTAACAATTCATTCAGAAAATCTGATTGAGTCTTTTGCTATTAACTAAACAAATTAATGCTTAAATAACAAAATACAGATGTGTCCAAGACATTTTGTGGCATATTTGGTCATTGTCATCTAATTCCAGCTTCTTATCCAATTCTTAATGTACACTCAATGAACTTGTTTTTCAGTTGAATTGCCAATTAGATGTTCAACCGATAAAATCAAAATTTAACATATCTAATTACTTTAACTTCAGAAACATTATTTTTTTTTATACAGGGTTTCTATCAATTATGCTTTACTAATGTTAAATGATTTTTCTTTTCTGTTAAATTTTGTGCAAATTGTCACTTTTGTTGAGTTAAATTGTTTATTTTACCAAAACTAAATTATTCGAAACAAAACTACCTTATTTTTTTTTTTCATTTTAAAACAAATGCATTTTTGTATTCTTTGTGACCTAGTGTTACTAAACCAGCAGAAATTCATAAAAAAGCAATGAGCTAGAAGCTAAGATATAAAAATTAAGGAGACTCCTTATGACAAAAAAAAAAAAAAAAAATTTAATAACTAGGATTTGTAATCTATGTTGAAAATTCTTTTCTATGAAATATTTTAACATCAGAGGTGTCAAGATAAATATGCACATCCAATTGTTAAGAGATGGAGTAACAGAATGATGACCAAAATGTCTGAGTTTCAATTCATATTTCTATAAAAATAATTTTGGGATACTTACATTATAATGAATACACATTTTTATTGTTGGGATAAATCAACTATACCAGTCATGGGCCACCTGAGGTCCATTTGGTCTTTCTGAATGGCATGCTTAATTTCATAAAATTCTGGGGAAATAAATAATATTGCCAGCATTTTAAACAATTGGCAATTTTCACTAAGGATCATCATGCATATAAACATCTTTTGCTTTTGAAAGAGGAAACGTTCATAAGAATTTTTTCATTTTCGAATGAATATGTTAAAAATAAATCCCACATAGTGACATATGACAATGACACAATCATCAGTAATAATGTTATACCAAGACTTAAATTAATCATAAAAAGATATTTTCTAAAAAAAAAAAAAAAAAACTTTCCTACCGTTTCTAAGATATATGCTTACACATATGGTCTTATGTAGTGAAAGTGGCTGAGGTACCTACTATGAAAAATTACCTTGAATCTTTTTAGTAGTGCAGCCTACCTTGTGATGAACCATAGATCATGTGGCCTACTGCTTGAAAAAGGTTGCCCATGCCTGAACCACACCCTTACAAAATGATATTCCATAAAAAATAATCCAGATAATATTAACCATCAATCTTGGATTTTTTTCCACCAAAAATAGCTTTCATTAAAACAAGAAAATCTCCAAAATTCCAAACAAGTACAAAATTCATATTTTTAAGATTTGGCCTCATTGGCAAAATTTGTCATTTTTGGTAAATGTTTTGTATAATTTTTCAAGCTCTAGCAGTAAGAATTAATACCAGAAAATTATTGAATGTGAGGAATCTAAAAATGCTGTTTAAAAGGCCTCAAAACTAACCAATTTTGAATTACAGATGATTTCTAGTACTTTTGCTCAACAATCCCAAGGCATGAGAAAAAAATACATGTGGTTAGGTAATTATAAATGAATACTGGATTGTTTCAAATTCCCCCCCACCATACTGAATAATAATCAAATTTCTCAAGTTTGTGATTTAAAAACATATTTCCTCCTTTATAATAATTACCCAAAAGCAGGAAGTTTTATAATATAGATGTTAACCATATAGCACTTGAAAAATGAAAGAATTGGTGGCCTAATATAGTATAATGGTTGGCAAAGTGAACTTGTAGATTAATCCTCTTAGGGTACACTATATTTGTGACTTTGAGCCGTAAGTAAGCTATGCACTTAAAGGATATTTTGAAAGTCTTTTTTTTTCATTTGCAGCAAATAAACAAATCATATATATCACAAAAAATGTTTTGCTTAATAGCTAAATAAATGATTTCATGATTTCATGAAATGAACCTTTGCTGTAAAGAAAAAAAAAAGCATTAAGATTTCTGAAAATAAACAGGAATAAATTTTTCTTTGTTTAATACTTCCATTGATGTGGGTGTATTATGCCTTGACAAACTTTTCATTGCTTGCTGTCAATGTGTGTGTGTATATATATATCGTTCCAAGACATCATGACATGTCAGTCTCTAGCATTAGTGTTATAAACTAACTAGTACATAGTGTTATTTCCAAACCATCATATACATATAGTGATAAAGAATACAAAATATTTTATGACATTTTTATTATTATTGTGTTTTCAGGGGAGGTAGCATTTAGCTCAGTCTTTATTGCAGAGTATTCCATTAAAACCAAAATGGCGGCAAAATGAGAAATTGCTTTCAATGTCTTTATAGTCAAACACGTACAGAATTAGAGGAATGATAAATAAAGTACTAAAAAAAAAAAAAACACAGAAAATTTTCATTAGAAACAAGGAGAATAATGCTGAATTGCTATGTGATATTAATGTTCTTGTTTTGCAATGAGTGTTGGACAATTTCCCCACCAGATGAAGATGAAACTGGAGGTAAAAAAATATGTTTCTACAGAAGGTTGCTTGATTTTGTTTGGTGGCATATCAACCTCTATGGGTTATTCAATGCTGAAATTTAATATTTTGAATGCAATTTTATTCCTTTGACTACAGATATTATGTGTATAATTTTATATTTTCACGACAAACCCATGTTTTCTTTTTTGGATATATAGTTTGTAGATGATAAAATGAATTGTTGGTAAATTTTTGGTAAATGGTAACTTCCTATTTTTCCCAAAATAAACTAGCATAATCAGGCAGCAATGCTGTAACAATTCACAAGTGAACATATGAAGAACTGAGCAGTTGTAAAAATGCCAACAGAAGATTATTTATTTTAGTTTATATTTGGTAACATTGAAGTTTATGGATATATTCAACATTGTTCAGACACTCAAATCATTTGTCATGTTGTTGTTGTTAATCCACTTAGCCTGATCCAGTCTTCAGACATCATCATGTATAATCCACAAGAAAAAAAAAACTAAGTTTCTTTATTCTTGTTTTTTATTTTTTTTTTTTTTTTATAATATATGAGGGGATGTTGACTAAAATAAAAAGTGACTTAATAAAAGTCAAACTAATAAAAAATAAAATGAATCTTTAATTATCTTTAATTTTTCAGCTTTGCCAATTATAAATGATAAATTGTAGTTACATATATCTAAAGAAAGGGATCAATTTTCTTTTTATTTAGTAATCAGACAGATTTTATTAGACATTATTTTTAGTGGATACTTGTATTTGAGAAGACGTTCTGTCTATTTATTTTTGTTTACTGGTCTGAATATTTAAGAAAGCTGATTAAAGAAAAACACATACGCTCCAGCAGGATTTGAAACCATGTCCTCCTAGGGAAAACCATCGTTAAATTCAGTATACTTTAGACCTCTCAACCATGAAGTGTGTCAATGGTCAAGTGAAGTTGAAATACAGATCTTTCTCAAAATAGACATTTAATAAGACTTCTCAAAATTTCAGCCTGGTATTTTAATTCTGACAGAAAACAACTTAGTTGCACAGACTTGTTTAAAAGAATTTATATATATCTTCAAACAAACTTGATTAAAAAGAACCAATAAAGTCTGTCTAATTATTTTATTATATTTTTCCAGTTTTCATATAAGGTGTTAAATAGCTTCTGAATAAATTCAATTTTTTTTGCACAGCCTCATTTCCAATAGCCATGACACATGACAACATACTAGGCCTTTTCAAATTTCCAGCTTCCCAAAGAATAACCAGGATGTAGACAAAGGAATTCTATCACAGAAACACAACATTGGTTCTTGACTTTGATTTTTGAAGGTACTTGAACAAAAATAACAAAATATGAACTTCATACAGTTTATCCACAACTTTTTTTAGAACACAAAACATTTACAGTTTCTTCTGTATGTCCTATTTTATTGTGTATTTATATTTAAGTATATTTCTGTTTGTATGAATGTGTTTATATATTTGTATGTTAGACTATATGTATATTGCTGTGTGTTGGTGTTTGAAGGTATATTTATGTATCTATATGTTAGTTCGTTTATATATGTATTTGGTTGAATGTTGTTGTATTTTTTATGTATGCATGTATATATAGGTAGTTGTTATTGTAGATAGATATATTTATATATATATATATGTTTATTTGTAGATATGTATGTATGTGTGTATATATATTTATGTATGTTTGTGTATGTATATATATATGTGTGTGTGTTGGAACCTATTATGTATGAGTTTGTTTATGTGTGGGTATGAAAACTTTGGTATATCATGACTGTTTTTTTTTTTATATATCTAAGTATGTGTGCATAAAAGTCTGTGTATATATGTATGTGTATTTAGGTTTATATGTATATGTAAACACATGTACTTGTTATCATAGATATGTATATGTACGTATATGTTTATATATTTATTTATATATTTATTTGTATGTTTTTCTGTATGTATATGTATGTATGAATATATATTTATTTTGTGTTAATTTGTTTTTGCTGCCGTATATATATATATATATATATATATATATATATATATATATATATTATATTTGTGGATTTCTTTATCCTGTTTTTCTTTGACAAATATATAATGAAACTATTATCAACTTATATGATTAATAATATATATATTTTTATTGATATTTATGGTTTTAGAATTTTCGTTTTAATATATTAAATAATATTATTTTAAACATTTTTATCTTTGTATATTTGCTCCCTTAAGTTATAATTCAATAAGTGGTTAGCATTTATTTAAGTCTGAAATATTTACTGGTGGTGATTTCTCAATGTCTATGTCATTGTCTGTGGATGTATGTATGTGTATATATCGGTGTCTATGTGTATGTAGAGTGTATTCACATTTATCTGTGTGTGTATAAATGTTAGTTTCCACGTCTCCTTTTTTCATAAAGGGCTGTAGAGATGTTCATGTATTCCCCCCACCTCTCTTTTTTTTTCTTTTTTTTTGTGTATTTTGTGTATGTTTGTGTGTGTGTGTGTGTATCTAATTATGTCTGGATGCTTATGTATTATAATCTGATTGTGTTTTTTTGTTGTGTCACGCCTGAGTTTAAGACCATATTCACAAACTTTAAAATAAAAACGAAAAGAAAGGGAAAAAGAAAAAAATATATACATGTATTATCAAATGACCGGATGTATTATTGTCTTGTCTTGTCGAACGTAATTTCAATGAAGAAATGAATTGAATAAACATATATATTTTTTTTTCTCAATCATTTTATAGTTTTTAAACTTAATAGTGATTAAATTTGGATTTTAAAATTGCCAGTTTTTAATTTTAATATTAAATTTTATCATGTAAATTTATAATTATTAGTTAGTATAAATTAATTTTAATATTACACGTATTTAAAGATCTGAATAGCTATTAGAGCAGGATTTTTGTTGTCAAGCTTTTGAATCTTTCTATACTTCGTTTTTGATTGGTTATTCTAGCTTTTGTAACAATGTTTCCCCCCAGTGTAGGATCGTTAATTAATCTGAAACTTTTAAAACCATTTATTTTCTTTTCAACATCATCACTTGATAAGACACAGTGTGTTGAAACAAAATGGCTATTTTTGTAGTGATTTTATAACATACTTATGTTATAAATTTTTTATATAAAAATAATATATATATATATATGTATACATATCTATATATATAACTCTACATATCTATATCCCATATATATATTTATATATATATATAACTCTACATATCTATATCCCATATATATATATATCTATAACTATATCTATATCCCATGTATATATATATATATATATATATATATATCTATAACTCTACATATATATATATCCATGTATATATATATATATCTACATATATATATCTCATATATATATATATATATATATATATATATATATCTACATATCTATATCCCATATATATATATAATCTGTCTCTCTCCATCCATCTGTCTATCTAGATCCATCTCGTAGATAACGTTTTTCAATGAAATGTAATTTTGGGTAAATAAACAATGTAAGATCGATGAAGAACATTGGTTTATCTCAGCTTAATCTAATATATTTGATATGAACTAGATTGTTTAGTTCGACTATTTCTGTTTTTCCTACTAGGACACTTATTACTTCAATTTACTACTGCGTCGTGTAACTCTCATTTCCTCTGTATTCAAAATGTCAAGAGAAAATGACGACTCAGCTTTCTGTCCTGCCTAAAACTGCTTCTTTTTTTTTTTTTTGATGCTCCATTCGGTACTAAAATTTTAAACATTTCAAGTCAAAGGTCACACTTTATCCATCCTCCTCATCTTCGGAATCATCTCTTTATATCAGCTTATCTTTCTCTCGAATCACATTTTATACATCATAACTTATCAGTAAAAATCTTTCCTTTTGTGACTTCTCGGCTTGCATTTTATTAAATTTTGTATTAAAAACATGAAAAGCTTTTCGATAGCATCCATGCGTATTCTCAATGGTTTCTTAAAACAGTGAAATGTGAATTAACTAAAAGGGAATTATAGTGATTCTTATTTACTTATAGATTTATTACTATTATACTATCATTGTATCCATGACAATAAAGCAACTTTTTTCTTCATTATTTGGGTATCAACGTAATTTTAAGCAGACAAATTTATCTCATTTACAGTTTTACATTTACTCGACGGGTTTCTTCAAACCAGAATGAAATTTGCTTTTTTTCCCTATTGTGTGAACATTATCGTAAACTGTATATTTTACAACCTCTAATATACATGCACACTATTCGTATCAAAATATTTGTACACACTGACTGACTGAAATTTATTATGACCATTTACGTCACAGTTATACCAATTTGATTAGGTCTTCAGAGTTACAGCCGAACACATTGACGTTTATAGATACAATACTCTTGAAAGAAATAAAGACTGCACGTGCATATGTTTACCTAAAGATTAATTCAAATAGTTAAATATTTATTTGCATTAATGGGATCATCTAAGCATGTATACGAGACAAGCATCTGATCTATTCTTTAAGTTACTGAATATTTTAAAGCCTTTAGATTAACTTAAGTTTCTGCCTTACATTTTGTTTTGTATGTGTTTTTTACTGTCTCTTTTTTATTCTTTTTCGTTCATTCGTCTTTTCTTCTTCTTTCTTTCTCTTTTTCCTTCTTTTCCTTTTTCTCCTCTTTCCCTCGTTTGTTTTGTTTTTTATTTTCTATATTTTCATTATTCCGTTGATAGAGTTGCAAATAAGCGTATATGTTTTTCCTATAGATTTTTTCCACTTTTCTACTCTGACCGCCTTTTTTCTTTTAAAGTACCATTTTTATTTACTTCTTTGAAAGTATATTTTTTATTTGGCTTACTCTACTCCATTTCCTTCGTTTATCTACCTTTAATGTCTTCTTCATCCTTTACTTCCATGCATAACCTCGTTTTCAGATGTTGTGGTGACTGCTTGAAAATGATTGAAGCAACACATTTCCACTAATGAGAAATGCTTCTGCTTCAAAGATGCGAAAGCTGCTTTATCTTAAATTTGGCTGAGATGAAAGATTAAAATGGCAGCTGTTTTCTGACCAAATCTTTCTATTTCTAATACTAATACTGTTAACAATACGAAGAAAATATATTTTTAGTCCATTAGATTTTATTAAATCTATGATAGCATATCTGTTTTTACAGATATTAGTAATTCTCTTTATTCAAAACTAACATATAAAGCGAAATCGAATTTTAAATATCACGACAACTTTTTACAAGAATAGGAGAATTTGCAAACCAAGAACTGTAATACCATTCTGAACCAGAAAGTAATAAAATTAGACAATTTCGAAGACCATTGAAAATGTTTTTCGATATATATATATATATATATATATATATAGTATCACATCAGTATGTTAGCGTCCATGGTCTCCACAACTTCCTATCTGTTTTAGCTCTAAACCACAATGACCGCCTTACTCTATTTGATCTGGCAAGTTGAATACATCGCTTTAATTTGCTCTCGTATCCGTTTACACAAGCAGTTTAAGCATTCTCCCCCCCTCTCTATATATATATCTATATATATATATATATAATATATATATATATATATATATATATATATAAATTTATAATCTAATTCTAAAATGCTTCTAACTTCGACTTCGACAGACACTTTCGTGCCCGAATTTAATATAGAATAAGGATATTTATTTTTTTCCTATATCGTTTCGTTTTCGTCGTATGACAGTCACGAAGCACAGAATAACGGCACATATCATTTGATTATAGTGGTGAAGGATTGTGCAGAAGCAACCACAAATTTTGGAAGACCCAAATACGGAGAACTGGTGAACAGTATGACACAATGTCCCCAAACGACCCTATATAGTTTTGGCATTCAGAGTTGTTGTTGTTCTCTTAGACCGTTAGCCATCCAAGTCTATGGGACTCGGTCAGTCCTATTTACCCATAGTTGTGGGGAAAAGAGATGAATTCATATATTTCTCAAGAATATTAGCACGTATTCAATCCTCCACATTGTCGTTAATAGTTCGTAGTTAATTTGACTTGGTGCTTTTCCTTGCATTTTCTTAGAATCTGCTTAAGTCCTGTTTAACGCGTAGCCAAAAGATTGCATTCGCCGCTCCAAATATCTTTAGCAACCATGTACCATTGTGTTTTAAAATATTAACTCTGACCTGCTATTATACGTCTTTTAAATCCCGGTATTGTTTCCATTTCTCTTCCCACTAAATTAGCCATGTCATTTCGCCTGGGATTTCTTTTGCTACTCTCGTGGAGTTGTTTTTCTTTTTAACTATTTAAATTCAACGTTTCCTCTTCCGCCATTTTCCTACATGTCATTAGCCATCCGCTATATTGCGCTGAGTGCCACGCTTGTGTTATATTATAATCCCAAAGTGATGCAGTGAGTCGTCTTCATGCTTTTTGTTCACTTTAATTTATATTATCGACATTATGCATTTTTTAAAAAATATTCTACTTTCAGATAATGGTTCTAGAATTTATAGAGGTTAAAATGTACTTATACAGGGTGGGTCCATAAATACATCCGATATATACCTCCCACATAATGTTAAGTCATTAGTGGCAATGGTGTCTATGTCTTACATTTATGTGAGAGATTTTTCTGCAACGTGTACTGTTTTCCTTAATGCTTTTGATTTTTTTAAAAAAAAATATCCTTGCTTTATTTTTGCTATCAATCTATCTTGTTTATATTTAAACATGTATTGTTAAATATAACTGGTAATTAATGTCTATTACGTCTGATCATGAGACTTTCTAATATTCGTATATTTGCTTTAATTTGCGGTGAAAATAAAACAATTGGCCTCATATTCTCTAATAACCCTACAATCACACAACTAAATCCTCTACAAAATAAAATGTAGTGTATCGGTTTACATGCCCGTTCAGATATTTATCTCTGATAATAATAATAAACCCACTAGATATGTTGGTTTTACTACAACCACGCTCTCCCGTAGACGTACCTGTCACATTTCTGATCTAATTTGTATTAAACAACATACGTAGCAATGTAAATAATATTAGACAGATATTAGTTGATAACAATTTTACTCATACATACACGCAGTAAAAAGTACATTCAGATATTTGAAGCCATCTGTATTAAAACAAACCAACCCACACTCAACAAAATTGCATTTCAAACTAGTCACAACACATTACATAGAACTAGATATTGGTTCTGTCGTAATAGATATGGTATGAATCGCATCTTCTGTTATTGTCGCATAGCAATCTTCTATCAACATAACAATATAACATCTTTGACGGTGAATATCTTTGTTTAAATGTCCGTATAAACATTCTAAAGATGACTCATGTGAAAGGAAAGCTTAGATCAAGTAGCAACTTAATAAAAAATATTCCAATGTTAGACAATTTTTGTCTTTATTTTCAACCAAAATTAAAGCAAATATACAAAGTTTAGAACGGCTCATGATCAAACATATGACATTCACTGTCTGTTATCTTTAACAATATGTTTTAAATAATGATCTGCTGACACATAATACACTATATATATATATATATATATATATATATATATATATATATATATATATATATATATATATATATATCTGAGAGAACCAATTTCATCTATTAGTAACTATTTGACTAATTTTGTTAGATTTCATGGAAATTTTTATCAGTCAATACTTTCTTAAAAAGGTCTTCAAATATCATATGTTACAGGGAAATGGTCCAAGTTAATTTTGAATTTTAAATGTAATTGGAGTTTAGCTAGTCTTCCTTTTTAATAATGTAAGTTCTATAAATTGGAAATGACTTGCCATCAAGCTTAACTGCCACCTTTAGCAAGAAAAGTGAAGTAAAAAAGAAAGAAAAAAGATAAATCTTTCTACCAACTACTATATCTCATTCATTCTTTTATTGTATCACAAAGTACTCAATCCGGGTGTTTGAATTAAATTTGCATATGGATATGAAAATCGCATCACTCTCCCAAAAAACCTGACTTGTCTATTGTGCATTCATTCTACTCAGACAAATCAATCTCAACTGGTTAATGCCAGGCTCAGGTTCGAATCACAGGGAAATCAATTCTGCTTAAACTTACAAACAATACATGTAGCCTCACAATTTTTTTTTGCGGCAGCAAACAACACTTCTCAGCAACTCCTTTGCTACAAAAAGTTTTTATGGAAAATTAAGATCAGTATTATAAGTGATTTTATGAACTTTATGAGAAACAAAAACTGTTAGACTACCATGAACCAGCGTATAAATATTAGCGTAACAATAAGAACTGTTTTTATGACTTAAATTAAGTATGAGCAGTGTCGTTTAGTTTAGTCTGTGCTGTTGAGTATTCAACCGAAACCAAAATGGCGGTGCCCGCGAAAATCAGTCAAGACTTTAATGTTAAATTTCGAATGTAAATGTTAATTTGCTCGCCCAAAGTCTCCTCAACTACTTTCTTTGATAAGTTTGGCCATTTCATCACAAAAGTCTGGCCACAAAATCAGATACTATAAGAAAATTTTAAAAACATTATTTATTATCTTTGCTAGGTGAAAAGTAAACTGTCAACAAACGCTTCTGATTTCATAATTTACTTATTTTCCGATTTTATACAGTATGGTGCTAAAAACCGGAATTTAAAATCCCTCACTGCAGTAGATCAATAGTTATAAATCTAACTTATCCATTTATTTGATAATATTTTTAGAGACCATTACAAAAAATAATTTATTTTGGATTAAATAATGTTAAAGTTGAAAATTAAGGATAATAAAAAAATGGCCATTCGCTACACTGGTTACCATGTTTAAAAAAAAAAAAAAAAAAACCAGTAAATTTATATTGGTACTGTTTTTGCAAAAAATAAATATCAATAAGAATATCGGATTATATATCTTACTGTTCTTTTTTTTTTAATATAATTATATTATATTTTTATATATATATATATATATATATATATATATATATATATATATATGTGTGTTTGTTTATATTTCTAAGATGGGGGTATTGCAACTATTTACATTGTTTCGAACTAAGTCCTCAACTTTATTGTCATATTCACAGCGTTCCCCAGGGCACATGGCCCAATGGATAAAAGCGTTGATTGTAATTTGACCCAAAGAGTTGGGAGTTCAATAACTGGTCACAGCAGAAGTGAAGAAAAGCTTGGAGAGTGAAGTTGCTAAAGGGAGATAACTGAAATACGAACATTTCATAGTGTTTGGATGTTAATCCGAAGACAGTTCAGAGGATTCGAAAAGAGTTGAATGAGTCTAATATGTGATTACGAAAGTGTCTTGAGTGATCACGAGTGATGGTGACGTTATGGCTTCATTCCTCTTCCTTACAATATGGAGGCCTAAATCGTGCCAAGAGGTAGTTCTTCCCTAGGTCAAAAGGGTGGTTACTGGAAGACCCTATATCTAGCAACAGGATTCTGCACCATACCAAAATGGTCAGAGAACCCAGCCATAGCTGGCTCAATTTCTGTGACATCAGTTATTACATTTGACCACCAAACTTCCCAGACTGCAACCGTCTTGATTATTATTGAAAACCAAAAATGAACTGAAAGCAAGGATTATGGGCAACATTCACCAACTTCTAGATACCGTCCAGAAGAGATACAGATGATTCCCATTCGTCTGGAGGCAGTTATTGAAAACCAATGGCGATTTTATTGAATAATTCAAACTTTAGTATTTCAAGACTTATGATTTCATTTTGGTAATATATCTGTTAAAATGAAATTGTTGTTTTCATTTTTTAGTACTTTGACGACAATTTTGTCCATCGCACGATATATAACTTCGTATTTTTAATGATACCTAATTTCTGCAAGACCTTGAACATCCTTCATATCTAGAAATAAAAAATTTGAATGTGTATAGAATAATTAAAGATGGAAATTTTATAATGTATAATTTTTGAACAGATTTTTTTTTGTTTTAGTAAAATATTTAAAAATTTATTTTTCGTTTGCGAAGACCGTTTGTAAGCAAGTAATGGTTTAAAAGGTCATTTGCTTTTAGTAAAGTAGACGGAAGAAAAAATTTCGCCTCAAAAGTGTTGCTTTTCCATTTGCTGTGAAGATGAGGTATTAAACACAGATTAACAGTCCTCATCAAATGTTTGTGAATATTAAAATAGGGTTATCACTCAAGAATAAAAAATAATAAAGTAAAAAAAGTAAGAGGAAAATTCATTATACTCTAGTTGGGATTGATGTCATTTTCTTGAATTGACGGCAATCTCAACAACAGTGTGGCCAGCTCTCTCCACCACCATGAACTCTTCCGAAATTGATGAAGAATTTAACATTCAATGTTACAACAAAATTCAGAACCGTGCATCTGCAGAGAAATAAAAAATGGTTTGCATTCATATTCAAAAAATTGGAGCCTCACTTACAAAATTATCTACCATATTGGAATCGGTTTTGAAAACATTCAAAATTTTGAGAAATTTCATTTTCAATCAGTTAGATCGAGCTGTTGCCCTCGTCTTGGACTTTTTTTCAGTCGCTTTACTTTTCGAACGTTTTGACTCTTAAATAATGGTTATTTGATAATTGACAACACCTTATTTTGAAAATAATTTTTTTATTGCCCCATCAAAAAATGTGAACTCCGCAATGTAATATGTATAGTTCCCAGCAATTTAGACGTATGAAGATTGAAGAGTTGATATTTTTTAATAAAAGATTTTACCCCAAGAAGAAAATAAAAATGCTAATAAAGATTCCATTAAAAATAGACAATCTCAATGTTCAGTAATGTAAGATGAAACCAATTGAGTTAGGAGTAGACCGGAAATCGTACATGATGGCAAGCCATAGTCAATTAATAGGTTATATCCACGACATGGCTAAGAAAAAAAAATTGTACAAAAAGAAAAATAACATGATGAAAAAGACGCCAAAACTTGACGAAAACAAAATTTTATCGTCTAAATGCTTATGTTCCATAAAAAGAAAAGACCAAAGTTTTTTTATTATTTAAAAAATTTTTTTCTTTTTAGAACATTCTAAATTTTGATTAAAAAAAAACCTTGTTTCTTTTTGTATCACCGGAACTAGTAAAATAACATAATTTTTTAGCACGTTTTTTTTTGTATGACACATTAATTTGGAAAATCTTGCAAAAATAAAAATAATTGTCGGATATTAATGAAACTTTCAGAAACTATTCACAGAAGATCAAAATTATTATTTTTTTGTTTTTTTTTTTTAAAGTCATGGCAGAAATATTTTTTTTATTTTATTAACCTCCATAACTAATTTTATGAAAACGCTAGAAATTCGATGGCATCGGGTTTAGGGATTACAATAAGCACAAGGCTTTGAGGAATGCAAATCATTTTTTTTTTTAAATTGGACTCCCTACCTGAAAAATCAGCTCTGAATTGTAACATATAAAACACAATAAAACAAAGATATTATTTAATTTCAAATGCTTTTATTTGCTTTTCATGTTTTTTTATGAATATGGACACTATTTTCTGAAAGTAAAAACATTTTTCGATAAAAAATGAATTTTTAATACAATTATTTGTTATTTCTTTAATTATAATAGATTTTTACATTTAAGTTGTTAAAATATTATAAAATTAGCTAAAAGCCGCATCGGGTTTCCTAAGTGTCCTTATGAGATCTTTTTTTAGTCAAAACATATAATTTACAACGCGCTAATCAGAAGATCTGCAGTAATTAAGAAATGTAATTTTGTGTTTATAATTGGGCTGTAATTATAAAGTATGGAAGACCAACCAAAATACAATTAAGTTGTGTTATTTGAGTTAAGCATTGTTCTCCGCTGTTAAGGCCTTTACTTTTGCGAAACACGTGTGGAGAAGTTAATTTGATTTTTCACTTTCAACTGAGAAGGGTACCTACAAGTAGCATCTTATGAAATTTATATGAACTGAGATTAATATAAAAATAAGATATGACATTTTTCCATAAATGAAATATCAAAATTAATAATAAAATGAATGGAAATACAAATAACAAAGTAAAATGTAATAAATGTACATAAAATTATAGTATTTTATGTACACTTCTGATAAAATTTCATAAGAAAGGTTATAAATTAATTAGATACCTTTCTTATGAAATTTAATCTCACTGGAACAGTCTTATTTTAATTTCTTTATAATATATTTTCCATAAAGCATCGTAAACGTAAAGGTGAAAGCTAAGTACAAAAAAAAAAAAAAAATTAGAACGCTGAAAGTTTTCCTTAAAAAACAATGAGGGTAAATAATTTGTTCACTTAAATCTAAATAACTTCATTTTTCGGCTTCCATAGAACAAATTATGATCACGTAAATCCGTCAACACATTATTCAACACCTGTCAAGTGACGCGAAAGATTATGACCTGCTTTGTTTTATTTTCAAATTATTTTTTTTGCGCAGAAGCTAAATCAACCTTGGTTCAAAATATTTTAAATAAACATTATAATTTCTGATTTTCTTAAAATAAGTTTTGAAAAAATGATAATTGATTTTTAAAAGAATTTCAAAGTGAGATTTTCATCTTTTTATAAAATGGAAAAAAAATGGATGCCATAATCGATTATCTGTCAATTTTGCTGACTCAAAAAAAAAAATTTTTATGTCCAAAATTTCACGAAAATTTCGAAACGATTAAAAATGTTAAAAAATGTAAAAAAATACTTTGATCTTTCCTCTTAATAATAACATGAACATTTAGACAATAAAATTTTGTTTTCATCAAGTTTTTTAATCCTTTCTAGCACATCAAAAATTTTCATCGATCTCAAGCGTTTTTTAAAATGAACATTGTTTTGTTAAATCCAAGGCTGTACACAAATGACAAAATATCAAATCTTGAACAATTGTATTAGACCTTTTTCTTGCTTATTTTAAGCGAAATTTGGGAAAAAATTTGTTGTAGGTGTAATCTTGAAAATTTACTTTTTATGCATAACTTTTTAAACTGAAAATTTCCAAATCTTCATGCAGAAATTATCCTAACAGTTTTCACAGGTACTATACTAGTACCTAGTGACTTGACATAGATCGGATGAAGGAAAAGTTCTAACATTCTATTTTATGGACTGGGTTCAGTATAAATATAAATATATATATCTCTGGCCCATTTGGTTCCTTAGTAACAGGCAAGTTAAGAAAAAAAAAAAATAAAAATAAATTTGCTGTAGTACAAATCTTTTGGATAAGAAAATTTCTCAAAACTGCTGAAGGCATCATTAATACAGATTTTATATTTGTTTTTTAAAATTGAGTATGAATCTCAGCCAAAAATATTTGAGGGTTTAAATGCAATACAGTTCAAACTAGTCAAAAAATGACTTCATATTCTGCCTCCCATCAAAATGGCTGATAATAATCTCCATGGAAGTGACTCATTGCACCTTCTTGGATTTACATTCTTTGCTGACATGAAGTGGAAAAATTATATTGAATCCATTGCTAGGTCTGTTGGTTCACTGTGTGATGCTAGATAATTTTTCTCTCCTAAATCTATCTTGCATATTTTAAGTCTATCATTCAGCCATGCTTTGAATATTGCAGCCACATATGGTTTGGTGCTCCTGCAATATATTTAGAGATTCTTGATAAAATCCAAAGAATCAGTAATATTATTGGTCCTGACTTGGCATCTTGGCTTCAGCCACCTTTCCACTGCCATAAAGTTGCCTCCATGTGCCTTTTCTATAAATACTTAACATGGTAATTATTCAATGAGCTCTTTGCTATGGTACCTGGACTTTATGAATTTAAGTGCAGTACTAGATAGGCAGCAAGGTCTCACAAATTTACAATTTCTTCAGACGAATTAAGTTGAGCCTGCGTGACAAAAATCAAATACTACTATAGTGTCACAGGACTTTAGGGTAAACATGAACAGTTGGTTTACCCACACCAAGAAGTTTATTGATGGAGGATAACAATGAGGAAACACATGGATAATATCAACAAAGCAGGATAAGGAATTTATTTACAAATTTACTTGCTTGAAATGTCAGTCACTAGTTTCAATCAAAATTTTTTATAGTCTGTAATTTTAATGTATTGTCATAAAGAGAAAATGTTTATATAACAGATTAAATGATCAAACACAAAATAATACTCAAAAATGTTTAAAACAAAGGTAAGAAAGTTTGTTGTTCACAGAAGGGTACATACATTCAAAAGTAGATGAAGAGAAATAGTTTGAAATGCTTAGCTTTCTTGGATTGTTGAAATAAAGTGCCAAGTGACTTGGTTAAGGCAGATAATATAACTGGCAAGTAATATAACATTGGTGAAAATCTGAATGCATGAACAGAAATTAAATTTTTCTCACGACTTCAGACATTCTTCTCTTCAGTGATTTTTTTTTTCTTATTTTATATTAAAAAGGATTTTGCATATGCTCACTATTTTCTTTTCTTTCTTTTTCTAGACTCAATGGCTAACTCCTGTGAAAAAGTTTTCATTAAGTCCAAAGAAAATTCCACACAAATTTCTTTGTCTTTTTCCTCAGATCACTTGAATTTGAAGGGAGTGGTTAAAGGGAGTTATTTTGTACTCACCACACTATCATTCTCTATCTTTACAAGAGCCAGATAAGACCCAAAATGGCATAATGCTGTCACATCTGGGCTGGAGCTGCCCAATCCTCACTTTCCAGCCTTGACAGAGTTTAAAGCTGTTTATGCAGACTTGTGGGTGATGAATTGCTTTCCAATCCCTTTTTCCACAGATGAAACATTACTAACCTGTTGATACTCTATTGCTATCTTCATGGCAGATGTTTGGGCAAACTACAATCCTTGTTTCCACCAGGTCAGACTTTCACAGCTAGGACCCACCGGGCCACATACCCTGAGTTGACACGTCCTCATTCACTTCATATTCCGTTGGTAAGGAGGAAGTTCCATTCAGGCAGCAATCTTCCCCAGAACTGTTGAATTATGGAACAGACTCCAGAGAGAATGCTTCCTTGATCACTACAATCTTAACTTCAAGTTTAAGATCAGCTGTTATCTATCCTACATATCATCATAATATGTACCTCTTGCTCCTTCTCCGTACTCACTCACAACAGCCTCATTTAATAATCCTCAATCTTGAGTGGTTCTTGGACCTTGTAATGACTGAATAATGGGATAAAAAAAAAAAAAAGACTACTAAGCTGGTGGTGGTGGTGAGAGGAAACAGTTACTGGGAAAAAAAAAAAACCCAAAAAACTCTTTACTTTATATCTTTGAAGTTATTTTAGTATTAACCAGTTTTTTTATTCATTTTCTCTCACAACGCATATAAAACAAGAAAATAAAATGGTCAATACGTGTTCTTCAATAAAGGGTAGTGTCCAGCAACTTTTCTTTGATTGATGGGAAATGAAGACATGAAAAATCATGCTACATGAGATCGCTAAAAAAAGCGCATAGTCTGATAAAAAAGACGTCAAACTTGACGAAAACAAAATTTTATCACCAAAATGTTTATGTTACTATTAAGAGGAAAGAACAAAGTAATTTTTAATTATTTTTTAAAATTTTTCTGTCTTTATTAGAACATTCTAACTTTCGATTGAAAAACCTTGTTTCTCGTCATCACCGAACTGTAGTAAATAACATGGCAAATTTTTTGTGCATTTTTTTTTATGACACACATTAATTTTGAAAATCTTTCAAAAATAGAAAATAATTGTCAGATTTTAATGAAACTTTCAGAAACTATTCAGGAATGATGGAAATTATTATAAATATGTTATTTTTTAAAAGTCATTATAAAAATATATTTTTATATATATATATATATATATATATATATATATATATATATATTACCCCCCACCCAAAGAAATTAATAAAAACTCTAAAATTTATAGTTAATTAACGCAAGTCATTATATTAGTTAAAAACAAGGCTTTGAGGAAAGTAAATCATTTTGTTTTTTTAAAAATCTGCCCTCGTAAACCTAAAATCAGCTCTGAATTGTAATATACAAAAACCCAATAAAACAAAGATACTATTTAATTTTAAACGCTTTTAGTTGCTTTTATTTGTTTTTTATCAATATGCATAATATTGTCTGAAGGCAAAAAACTTTTTCAATGAAAAATGAATTTTTAAATGAATTAATTGTTATTTCATGAATTATTTTTACATGAAGTTACTAAAAGTTGTTAATTATTCTAAGTTTAGTAGTACGGTTCAATTCTTTATATAATGTTTTTTTAGGTACCTGTATCTGTACAGATTATAAATAGCACAAGGTTTTTACAATCAACGAACCACCAATGAGAATAATCTTACTGTTCTTTGCCCTATGTGTCAAAAAAAAAAAAAAAAAAAAAAAAAAAGATTAAATCAAATGTACGGAGGCCCGGAAGAAACATGATACAATAAAAACATCATGTGACTTGATTTTTACAGCACTATTAATGCCCTTTACATTTGTGGGGATCACTTACATGTGCCACACCTCCATTTCCTTCAATATCATTGGTTTGTAAATATATGATACTTATCATATGACAATTTTGCCATCGCAGGTAATTTGAAATTTTCTCTAAAATCACGGATTGGTCCATTTCCTGACCAATCGCGTATTTTAGTATCTTTCTATATTTTTAGTGCCAAGCTCGCTGGAGCTTATCCATCGTTATAAAAAGACTCTGCGCTTTTTGCCAACAGCCAGTAGCAGTTCAATTCTTGGAAAAATAAAAAGACGGGCGCTATATTGACATTTTAATTTTAATTATCACTCAATCAAGTAATCATACTAATTCCTATTGATATCACTCATGAACATTACATTTTCTACACTGATAAAAACGCTGTGGAACTATTCTTTATTTACCTAAGACTTCAATTGAACTTGAAAAAAAAAAAAAAAAAAACGCCTGATAACTTGATTGCATTGAATTTCTAATCCCCTGTTCTTACTTGGCTATGAAAAATAAAATAAAAAGTGTATGTGATTATGTAGAAAAAAATAAAAGCATCTTACCAGACCAGAGGATAAAAACTCATACAAAGATGCACGCGACATTCTCATTCTGCGCGTCATTGACCCCACACTATGCTGGTACCATCTTAACTTTGGTGATAGAGCTCACAGATGCATTAAACCATGTACCTTCAAGTGCCAGCCTTCATCCAAGGCATCACGGAAGGCAGGAAAACACCGATCCCAGCAGCACTTGAAGGCGGCATCTACTGTTGGGACATATATTACTAACCATCTCTTCTATATAAAAGACAGGAATTCCTAAATATGTCATTCCTAATAGATATGGGAGCACAGCTTAGCGTTGTTCCACCATCACCCAACTTCACTAAGACTAACTCTTCAGTCACTTTTTTACGCTTCCACTAATGGTAATGAACATCAAGACTTTTGGCGAACAATCGTTAACACTGGATATTGGACTTAGAAGGACATATCAATGGATATTCACTGTTGCAGACGGAAATTCCCCATTTTAGGCGCCGACTTTTTTGGCACACTATCAACACTCATCGTGGACCTCTCACAGCGTCAGTTATCTGACTCCACCATTAAGATATCTAACCAGCGGAATTGTATCACAGCTAACATCCACAGAATTACGATCGCTGTGCCGCGTGATAATCCGATTCAAGATATTTTGGATAAATTTCCCTCATTGATACAACCTTTTACTTATACAGAGCCTGTCAAGCACAGCACTGTACACAGGATTCAACCACCGAACAGCCTGTCTATTCTAAACCTCGCCGCCTTCTGCCGGATAAATACAAGATTGCCTGGGCGAGTTCCAACACATGCTCGACCTGGATTATTCACCCATCCTCGAAGTCTATATGCTTCACCGCCACATGGTCACTAAGGCTCAGCGGGCACCTGAGGCCGGGTGGCAACTATAGACGTCTTAATTCACAAACGGTACCCAATAAGTACCCAGTTCCCAATTTGACCGACTTTGCTGTTACCTTTACAGGGAGCAACTGTCTTCACCAAACTGGATCTCGCAAAGCCTTTCATCAGATCCCAGTCGCTGACGAAGATATTCCCAAACCTGCGATTACCACGCGGATTGGTTTATTTGAATTTCGCGTATGCCTTTTTGGATCAATGAAGAAGCTAAATCATTCCAACGCCTTATAGATGAGGTACTTTGAACTACCTTTCACTTTCGCATACATTGATGATCTTCTAATAGCTAGCCCTAATTTACAGGACATCGTAAAACATATTCAGCAAGTCTTTGATCGCCTTCAGAACTTTGGTTTAAAAATCAACCCAGAGAAGTGCGAGTTTGCCGCTTTGCAATTCCACTTTCTCGGTTTTACGTCATTGATGCTACAGGTATTACTTCCTGCCTGAAAGGATACGTGCTATCCAGGAATTTCCGAAGCCCTCCACGCTCGACAGCTTTGCAGATACATTGGCTTAATCAATTATCGTCAATTCATCCCACGTTGTTCACAAATTCTTGCACCCCTAACGAATATCCTTCACAGACAAGACCGTAAAAATACTCCTATTTGTTGGAACAACAACACAACGCAAGCATTTGACACCTCTTATAAAGCATTGGTCAACTTTACGAAACTTTCATGCCTTACTGACAGTGTTACCACTCAGTTATCATTAACGACTGACGTATCTTCTGATGCCATAGGCGCAGTTTTACACCAACATGTTGACGCTAAATCTTTGCCAATTTCCTACTTCTCTGTTAAGTTGACGTCCACACAGAAGAAGTATAGTACTTTTTCAAGGGAACTTTTAGCTATATACTTGTCAATTAAGTATTTTAAACACCTTTTAGAGGGTAGACACTTTGTGATCTTCACAGATCACAAGCCCCTCACTTTTGCCCTTTCAACTAAATCAGACAAGTACAATCCTTGAGACTACAGATATCTTGATTATATATCTCAATTTACATCAGATATATGTCACATTAAAGGAAAGGATAACATTGCTGCCGATACACTTTCCAGAGCATCCTTGTGTGGAAGCCTGCAAGATACTTTAGACATGGAAAAAATCACGGATGAACAAGTACAGGAGATAACTTTGCTCGACTCACTTCGAGATTCGTCGCTACATATTGAGCATCATCCCGTGCCCTTTACTGATAAGCTTATCGCGTGCGACACCAGTCTACATAATCCTCGACCAGTCGTCCCAACCAACATGCGGCGACAGATATTCGACCACTTTCATTCGTTATCCCACCCTGGTCGTAAAGCTACACTTAGGTTAATTGTAGACCGTTTTGTCTGGCCTAAGATGCATAAAGACATTACTCGTTATACTCAATCTTGTGTTGTTTGTCAACAAAACAAGATCCAGAGACACACTAAGTCACCAGTTGGTTGTTTTGCTACCCATGATGGTCGTTTCCGACATCTACATGCGGACCTAGTGGGTCCCTTATCGGAAGTTCGGGGATGTCAATACATTTTGACTAATTATAGATAGATTTACGAGATGGCCGGTTGCTGTTCCACTCAACAGCACTACCACTGAATCTGTGGCAAGAGCCATATTTCAAGATTTGATTTCATTTACGGATGCCCCTCGATCATTACCACTGATCGGGGACCGCAGTTCCAATCTCAGCTATTCACAGAATTTACTAATCTACTTGGAGCTCGTCATATATCAACAACTGCTTACCACCCATGTTCCAATGGCTGAGTTGAGCGTTTCCACCGCCAACTTAAGGCTGCTTTGACCAGCATAGGCACTACTAACCAATCTTCTTGGATAGACGACTTACCTTTTGTCTTACTTTCACTTCGCACACAAGTAAAAAGAAGATCTGAAATGCTCACCTGCTGATCTAGTTTTGGGACAACAATTGGTACTACCAGGTCAATATTTTTCTGTAACATCTACAGGAACCTTTGTCCAGTTTTTTCACCTATTTTTCGAAGAAAATGTCTTCCCTTGCTTTTACTCCAACCCGTTACACTTCACGCGGACGTTTATGTACCTCCTTCCTTACTGGAATGCGGTACGTTTTTGTATACGACAGGATTCTGTTAGAAAGCCACTGACACTACATTATGCGGGTCCATTTCGTGTCCTTGCCCGGACCGATAAATATTATACTTTACAGACTAACCACGGCCGATTGACTTTCTCTATCGATCGCTTAAAACCTGCATGTATTGAACGCGATGGATCAACTAGACAGCCCTCAGCTTTCGTCACCAGCACCTACTAGGACTGCTAGCGGATGTACCGTCCACTGGCCTAAGAAGTTCAGAACTTTCATTACATATTGAAAACTCTTTCTTCCCTGACTTTTCAATCTTGACGGGGTATTGTGGGGATCACTTACATGTGCCACACCTCCATTTCCTTCAATATCATTGGTTTGTAAATATATGATACTTATCATATGACAATTTTGCCATCGCAGGTAATTTGAAATTTTCTCTAAAATCACGGATTGGTCCATTTCCTGACCAATCGCGTATTTTAGTATCTTTCTATATTTTTAGTGCCAAGCTCGCTGGAGCCTATCCATCGTTATAAAAAGACTCTCGCTTTTTGCCAACAGCCAGTAGCAGTTCAATTCTTGGAAAATAAGGCACGGCACTATATTGACATTTTAATTCTTAATTATCACTCAATCGAGTAACTAATTCCTATTGATATCACTCATGAACATTACATTTTTCTACACTGATAAAACGCTGTGGAACTATTCTTTATTTACCTAAGACTTCAATTGAACTTGAAAAAAAAAAAAAAAAATTGAACGTCTGATAACGATTGCATTGAATTTCTAATCCCCTGTTCTTACTTGGCTATGAAAAATAAAATAAAAAGTGTATGTGATTATGTAGAAAAAAATAAAATGTCTAGCATTTCAACTTGTATTATGTACCTATCTTATGAAATTTCCCAGTTTTATATTATCTCAGTTATGTCATTTTTTCCATAAACGAAATATCAAAATTAATAAAATGATTGGAAATCCAAATAGCATACAATGTACACTACCGATATTTCATAAGAAAGGTAATTAGGTAACTTTCTTATGAAATTTGATCTCACTCTTCATGTCTTATTTAATTTTTTTATGCTTTTCCCAAAAAAATGAGCGCTGATAGTTTTCCTTAATAACTTGCGTGCTTCAACATTGAATTTCTAGAGTTTTCTTTTCATTAAATTTCGGGGGTAGGGTTATATATATATATATATATATATATATATATATAAAATAAAATTACTTTAAAAAAATTATAATAATAATTTCCATCATTCCTGAAACTTTCATTAAAATCTGATAATTATTTCTATTTTTGCAAGATTTTCAAAATTAATGTGTGTCATAAGAAAAAAAATGAACAAAAAAATTGCCATTTTATTTACTAGAGTTCCGGTGATGACGAGAAACAAGATTTTTCAATCAAAAGTTAAAACGTTCTAATAAAGACAAAAATTTTAAAAAATAATTAAAAATTACTTTGTTCTTTCCCCTTAATAGTAACAAACATTTTGGCAATAAAATTCTGCTTTCGTCAAGTTTAAGGCCCTTTTTTCATGCTATGCCTACTTAAAAATAACGAGGTAAATAAGTTGTTAGCGTAAAGATAAATTGTCACTTATGACCTTCTGTACTATAAATTTCCTCACATAACATGTCAGTGAGTGATGAAATTACGCACATGTCATTTGTCAATCAACACTGCAGTTCAGACCGGCTTTCTCCCATTTGAAAGAACGTTTTCAGCATAGAAAATAAGCAATCTTTGTTTCAAAATATATTAAATAAACTTTATAATTTCTAATTTTTTTAAAATTATTTTTAAAAAAATCATAATTGATTTTTTAAATGAATTTTAAACGGCGACATTCATTTTTGTAAACAAAAGTTTTAAAAAATTGCTGACGATCGATTTTCTGTCAATTTTTCTGATTAAAAAAAAATTGAAGATTTTTAACGAAAATTTTGGACGTGCTAGAAATTATTAAAAAATGTAAAAAAAATATTCAAAAAATACTTTGATCTTTCCTCTTGAACATTTAGACGATAAAAAATTATTTTCATCAAGTTTAAGGCCTTTTTTCATGGTATGCTATTTTTTTTATCGATCTCATGAATATACCAATAACCAGTTTTTTTTATTCATTTTCTCTCACAACGCATATAAAACAAGAAAATAAAATGGTCAATACGACCTGTTCTTCAAACTTCTTTGATTGATGGGAAATGAAGACATGAAAAATCATGAAGCAACCTCTTCTTTTAAAAAAAAATATTTTTCTTTTTCACAAAAAATATCGGGTGGATATATGTTGTTGAAACTTTGGCACAAGGAGAAAACTAGTTACACGGACTCAATGAGAAAACACTACTCAGTGAGAAAACTAGTTACACGGACTCAATCTAGTAAATGTTCAATACTGTCAGACAGAAAAAATTTGGGAAACGTTCGAACTGTATTTTTGTTTAAAATTGCATGTGAAAAATTTGAGCCCTAACCTGAACCAGAACCTAGATTTCACAACTCAAAATACAAATCATAATGTATAAACAGTAAACTAAAATCCTACTATTTTATTGCGATTATAGACATATAGGTGGAAAAAATAATAAGTTAATTAAAAGTCCAAAATAATTTTTTTCATGTGGGATAATGATCATAGAGTAAGAGTCCTGCAACCCGATTTCTGGTATAAAAATATTTTTTATATTACTTTATTTTTTTGTTGTGCGTTAAACAATGTATACTTTCGCATCGGTAAAATAAATGTGAATGAAAAAAGATCCCTCTTTTTCTACATAAAAAATTTAAATGTACATATCAGACAACCCCCAAAACGCATTTTTTAAAAGAAATTCCAGGTTAAATAAAAATATGTACTAGCTTAGCATCAATGGCAGCGAAACATTTTTTAAAAACAATGTCAGTTTATTTTCCTTTTGACAAAAAAAAATGCTTATTTTTTTTGTTGTATTCCATGTTTGTGTCATTTTTTTATTACAATTTTTAAGTTGAGTTGTTAGTTTAACGTTTAAAAACTTTTAAAAATTAAGTGAAATTAAAAACTTATCAATTTCGGTAGATACTGAGCAGTTTTTCGTTTCTATGACAAATAGCTTAAAAAAAAAATCTTCTATAGGGCAAATATCAAAAAAATAAACAAATATCAACAAATAAAAAAAAAAAATGTATAAATAAATTTATGACAAGGAAAACTATATATACGAATTATGTGCTTAAATAATTAAGACAAATATCAAACGTGTCTTAATTTTTGCAATGCTGTGAAATTCAAATTGACGATCTTCTCATAGTTAATTTTAGCGTCCTAAAAATTACTACTAGTAAGTAAATAAATACTAAGATATTTAATAAAAATAAAAAATATCTAAACTTAAAATACCGGTTAACTACTTTAACTAGTTATTAATTATTTTAATTTTAATAACGAGTCGCGGGAAAAAAAAAAAAAAACAAACAAAAAAACTTTTCTTTGTGACTTGTGAGAGATTTTTTTAAATTTTATGAAAAAATAGAAGTATCAGATAATGTAATGACGTTAATGCTGTCAAAACGAGAATTAAAAAAGATTTGATTGTTATTCTTTAATTAAATTAATTACAAGTTTTAGTTACTATTGCCTTGATTGCCCCTTAAGCAGCAACCATGATAATTTGGGGCGCTAAAAACTACAAGATCGACATTAGATCAAAATGTTATTTTTGTTTAGTGTTACTGTTGTTTTAAAAGTAAAAAGTAGATACAGAAGAAAACATTACAACTGAAAGAAAGGATTGAAAAAAAAACAAAAATAATGATTTGCTCTTTTTTTTTTTGCTTTTTTTTTTAAAATAAAAAAAAAAAAACGAAAAAAAACTGTATAATTTAATTTTGAAAAGTTTGAGAAAGTTTCAACAAAAAAAGCGTGAGGTTGATAAACAAATACGGGAAAATTTATTTTATAAATTAAGTAAAAATACAATCTTTATTTTACACACGGTTACGGTTACGTCAGATTTTGCTAAAAAGCAGCACAAAAATCTCAAAATTAAAGTCTGTTAATTAATTTAATTAAGAACAAAAAAAAAAAAAATTGATAAAATAAGTCAGTCGAACTGTTTTTTAAATTAAAGTCAATATTTTATTTTTTTTTACTTTACAAATTTTGACAGCACATGTCAATAATAAAAAAAAAACATTCTCCTAAAAAATAAACTAAAAATAGCAATGAATTTTAAATTTAAAAAAATAGTTTTAAAACAGTCTTTATTCCAGACGTTTTACAAAAACACAATTTTTTATTCAATGCCTGAAGTAAAAACTAACATCGTGTCTAAAAAAGATCGAGAATTTTATTGAAATTGAGTTGTTTATTTTGGCCGCGTGAGTAAACTAGGATTTTTTTAAACAAATTTGCGCAAATAAAACGGCGGAAAATGGATAATAAAATTAGAATATTAAAACTGGTAAAGTAAAATTATAAAAAAAACCTGAAAAAGGAGAAAATACTTTTTTTCAGTTGGAGGACTAAAAAATAAAAATTGTTTTAAAAGAATAAAGTTAACGGGACAAAAATGAACTTAAAAAATGTCCACTTGTCTTCATCAATTAAGTTTTTTTTTAAAAAAAAAAAAAACACTTAACAAAATAGTTCGTTATGCATTCATTTCTTTTTTTTTTCAGAAAAAAAAACATGAAAATAAATTTTATTACAATTTCCCAATTGTTTTAAAAGTAAATTAAATTTTCATTATTAAAAAAAACATTCAAGTTAAAACAGGAAATAAAAATGTTTTTTAAACAAAGCCGGCGTTAGAGTTGTCTTTAAAATAAAGTAAAATAAACGAATAATAGAAAAAATAATTTTAAAACTTTAAACTAACTACAAATTGAACAAAGTAATTTAATTACAATTAATGCTTTTGAGAGATTACGATTAATTTTAAAGTGAACAAAACAGTTTTTAAAAGTCCCGTAAAATAATACTTCACTACTTAGTGATGAAAGATCAGAGATAAATAAATTGAATCTTTTCTAGGAGTTTTTCAAATAAAAACTTATTCAAATCGTAGGAAAATTTTCAAAGAGAAAGCAAGTAGCCACGAATTTCTTCCAATTCAAAAAGCGAACATAAAAACACCAACGAACCTGTTAATTTAACATGAAACTTGGTAAAACACCGATATTTTCCTTTTATGAGAAGGCAGCCATATTAGAAATGCTACAGCAATGAGGGCAGCCTTCACCTTTGACCTCGACATTTGACCTAGTGCAGTATTAAGCGTATAAGAAGCTGACCTTTTTTTTTTCTCGCTGGACATAAATTCATTTTACGCGATGAAGATTAATACAAAACATATCTAATCTGGCTTTTAGTCCCACAAACATACACATTGTAATTAACAAATTCACGATACTGGATTATTATTATTATTATGTCGTCTGTTTTTTTTTTGTTTTTTTTGCTTTTTCTCTTACTTACTTACTTACTACGACTACATTACTATTTCTGTTACTATGACTATATTTTTTTTAGTTAAGAAGGTGAATCAGAATACCGAAACGCTGTTTCATATTTTCGAAAAGAGTTTCGGAAGAAGTGAAATATTCAAAAAGTTACTTTTTATGTGTGTAAGGAAACAGCATTTTTTAAATGATACTTTACCTTTAAAAAGGTAGGAAGATAAAGTAGGTCTGGTAACTCCAAAGACTCACTAAAAAAAGGAACATACATAATGAAAAAATGCTACCCGCCACAAAAATAATAAAAAAGTAAAAATCTAATTAAATATTAATTATTAAAACTTGAAAGACCAAAGCTTCTTTTTTTTTTATTATTAAATTATATTTTTAATCTTTTTTATATATTTTTTAGAAATTTCGAAATTTAGGTTACAAAATGTTCTTGCGCCAACAGTTGAGTTAAAAAAATTTTTAGCATCGTAGGTGAAAAATATTGATTTGAAAATTCTTGCGAAATTCTTGTCGGATTTTAATGAAAATTTCAGGTCTTACTTATTCTCAAACGAATTAAATCATTTTAGAAACGTTTCTTTTTTTTTTTTTTTTTTTTTTTAGAAAATCTTAGTAAAAATATGTTTTTTACAACTGTTAAGTTTACACCCACTACCCACACATGCACTTAATTTTATGAAATTTTGAGAATTACAGTTTAAGTTTAAGCACGAATACTTAGAAAAATTTTTAAATCATCAATTATTATTTTATTGTTTTTTATTTTTTGTCAAACAGGACACTCTACTTTGAATCGTAAAATGAAAAAAAAAATGCAACAAAATAAAAGTAAACTAAAACATTATTTAATTAGAAAGGATTTTAATTACTTTTATGGGTAAAACGTTAAAGACAACATTGTCTTAAGAAAAAAGAAATTGATGAATAATGAATTTTTACAAGAATTCTTTACATTTTTTTAAATCTTAAATAATATATAAAAAAAAATAATCTTTTAAAATCCTAATTTTTTTTCGCGAAAATCTGATATATAGCATGACAAGAACTGTCTGAAAATTAACGGAAAAAATTTGTAGCGGGTAAGTAAGAACTATATGTATTATCAGTAATCACTGGTGAGTTACAACTTGTTTTTGTCGTTTTTGTTTTGAATCCCTGAGAGAGGGAGTGTTGCTCGGGGTAGTTTTGAATAAAATGATTACTACAATTTCGTGATGCTTTTTCTGTTGTTTAAATTAATTGCAACGGTGGTGTATGAAACATGGTGTCAGGAGTGGGATTAAAAACAAAATAATACAAACATATACTGAAAGGAACTTTAATTCAAATAAAAAAAAAAGAAAAATGTTTTAAATTACACTACAGCCTCCAAAATTTTTTGACTTCACAGACACTGGAAAATAGCGATAGAGATTAGAACGCTTTAGAACAGCTTCGAAGTTATTTGAAGAATCAGCAGAAACTCAAGTTAGTACGTTAATATGTTGTATAGTTGTAAACCGAACAAATATCCAAGTCATTTTCTTTCGGGAAAAAGGAATATGAGAAAAATATCGACACCAGATTGAGCAAATTATGATATATATTTCACGCCGAAAAAAAATCATAATCCATGAGCGAGCAAAATTTTACATGAGGACGAACTGGAAGAAAATTGTGATATTCCTCAAAAAACTGACCCGATAAGAGACCACTTATCGGAAAAATTACAACTGAAGGAAGACCTGAGTTTAGAATAAGTTATTGAACAAGTTAAAAACCAAATGGAGGAAATTAATGAAAACTCAGTATGTATTAACGAGGAAAACTCAAAAGACAAAACAGCCAGGAGGAAAAAATCATCCTCAAAATCCAGAGAATGTGCCTCCATCCAGATGCAAGAAGTGCAACAGATATCACAAGTTTGACAACTGCCCGGCAAAAGGGAAAACCTGCCGAAAGTGTGATAAAATGAACCACTTTGCTGGTGGTTCATTAGCCTCAAACGAAAATTCACCGTTAATACGAGATATAAAGACAAGTCGTATACATTTGACCTTCTTGTAATAAATAATAATACGGACAATTTATTATCTAGAGATACAGCATATAAAATGGAACTTATTGCCGTAGTAGTCAACGTTAATAAGAACGGTGGGAAATTAACTGGGTGTATGAAAGGAGAGCCAGTAAAAATTACCCAAAGTAAAAAAAGAGATTTCACGCTTGGAAGAAGATATAATAGAAAAAGTTATTCAATCAACAGACTGATGGTCACCCATTGTTCCAGAAAGAAAAAAAATGGAGAGATCAGAATATGTGTAAACCTTAAAATATTAAATTCAGTGGTAAAAAGGGAACATTTTATGCTACCAATTTTGGAGGATATATCACCCAAATTAAGGGGTTCAAAAATCTTTTCAAAATTGGATGCAGCTAGTGGATTCTACCAGATACCGTTAGATAAATGAAGTCGTTTGCTTACGACTTTTATAACACCATTCTGAAGATATTGTTTTAAGAGACTTCTTTCGGAATTTCCTCAGCTCCAGAAATTTTTCAACGAAGAATGACAGAATTACGAGAAAAAAATTTGAAGGTGTACACGTAATAATAGATGATATGGTAAAACTATGGAAGAACATGACAGAAGACATAGAGAATCATTTGAAGTAATAGAAAAATCAGGAATAACATTGAATTCAGATAAATGTGAATTTAGGAAAAAGATTATTCGATATTTTGGACACGTAATATCAGATAAAGGGATACAACCCAGTAAGGAAAAGATCGAGGCTATATTAATGCTATCAGCACCTTCTTCAACAGCTGATTTAAGGAGGATTCTTGGAATGACACAATATTTAGGCAAATATATGCCTAATGTAGCAGAAATATTGCAACCAATGTTGGAATTATTAAAGAAAAATACAGTTTGGTATTTCAGAGAGTCAAAGAACTGCTGACACAGGCATCAATATTAACTTACTATGATCCTGAAAAGCCTATAATAATTAGTGCAGATGCAAGCCGCTTTGGGATTGATGCAGCCATTTTTCAAAAGGAAGATAAAAATTTGAGAGTCATAGCTTATGTCTCTCGTACACTGACACAAACAGAGAGAAATTACATTCAAATAGAGAAAGAATGTTTAGCAAGCGTATGGGCCTGTGAGAAGTTTGACAGATATATCGCTGGACTAGATCAGCCTATTGACGGATCATGAACCTTTGGTATCATTAATCAATACTCAGGATTTAAACAACACTCCTTTGAGATGCCAAAGACTTAGGATATATAATTCTGTAGCTGAATATATCCCTGGGAAACTCTTACTAGCATCAGATGCTCTGTCCAGAAATCCAATGCAGCAAATCAATAGCACTACTGAGCATAGTAAAGACTAGATTAGCTTCTAGCAGAAAAATCAATGAAATTATCAATGCTACATCTAAGGACATCATTCTAAAGGAGATTATTCATCTCACATTTAATGGTTGGTCTAAGAAGGAAGATAGATTAAAGGAAGGAGTTAAATCCTATTTAAGAATGATCTATCGATTCATCAAAACATTGTTTTATCAAGATCGCTTAGTGATTCCACAAAATCTCAGAGCAGAAATACTACGAGCAATACACACAGGACATCTTGGATTAAATAAATGCAGAGAACGAGCAAAAATGTCTGTATAGTGGCCGAAAATATCATGGGAAATAGAAGACTTCATCAAGGGATGTGAGTTTTGTAATTGTGATCGCGCTGCAAATCCCCACGAAACCTTGAAACCAACCACTTTGCCAGATTGGCCTTGGCAGAAGGTGGGAACAGACATTCTAAAATTGGATGGAGAGTACTACTTAGTCGTAACAGACTATTTCTCCCGTTACTTTGAAATAGTGAAATTAAGTTCACTAACAAGTAAAACAGAAATTGGAAAATTACAAAATATATTTGCGAGATGGGGAATACCAGATGAAGTCGTAAGTGATAACGGAAGACAATTCACAAGCACACATTTCAGAGAATTAGGTAAAAAAATATGGGTACAATATATGTACGACAGTGAGTCCTCATTTTCTACAAGCAAATGGAGTAATAAATCCAGCTCCCGCCCGAAAGAAAGGTACTACATGGGAAAAGGCCTCCTGGGGGGAGTGAGGAGAGAGATGGTTTCAACAGAGAATTTCAAATCTCATATCCCATCTTTTTCTAAATACTTTAAAAGGCGTTAATAAAAAAAACTGTTACAAAAAGTGAAATTTGTAAAGAAACAAACAATTTATTAATGAAAATTTTTTTTTACTATATACAATTTGTAGAGTCTATGCTTAAAGGTAATTGGCAGAACTTTGTCCAACTGACAAAGTTTTCAATAAATAATAACAAGAGAAAGAAAAGAGAAAAACAGGACAAAAGAAACAATATTAAGCAAACAATATATGTAAGGCAAAACAATAGCAATAAGGTAAAAGGTTCACAAATTAAGAATGTTATTAACACACGAAAGGGGATACAGAGAAGCGATTGCAGCGTTCTGACTTCAAGGCATGACAGAACAGAAGAAAGTCTAGTGAGACCGAGAAGTAGCCTATCGGCCAGGAAAAAATTCCCAGCATCCATCTATGTTTTTTGTCTATAAATTGCGGAGGAGAAGTCTTTGACAGTCCTTCCCAATACAGATTGGAATCAACATAGTTTGTAATAAATACAATAAAGGCCTTGCATAAAGTGTCCCTTTCAATCTATCAAGGCAAATTAATAGTTCTTTCAAAATACAAATCTACTTTCTCTAAGAAAAAACTCAGTTCATGTAAAGCACATATTTTTCTTAAACAAAAAAAAAAAGAATCATAACAACTTTCTTTTAGAGCAACAGTTCATGTAAATCACTTTCTTAGCAACAAGAGAAATTTACTTTCTTCTTCAAAGCGTTCACAGTTGAAAATAGCGAAGTTTCAACGGTTGAAAATTGAGGTTCTAAGGAGTGTGAGAAAAGGTTGACCAACCTTAGCCGAAGACCCTTTCGAAAAATATTCAATTTTTTTAAACAAACGTCCTCAAATTTGAGATAAACTCTCGCACGTTTATAAAAGACATTCAAATGAGATATAAATGTCTATAAAAATCACTAGTATATGAGACATGTTTAGAAAAACATTAGCATATCAAATTTAGAATATTATTCTTTTTCTTCAGCAGCAGTAGTAGGAGTCGTGGTAACCTTTTGTCATCCCAGGTTACCGTGTGTTGCATAGCCCCCCTCATGCTGGGAAGTCTTGGTCATCGGTGCCAATTTACTCATATGTTGTATCTTCTCTGTCCCGTCTTCTTCCGCCGGTGATCGCTAGTGGTTTTTGTTCCAGTGATAAAAGGACTTCAACACAGAGAATTTTAAACTTAGTTATTTTATTAACGTCGACGTATACATCTACCTATCCAGTGGGGTCGCTCTCTCACTGGGGAGCCGTTTCAAACACAAAATGAAATACGTCTAAATTGTTTGACGGTTAACAAACTCACCGAAAACTCTTTCTCTATACCTATCATTCCAACGCTGGCTTATCCAATCAAAATCGACTACTTTGTTTTGCTTTCCATCTGACCCCGAAGGTCAACCTCAAGAAGTCCGAGTTCCTCTAAAAAATAATAGTCTGCTAAATTACTATTCTTATATAACTTACCTATTCATTAAAAAATTAATTGATGAATTTTATTTCAATTATATTACTCTAAAATCCTCTCTATTCTTTCGTGTCTGCAAGGCGTACTTCTTACAGTCTTCATTCTTCATTGGGCCTCGGTCACATAACCCCTTCGGCATGAACATATTCCATTCCTGAAAAAGAATAAGCATAAACAACAAAATTCTCACCACTTACTCACGCTTCATAAACATCTTTTTTTAATAAAAAAAAAAAAGTAAAAAAAGAAAGAAAGGATATCGGACAATCCTTGTCCATTCTCGGTCACTAGTTTCCGTGGCCCAAGGTCAAAACCTCAGACGATAGTTTAGATACAAATCACTCCAGCAATGAACTTTGACCTCTCCAGTAACCCTTCCCAGGTCAGTATGTACCACCTCTGCAATCCAATATTCCTGAGGAGGACAAAATTTTTGCCTCTTCACTTGAGACTACACGAAGCGTACATACAATTTACAGAAAAAATACTGGTCTACAAATTACACAATACATACCAAAAGCCCCACGCCACAGTGTCAACTGAGCCTCATCCTCTCCACCTAAATTTGACACTTTAAATATACCATGATCCACACTTATTTCCTACTCACAGTGACACAGCACACATTATCATCCTATTTATTCAACCACAACCAATTAATAACTTTGTTATTTGCGTCTTACCAGATTTACTTGAACAAATCATCACAAATTTACCATCATTAATTTTCTATAATCCCTATTATTAACCATCCGCCTCTACCAAACATCAACTCACATCCTCTCAATTCCTTCTGCCCATGGCTACCTCCACGGAGAAAACAACCACACCCGCTCAGCACTTCTAACTAATCCATTACTGGCTTTACGGTGGTTACAAGGGTTTTTTCCCTTAGCCGTCTACCGTGATATGGCATCCCACGAGCCACCTGACCAATTCCTTTTTGATCGTCAGGGCCATTCCTCGGCATCATTATACTTCATATCGTACATCTCCCATTCTACCCAAATATTGTCTAAGTGTGACAATCATAGGACGCAAACACACACATTCGGAAATCCGAAACTATGCAAGCCCATTCTATTTATTCCCACATATTATAATTTGGTTGGAATTTAATTTGAGAACAACAATTTTACAAGTTGACATTCTCGCTATTTTTTCTATCCTCACGCCAACCTTTTTTTAATTTCAACTCCGGCTCCCAAGGCCTTGATTCTTATCAGAGATAAGAATATATTTTCTGACTAACGAGAGAGCTAGAAAATATAAAAAGGAATTCCACCACCATTATTCTTTCCATGGTGCCATAAAGTCTGGGGGAAACCTCACAGCTTCTTCACTTCAACTTGTTTTCAGTACCTTCAAAACCGGCTCCCAGGGCCCTGATTCTTATCAGAGATAAGAATGTGTTTTCTGACCAGGCCAGGAAATTTGTACAACGATTTTGGAGGGAAAAATCCCCGATCCATCGGAGCCTACCAAAACTCCATCAATTTGGAGGATCTTGCCTATTTTGCCAGTGAGTATCCTACTAAGGGGCTGTCAAGAACGATCGTCGGTCCACAATTCAAGACCAATCCAAAGCTGCATCCCTTCACCACTCCTTCTGGACTTCTGTCGTCGACCTACGAACTCACTCAACTGCAGGATTCCTATATCTGCGAACAATTTTCCTACTACAAGAACTGTGGGTGTTTCTATCTGAACCGTAACAATATTCTAATCGTTTAAAGAACTCTTTAGGTGCTCAGAGAAATATTTTGAGTAAGCCTTTTTTCTGTTAAGAACATTTTCTCTTTTCCCTTTCTTTCTCTCCTAATTGTCCTTTTATCCTTTTACCTTTTTTTTTCTCTATACATAAATAAACACTTTCTTCTTTTATCGTTACTCACCAAGCAGGAGTTTTTTTTCTTTATTCGTACGCGCCTAAAAGAGAGAGTTTGTCCGCTCTAATCTTACTGTTTTACTCGCGTTTTATCGCAATTTTTAAACCTCAACCCAATTTTTAACATCAACCCTTTGATGCGGGAAAGCCGGGACAAATTTCCTACAAAATTATCTTAATTTTTCCACAAAAAAATAACTCAAAATTCACCAATTAACAACTTAGTTATTCAACCAATGAAGGCAAAAGGACACACACACGGCTCAAATTAAAAAAAAGAATTTCGCACTCTGTTACAAAATTGAACAAAAATCAATCATTACAATTAACAAAATAATTCTAAACTTAAAAAATCGAATGCACGCAAAACTATAGTCGCAAAAAAAAATTCAACTTATTATTAGCAGTACACAGAAATGCCTCATCACAAAATGCCATCAGTCTTTCTTTGTCAAAACAATTTTCCATTGCGTTCACGTACGCGAATTCAGGTCTCCACGTGGCCAGCAGACTGCCAGAAATACATTTGGATACATATCAAAATATTAAAGCAGGTCAATCAAAATCAACAATAGATTTCCGCACATAAACAAAACAATAAAAATCAGTCTCTCACTAAAATGTTACATAAGAATTGACATTGTCGCATCATTGTGCATGCGTGAGTGTCGGTATTCATTTTGTTCTTTCTTCCATTCTTTCTCTACTCTATTCGTCCTTTTTTTCTCGTCTGTCCATCAAAACCTGTTCCCTCGAACCAGTTCGTTTACACTTTTTTAATCGTTTTTTCTAAAAAAAATTTTCATCATTACTGCTTATTTTGTTTTGCTGTTAAGATGTGTGTGTATGTGTGTGTGTGTGAGCAGTAAACATAGTAATATCATTGTACTTACAGTTTTTTTCTTTTGTTTTTTTTCTTATTCCCTTTGTTGAGTCCTCATCTGAAAATTTTTTTCGAATTACCACGTTATGTTGTAACCCACATCCTGCGCCCTCCCATGCTGGCTGTCTTGATTACTGCGACAAACTGAGCCCATGTTGCATAGTTCCCCTCATGTTGGGAGGTCTTGTTCATCGGCGCGAATTTACTCATATGTTGTATTTTCTCTTTCGTCTTCTGGCCGGTGATAACTAGGGGTGTTGTTAAAAAAGAACTTCAACACAGAGAATTTTAAACTTAACTATTTTATGAATGTCGACGTATAAATCTAAGTATCCAGTGTGATCACCCCTCACTGGGGAGCCCTTTCAGATACAAAAGGAAACACCCCTACATTGACGGTTTCCTTGTTTTGTCTTCCATCTGACCTTGAGAGTTAACCTCAGGAAGTCCGAGCAGAGATACACTTCCTCTAAAAAAAAATTAATAGTCTGCTAAACTATTATTTAACACGTATTCTTGCCCGGGTGGTTGAATAGTTTCTCCGAGATGACTGCCTTTACATGCCATATACAGTCAATATTTTCATGTCTTAAGGACGCAACAATTTTAAGCCAAGACATTCTAAAATTCTTATTGCAAGTATTTAGTTATTGGAGACTTGTAAAAGTCACCACGTGTGGGGTTAGCACTTTAAACTGGATCCAAGGTTAATATTTATTTGGGGGTCTGTTTGAGAACCCTAACAAAATTCAATAGAAAATTTCAACCATTTCGAAATTAATATATACATCAACAGAATAATAATAACGATAGCTGAATATATATATATATATATATATGTGTGTGTGTGTTTCTGTGTGTGTGTGTGTGTGTGTGTTGTGGCCTTGTTAGGGCCAGAAATAAAGATACTGTTGTGGGGCTCTCCTCTTTTTACACAAGATGGACTCGTCCAAAGTATACTTATACTGACAGAGAGAATACCTGCTGTTGAGATACAATCTCTGACTGTGTGCGACGTCTGTCGAACTCTCTGCTTTGGCAGAGAGGAACCCAGACGAAGCTTTGCCGCTTATACGGGTTAAAAGAGGATATTTTTTGGCTTAGCCTATGGGCTCGGAGAAACCCAAGTTAAATTCGGCCTTGTGCCACATACATTCCTCGTGGGTGGGCTGTTAAATATCGAGATACGTTGAGATACAGTCTCTGACTGTGTTCGACGTCTGTCGAACTCTCTGCTTTGGCAGAGAGGAACTCGGACGGGGCTTTGCCGAAGGGCAAAGTTTCGTCCGGGGAGGGAGACAGTTCCCGAACCCGCTTATGCGGATTCAAAGAGGATATTTTTTGGCTGAGCCTACGGGCTCGTAGAAACCCACGTTAAACTCGGCCTTGTGCCACATACGTTCCTCGTGAAAAAATCTCCGTTTGAGGTTGTCTGGTATATCATATTTAAAGATTACATCCATTTTATTCAAGGCAGTCATGCTTTATCTATCCGAATTTTCACATCTTTTTCAATAGAATTTATTTCGCTTCCTAGTTACATAAAATATTTGACAGTTTATTAATTCACCTGAGGCAGTTTGTATTGAGCCTTGTTGGTTGAAACTTATGAATTCAGTTTTAGAGGCATTGGCATAGAGATCATTATCGTTAGCAGCATTTTCTAGATGATGTAGGATAACTGTGGCATTGGTAATGGTGTGTGCAGTGACAACTAGATCATCTGCATAGTCAGTATCCGTCACCTTTTTTGCAGGATATCGACTCGAGAGACTTTGTGATAAAGAAAAACCTAGATGATGATGTTTATCAAGCAAAGTTCTTATACACAGTCAAGGGTGATAAGAAAGAGAAAAGATGTAAGAGTGTTACTCTGATGGACTTATGCTTTAATGTCGAAGAAGCTAGTGACATGTAGTAGCCGCCCCTTTCATAATCTTAAATTTTTGCGTAGAACGAAAATGAACTGTACTATTTTTGTTTTTAATGTTGACTCGCTGTTGCGAATCAGAGAGGTCACTTTTTGTCGAGTTGTTGGGGATTAAACGGGCTGCCTCAATGGAAACAAAGTCGGTGATTAACAACCTGGCAGGAAGAAAAAAAGAAGACTTGTTAAAGGGTTGATAGCCTCCCAAAAGTCAACGTTCAGCTAACTAGTGCCTCGATAACGTCACCGTGGAGAAGGCAACGGTAAACTATTCCACTATCCCTCCCCCAGGAAGAATCATGGGAATACGCAACGCAGAAGAACTGCGTCACTGCCATTGAATTGAATCATATCTTCATTGTGCGACAGGTGTCACATGGTCGTCATCCAGCGACTGTTCACAACGAAGACAAAATCATAGTCATGTCATGGACTGTTCCAACACTGTGTGAACTTGATAAGTCAAAAATGTAAAACAAGCAATGGGTAGGCTAGATGTCAACATTCTGAGAGTATGTGAAACTAGATAGGTTAAGAATGGGGACTTCATAGGAGACAGAAATAGAATCACATATGCAGGTGAAAAAAGTAATGAAAGAGAAGTAGGACTTATATTAGATAAAGACAAGAGGATATGTGGTAGTGACAGAGCTTCCCTAGTTGAATTGAAAGGGAATCCATTACGCATTTATGTCCCAAAATACGGAAGAACAAATAGATACATTTTACAACATACTAGATAAAATCAGATTTTTACTATTGTACATCTAATACAAGTCCCAAAAGTCACTCAAGGTGGAATGGATGAAGTTGTTGCAAGGATGTACAATGAGGGAGTAAGAGCTGGATATTATAAGCATAAGCACGATAGAAAACAGTTGATTCAAAACTTGAAGAGGTTAACATTGTAGAGATCGGGAAAGCATCCTCACAGGAGTCTATTCCACAGTGCAACAATTCTGGAGATGAAGATGAAACCATCTCTTTTCCAATAAATTTCAAAGGGCATTTGTGGGGAAAGGGGTTGTAAGGTGGAAAACATCTAATTACCCACAAAGCCGAGTAAATTCCAACTCACAGGAAATCATTATAAAGAAACGAAGCAACAAAATAGTCGAAAAGTGTGGACTTATATCCAGTGACGCACGCAGAAAAATGTGTGCTCAGTGCTGCGCAGCGAATGATAAAGTAATAATCAAAATTTGGTTTGAAGGACACACAAAACCCTTGCGGATATGGGGAAACCCAGAAGGTACAAAAACACCAGATAGACTACTTAGTAGTCAATAAAAGATTTAGAAATGCATTACGACACTTCAAAACAGGAATGGATCAACTCATTTTTTGGAGAGTCACATGCATTTTTTTTGGCGAGTATCAGGTTTAAAAATAGATTTAAATAATGAACTTTTTAGCCTTGACAATTAATAATCGATAACCAGTAATTGATACGTTGGAAGCGGTGAAAACCACATCTCTTATGCATCAAACGGTAAACTGGCCCAGTCGACTAGCACGAAATAACCTAACAAACTACTTGACATTTTTATGCTGATTTTCTAAGCGGAGCTTAGATGTGGCACAAGGCTGAAAGCGTTGAGCACCTAGTGAGGATTGAACTCACTACTCAGTCGTAATTGAACTAGCGAAATAAGCTTTCTAACCATTGCACCACGTTGAAGTGCCCTGGTATTTTTTTTCATAAGTATTCAAGGAAATCAATAAACTGTTGTAGATTTCTCGTTTATTTCCATCGGGTATTGACTAAAATTAAAAAGCCACCGTGGGCCAGATACTGCCCGCGGGATGGAGTTTATCTACCACTGCTCTAAAACATAACCGAGCACTGACTGTAAATCAGTGGTTCCTAATACCATAACAACTCTGTTTGCAGAAAAACGTATGCAGATGCAATTAAGAACAAATATAAAATCTTAGAAAGTGTTAGTAACTCAAAGTAGAATGTCTTTAGGGAAGAACTTTTGACGACGGTAAAAAAAAAAACTCATGCTAAAGAAAGAAACACAAGAAAAAAAAGGTGTGGATGACAGACGAAATTCTAGAATTTTCTGTCTAAATTTCTGGGATGAGGAGCTATCATTATTTACTCTAATTATATCTGAACTATTGTTCTCATCTTTGTTGTGGTTATCACATTGCAATCGTCGTGCTCTCCGGACTGTCTCAAGTCTCTATAAGTGTTTATTTCCAATGTGACAACTAAAATATTACCGACAAAACCCAATTTGCTATTTTTTGGTGTAGACCCCTAGTAATGTTACACGGACCCCCTGGGTCAATATGGACCCCGGTTAAGAAACACTGATCTACTCGATGTTTTTTATCTTGTCGACAGAGACTTGAGTAGGGACGTCATCGCTAGTCTTGATCAGGAAAAGAATGTGTAAAGACCTGAATACGGTGTTTCTGAATACGTTCTATTTTAATCCAGACTTCATCAAAAGTCTGAAGCTTATCTGGGATAAAAGATTTTAGAGATTTACTGGGTCTTTTGGGGAAAATATCTAAGATCAAACTGTGACATAGACTTGTTTAATTCCCTTGTGAAATGCTAAATTACAGTTTCATTATTTGTATTGTCTATAAGCAACAGAGGTATTAAAATTTCTGTGCATGTAACGGCATATAAAGGAGAACACTCGAAACTGTTAGGCATGCTACTACGAATTCCCAGAAGAACTATTGATAGGGCTGAAAGTAAGGATTCCTTTTGTGCTACAATAGCAGTTTTAATGGTTCTGTGAGCTCTCTCAACCAAAGAATTGAGAGTGATAGGCAGCTGTACGTAGCCTACAAAAACTCAGAAAACAAGATTTCGAATTGACTCCCTCGTTCTATTATAACGTGCAGAGGAATGCCCCACCACACGATCCATGCATTTACAAAGACTCTGTGCAGTGATTTGGGATATGGGTTTTGCTTCTCTCTGGCGAGTTGTGCGATCAATGCACGTCAGAACATATCGATATGTAATAATGTAAGTAAGAGTCATTAGGGCTTTTTATTGATGGGAGTGCTCCTCTTAAGTCTATATGTGCTGTATGAAATGCTGATGATGGTAGTTCTAATGCTTGCATTGGTGATTTTGTATACTTTTGCTTGTTGGTAGGTTATGCATGATGCCCAAAATTCTTTAATTGTTTTATCCATGTTTGGCTAGTAATATCGAGCCTTAATAGGTGATTTAATGCTCGGTGTTATATTGAATGTGTTATTAAATATGGATTCATGTAACTTAGACGGAACAAAAAACCTAGGGTAGGAATGTATATATATCCAACAATACAAACTGGTTCACTATTTACATTATTCGGACTATTGTCCTCATCTTTGTCGCCATATTTATTACAACGTTTCGGCTGTTGTATGCTCCGGCTTTCTTCAGGTGGTTGGAATGTCGAACTGAACCCTTTATTTCGCTCACTGGGATAGACTGTTCTAGTTCCACGTGCCATGTCTAATGGATGTCAGTTATCAGTTATCTCCTGTTAATTCTCCTCTCCAAGTTCTCCACCGCCTTAACCGGATATTAAACTCACACTCTTTGGATCCTGTCACTGAATCTAACCAACGCCTTTGTCCACTGTGCTACGTGTCCTTGAGGACATCTGTGTATGAATCTCTGGGTATTATAATCCTAATGTCTTCAGTATCATTTTTTACCAGTGCTCATATTGCAATTTTTGGTGTTATCATTGCATGCTTTTTGTGTTTTTTTTTTGTTTTTTTCACCAGAGCTCATATTGCAATTATTGTTGTTAATATCGCTTTTCTCTGGTACTCCTTATTACTGGTTCCCATATTGTATTCATTTCTATGCTTGGTCGGCTCAGGAGATTTTTGTGGCCTACCATATGTGCTGATTCCTTAGGTTTACGAATTTTCCAACGGTGTTCTTTGTCTATGATCGCAACCTGATCCCACAGAGGGTAGTGATCTCCCTTTTCTCCCCATATATGGTCAGCCACGCCTGATTTGCCCACTTCCCATCGTGTTACAGCTTTCTGGTGTTCTTGAAGCCTTACCTTGTGGACGGCCTGTCTCCCCTTTATATTTCTTTCCGTCTTTAGTCATGTTCTCCTCTATGGAGGTCTTACTCGGGAGAGATATATGCGAAGTGTCGTCCAGCTTTTGAAGGTTGTCCTGATGTTATATGGACCGCAGATCCTTTGTATTTTCTCTGATAACCCCTTCACATAAAGGCACACTGTTTTCTGAGTGTTGTTGTCCTCTTGTACCCACCTATCCTAGTTTTTGGGGGCTGCTGCCATGTATCCAGGGTAGTTGTTACGTTGTAGGGTACTACTTATACTGACCAATTCTTTATGTAATGTCTCTGGGTCGCCACTTATGACTTTTGCTCGCTTTACGTGTTCAATATCTGAAATATAATTCTGTAAAAATAGCTAGTTTAGACTACAAGATGCACCACATAACCTGGTTTGTACTTATTTGTTATTGTTTTAGAGAAAAACCAACGAGTATTGGATTTCCATCTACAACTTGATATAATGTATCACCTACTGCATAATTATTATCATCTGTAACAAACTGATAATTTGTACACTTTGATTGGGTGAGCAAATGCAGATAATTCGCTATGTTCTTTTATAACGGCATTCAAAGCTTGTTTTTCAGATTTGTTCAATATAAACGAGTCTTTAATGCATAATTTCATCATTTAGACAAAGGTAGAAATAATTCTGCATATTTTGGTATTAGTTTTCTATAAAATCTCACTATACTCAGGGACCTGCGTAAGCTTTTTAATTTCAAATCAGTAGGGTAGGAGAAGTTTTTTTTATTTCTTCTATCTTATCTCGAGTAGGTTTAATACACTCTTGTGGAATCTTCCACGTCAGCCAGTTATACCCAATTGGAAAATGCTCTCTTCCATAGAGGTAATTACCACCACATTACATAAACACAGTACATAGACAAGCATTCATTGGTTAATCTACTTCAAACTAGCTCGCTGATTGGTCAGTTCCGACCAATCAAACCGCCTGCACGCGACAAATCTGCTTTCCCGCGTTCTCCATCTGAGCCTGTCACGTGGTACAACAAAATTATAAAAGCAAAACACGCGTAAACTCTCTCTCTCGCGTCTCATTCCTTGCTGCCAAGATGTAATCTTCAAGACTTCCCGTCTTAACTAATGCAGTCAGACTTTAAAGACCATTACCAACATTCACGCATGTACGAACTCTGAAATCTCTTCTGAACTTTTACCAATTTGTACAATACAAAATTCCAAAACATGCTAAAGAAACTTTATTCTTCTAAACTACAGTTTAATAATTGCTTTCACTTTATGAGCTCAAATATAAATATTTCCAAATCTAAGAGACATAACTCTATCACACCTTCAGCTCTTATGCTTGACACCAAACACTAATAAATTCAATTGTTACGTTTTGAAACAATACATTATGTTTTTGAATAATTATTCTATGTCTTGTATTAATTGTTGTGGATGGAAGATTATGGACACACACAATTTTATTTTTAAGCCTTTTGATAATTCAAACCTTCTATTCCTTTCCAACACACTTCACACATCTGCAACACTCTGAACTAATGTGAAAACCTAAGAAATTTAGGGAAATCTCATTAAAAACAGATTTTGAAACTGAAATTTTTTAATCGTTATCATGCAAAATCTTAAAAACAGTGGTAAATATGGTGTTACGATCTTCCGCACCCTCTAACCGAATCGATAGCGAAAATAGAGGAGAATCGCAGCCTGTATTATTATTTTTTAACGTGCATGTAATTATTTTGACAACTTTATTTCCGCAAGGGTTTCTTTTTTCATTGATTTTACATAGGAGTCGAGCAGGCTGGAATTTTTTTTAATTACGCACATAGAGGGGGGACAAATAAAAGAAACACAAAGGTAGAGTTAAGTTAATAATTAAATAAATTTATTACAATAGGAAAACAATGAGAAGAATACGACGAAAACAAAAACAATAAGTCAAAAAGAAATGTTGTGGGACATAAGAATGGGAGGGGAACTAGTTAATTAATAAACGATCTTATAGGCCTGCATGCAAATTTACATGACAAAATGCATTGAGCAAAGTACAAACATAGAAAAACAAGGACTTATCTTATTGTTATTAAAGTTCGTTTTCTTTTTATCTCCTTCAGCTCAATGTCTCTCATGTGTTTCGTCTTTTCTTTTCTCCCCTTCCTTTTTTTAAAAATATTTTTCTCTTTTTCTTTTCGCATAAGCGTCTCTTTTTGAGGTCTTTCCTCTCTTTTTCGTTTCTTTTGATGTCGTTTTCTTCTTTCTCTTTTCGTTTCTGGTCTCGGGGCTTGAGTGAAGAATTAATTGAAGCTGTCGTTTCGTGGTTCACAATATGATGTATATCTTCACGTTTTGTACACCTCTCCACCTCCCGTGCTGGGCGATTACTTTTGTTGGGGACGTGCAGAATTTATTAATTATGCTTGAAAGAATCAGAAGGAATTTGTGGATGGTTGATTGTGACGATTCTGCATCCACAACAAATAAATAAACGAAATTTAAAATACGATTAAGAACCCTGACATATTCAATTAGAAATTAATATAACATTTATATACAATTCAAAAACAATATACAAACAGGATAATTGATATATGTTATGTTGGCGAAATGTGTATGAGGTTTTTTTGATTTCAGAATGTCTCTTTTTGTAATTGTTCGTTCATTTACAGTCTTTTTAAGTTTGTGTTGATATTAATAATTGTCGATATTAAGTGTCTCTTTTAGAAGGAGTTTTATCAGGTGATCTTTTAACTGTAATGTAATGTTTTTTTTAAGGTCGTTCGAAATTGATGTTTACCTAATAGGTAACGAATATGATTCACTTTAGATAAGCAAATTTGAGAATTGATATCCACAGATTGATTAAGTTTTTATCGGGAATGAGTCAGTGATGATGTATCTTTGTCGCTGGAAATCGTGATTTAAAAAACTGACGTGGAGTATTTTGAAAGTTCTCCGTGGGACTGTTTATTATTGACTGCCTGTGGCCGGTCAGCGTTTATTTTTATAAGGTCCGAAAGTCTGAAGGTGGCTCACTTGAGTTTTGGCCCAATTTCGTGAACTTTCAGTGATGAACCAATGACCATTGTTTCCATTAGTGCAGTTTTGCCCTGGTTTTTCAATTCCGTACCCCTAGGCGTAAGATATAGAGGGTTCTGTTGCTGGGGTTGAAAGGTAAGGAAAAAAGGACGAGTCTACACTTTCTTTTCTGGGTAAACCTCATTAAAAGAGGTTTTGAGATCCGAATTTACCGAGCGGGTTTAAAACGTGACCACCGATAGATCTGTGTTTCATTGGCTTAAGGAGAAATGTTTGACATCATCATATTGAGTCCGACTTTCAAGAAGCGTGTCGTTTGTTTTGTGTATCCAGATTTTTACGGCGGCATTTTTAAATTGTTTATTAATTTTCTTTTAAATATTGAATTAATTTAAAACAATGTCTTATAGATGCGTTCTGCAAATTGCAAATGGAATTATAAAAAACGGCCTAAAGTACATGTATTTTCTTTCCCTAAAGATAAACAATTATCTGATGTTGGGATTCGGTCCTTCAGAAGAGATCATTTTTCCCTACTAAATTCAGTTCAGAGTGAAAGGCTTTTCCATTAAAAATAAAAAATTTTATTGAAACTTTAGTGATAAAATTAACACCATTTCATTCATTAATTCATAACATAAAGTTAATAAGACAAATCTAAGATGATTAAGAATTTTTTAATTCTCGTTGGGATTGTTGGGTTTAAAAATCTAAAAACTCATTTTTTTAGAAATAAACTTTAAAGAAATTTTCGATATAAATTCAATCATGAATTCCTAAAGGAATATTTTATATGCATAAAAAACGAATTCTAATAATTTTTTAACGATTTTTTTAAGAATTGTTTTATTCGTTTCACTAAATGAAACTTTATTTATGAATTAATCTCAATTTTGAGAATAAAAACATTTTAAAACAAATGTTGTTTTAAAAGTTATTAAATTTGTAGTGGTGCTGTAAGAGTTGTTGTTTAGGGTTTGAAGAATATAATCAAGAAGGAAAGCAGTGTTCTTGTAAACAACAACCAATATCACAACAAACACGAGAGAAAAATAATCAAGCTAGTTGAACATTAATAAAATTTGTATTAACAATGATATACAAATATCAACAATAGTATAAAGAAAGTTGCTTCCCTTTTTCCGTAATAAAAAGGGTAATTTGATTAATTAATGTTTAGTACAATATAGAATGTTATTTAACTACAAAGTTCAATTTTCTTAGCTAAATAAAGAATAGATCCACAGTGTTTTATCAGTGTAGAAAGATGTAATGTTCATGGATTGATATCAATAAGAATTAGTATGATTAAATCGAATGAGTAATAATTAGAATTAAAATGTCAATATAGCGCCGTGCCTTATTTTCCAAGAATTGAACTGACTACTGGCTGTTGGCTAACAGCGAGAGAGTTTATATTGATTTGGGGCTCCAAAGTGAGGCTTTGCGGCAAAAAATATAGAAAATAGTAAAATTGGTCATGGAAATGGACCAATCCGTGATTTTAGAGAAAATTTCAAATTACCTTTCATGGCAAAATTGTCATTGGTAATAAGTATCATATATTTATGAACCAATGACATTTTTAAGAAAGGGGGAGGTGTGGCAAATGTAACGATTCACCACAAACTCAATTGAAACTTTGAGGATTAGAATAATTTCATATCTTTATAATTCACAAAACATTAAAAACAAAGTTGCGAAAGTTTTTAAAAGAATTAAATCTAATTTTTATAAAAAATAAACTTTCGATATAAATTCATAAAGGAATCTTTTTATAGGCATAAAAATAAATGAATTTTTTTTAGAATTATTATAATTTAACAATTTTTTAGAATTGTTTTACTTTTATTCATTAGAATGTTTTTTTTATTTATCATTTTAAATTAAAAAAATTAATAAACGTTAAAAATTCTTCTCTTATTTGTACATAGCTTCGTCACTAATAATCTTTTGTTGAATTCTCTCCACTTCATATTACTGTAGATTTTTGCTGATTGATTTTCTTAGATTTTCACAAGAATTTAAAATAGGTTTGGTTTTTAAAATTTTTTAGGTATATGAACTACATTTTCTACCGGAGGACAAAGGAGAGAATCGTCAGCTTTTCTTCAAAAAAAAGGTGCCACAATTGCAGTTAAACTAAAAAAATATATCTTCGTGATGGTGCTATTCCTAGAATTTTCTCAAAATGTCTCTCATATTTATCTTCATTGAATACTTCTAAAGAGTCAAAGACTCTAATACAGAAATCCGACTAGAGAATTTTGCTTTAAAAGGTGCTTTAAATTAATTTTGACTTAGCATATAAAATGCAGATGAAATTCCATAATGTTAATGATCTAGAAGGGAAATTCAAATTTCCTTGATAGAAATTACTGGAGTTTTTTATTAGGCATCAAGAGAACTTTTTATATTCAGCATCATCAAATCCCCATATCCAAAAATCAATCTGTTTCTTGTAATTGAATCTGATTTTTGCAGTACATGTGTTTTGTAGAGATGTAAAATGCATTCAATAGGGGACTATAAGATTCCTAAACATGTAACTGATCAAAATACTTGACTTGAAATTTTTTAGAAAACATGAAGAAAATGGACTCAGAACATTAATATTATATTAAAATTGATAATGTCTGTTTCTACTATTGGTGCAAAAATCAAACAAACATTTTAATACAATTAAATTTATATATGAGCAGCTAAATTTAATGACACAAAATAAAGCTGATTATAAAATTTTATTCATTGTTATATAACTGCTCCCTAAACAGGTAAATGGATTTTAAAAGAAACAACAAAAAATATAATTTTAACTAGCTATTCAACCATTAAAAGACTAAGTTATCAACATATATGAATCCTTTGATTGAGCAACATGATAACAATTTTATGTATATTAAAAATAAATTTAAAACCTAGTGCAGAAGGACATCATAGTATCTTTACTTGTTGATGAAATTCATCTAAAACCTTATTTAGATTATAAGGGTGGTAATATTGTTGTTTATCTTTTAACAGCAGTGAAGCTGCAACAAGTGCTTTTGCTTTTCTGATTAGCGACCATATTTTCAAAATATAAGATGTTGTGCATAATATAACTAAATGTCTTAAAGCTGAGAAGTTATTTGAAATAGTTAAATGCATAATAATTGGTTTAGAGGAGATAGGCTTTCAAGTATTTTCAATTATAACAGATAATAATGCTATAAATAAAAAAATTATATCTTTCTTTTGACAGTCCAAAAAAGGAAAAACACAATTGTTATAAAATCTCGACCACTTTTTCTTCCTTTTTGATTCAGTCCATAATTAAAATACATTAGAAACAATTGGCTTGGTCAAAAGATGCAAATAAATGCATGCTGTTCCCCAAATTTTGTCATAATGGAAATCATGAATTAGATAGTATCCAAAGTGCCCCATTTTCTACCTTACAGAAACTTCATGCCTTAGAATCTTAGTCAATTTTGAAATATTGTTATAAATTGTCCTCAAAGGTACTTTCTCCTACTAATCTTGAAAGGTAAAATGTTAATTTAGTTCTGCAAATTTTTAATGAATACACTATTCAAGGATTATTAACTTTAGGAAAACAGAAATATTTGCCTAATTTTGCAGAAGTTTCAGAATATATAAACATATTTTATATTTGATGGACAATAATGAATGTTAAAACACCATATAAAGGTTGTCGACTTAGAAATAAATACTGCAATCCACTTAGAATGAATGAAGAAAATTTTAGATTTCTCTCTGTATTCTGTGACTGGTTAGAATGTTGGAATAGCATTTCTGGAAGAAATGGCAAATTAACAAAGGAAACCTTCACTGCTTTGCATCATACAACCTATGCATTTCTAGAACTGACCATATTGAGAAGAACTGAAAATGCTGTACATATACCAGGCAAATTTCAAACTGATCACCTTGAAGCAAGGTTTGGTCAATACCGACAACTTGTAGGGATCAGTATAATATCTCGATATGGCAAGTATTTGAGTGTGAAAAAAAAAATTAGAATGCAATCAGCTTTAAAATTGATCTTACCTTTTAATCAGCAATGCATTAAAATTGATTTAAAGAGTTTACAAGAACCAAACTGGGATGAAGTGACAGAGCAGGAAAAGTTATATATATATAAATATAGAATTGATGTTAAAGAGGATGATGTTAATAATTGTAGAGAAGTTCTACCTGTAATGCTATACTTAGTAGGTTATTGCTGTAATGCAGTTTTTAAATAAAATTAAATGCAATAGTTGTAAAAGATTTAATATCTGGAAGTGTAAGAGATAATGTGGAAGAAATACCTGAAATAAATGGCTATTTTCAGGAGATTAATAGAGGTTCTATCTTAATGATAAAACTATAAATTTTGTTCTTTATAATTATGTAGTCATTGATAAACTTATAAAAATCATTCTTTTCTTCTTTTCTTCATTCAGTAAATCAAAGAAAATAGCCATGCATATAACATTGAATGTTTTGGCAGATTATGAGCTTCTTTCTGATGTTGACACTTGTGATGAGGGTCACAATATAGAAAAAATACAAAGAATGTTTGTCTGGAGCTCTACAAATGCTCTTTTAAATAATTTTTTTCTAGGAAAATAATAATATTAAGTAAATAACAAGTTAAAAAAAAAAAAAAACTTCAAACATTCAGTTAAATTTTGTATCAGTAACCTATTTTTTCTGAAAGTATTATTTGATTTTAAATCTATTTATTGTTTGTATCTAATTTATTTGCTTGTTTGTATTTATTTGTTTTTTATTTATGTTTAATTGTTTTTAATTTATTCATTATAATTATTTTATTTATTCATCATTTAATTATAATTTGTTTATTTAATTATTGTTTGTTCCCTAATTCATAATTCATTTGTTACTGTATTTGAGTAATAATCTCTTAATGATTACAAAAATTGTAACTTTACAGAATAATTATTAAAATTGAAATAAAAACATGCAAATTAAAACAATGCTGATTATGATTTATAAAAAATTTTCAAATGTGAAACAAAATGATGAACGAATTTTAGTTTTAAAATTGTCTAACCTTTTTCTATAAAGTATTATTTGAATTTTAAATCTCTTTTTTGTATCAAATTTATTTACTTTCTTGTATTTAGTTTATTTGTTTCTTATTTATCATTTACTTGTAATTTGCTCGTCTGTTTAATAATTGAGTTGTTGCTGTAGTGTAAGAATAATAATCATTACTTACGATATTGTAAATTTACAGAATAATTACTAAAATTAAGATAAAAAAATGCAAATTAAAACAATACTGATTATGATTTTAAACATGTTTTCAAATTTGAAACAAATAAAATAATGAACGAATTTCAGTCTTTAAAATTTAATGAAATGTAACATGATTTTTAATTTCTTTACTTTTTAGTTTAACAAAACATTCAGCATACCTTTTTTCCTTAAATTGGGCGACTTTTCGCAAGTCGCCAGTAAGATCCAGTAAGATCCCAGCCGTCAACACAAATCCACGATCTTGCTCAACGCACACACAGACACAGAATTTCGTAACTACAAACTTATAATTTTCTCTCTGTAACTTTCGACAAGCACAATTTACCAGAACTTTGTTGATTCAAACCAGTTTATTCACAATACATACCAAGCAATTGTATTTCTTCGTGTTATTCATTCTTCACATGCAAACCTTGCTCTAACAATTATTTCGGAACATTTATTTCACAAGAGAACTTTCTTCAAACAGTTGATTACAATCAATCTACAGTTAAAGGGAAACAACTTCCTTCTCTTTAATCTACATTGTGAACACAAAATTATTTCATGCTTGTTGTATTTTATTCAATATATATTTGTTGGTTAACAAATTGCAGTTGTTGTTATTATTACTTGATTCCTGTACGTGGACGTATCATCAATATAAATAGTAGTAGTACCTATATATTTGGTACCCTGCTACAGTTCCAATAGGTCTAACCATCACGGCTAGTACTCGCCATGCCACTCACATTGTAGCAAATCACCCTCATCACCTGCCCCCGTATTCCATGATGAGTCAGTTTCACTTGAATACTTTCTTCCTGCGAACCACTGTTCTGTGGAACCAACTCCAAAGAGGATATTTCCCCGATTACTACAATCTTAACCTGTTCAAGTCTAAGGTTAACCGTTATCTCACCCTCTATTCGTATAAACTGCCCTTTAACGCAACCTTCTAACGTGAGTGGCCCTCGAGGCTTGTACAGGGTGAACCATAATGAAAAAAACAAAAAACATCTAATGTGGTCTTGGCCATTCATTTTTGGAAGGGGACCATGGGGGAAAAAGCTGTCTGGCTTTTGCGTAAACCAGCGCATGGATGCCTGTGTCAATTCTGTGGTAAACGCCGCAGTAATTTTTGTTGGTGTTTTTTTTTTTTTTTTTTTGCTGTGAAATTATGTCTGCGTATTCAGACCGAGATCTGCTTGTACGCCTGATCATGTAAAACACATTCTACAAGCTGTTGGAGATGATCCAGGTATCAGCACACGTCAAGTGGCCCTAGCATGTACATCTCATAGTACCACACGGAGAGTACTTCAAGAGCAGCTTTTGGATTTGTATAATTTGTAACGTGTGCAGGGTCTTTCGCCCTCCGATTACTAACTACGGGAGAACTTTTGTTGATGGTTTATTGCACAAACTACTGATCCGTTGTTTTTCTCTTCCGTCTTGTTTACGGATGAGGTAACATTTGGAAGAGATGAAATAACAAATTTACACAACCAAGATTTGTGGGCATATCGGAATCCCCATGTACAATACAAGCTACTCACCAGCAACAGTTTACAATTAATGTGTCGGCTGGAATTGTAGGTGACTGCTTTGTAGGTTCGTGTGTTCTCCCAGCATGCCGTACGGGAGCTGTATAGAAGGACTTTATTTCGAACACACTTCCAGACCTGCTAGATGATGTAGCATTGCTAACACGAAGACGCATATGGTTCATGCATGATGGGGCTCCAACACATTTAATCGCATTCTTCGCGATGCATTGGCTAGAAACTACCATGAAACATGGATAGGTAAGGGATGACCGGTTGCATGGTTTGCACGTTCCCTCGCCCTTAATCCTTTGCATTTTTATCTTTTTTTCACCTAAAACAATATGCAGCAGGTATTAATAATGCAGAGACGCTTCATCAACGTATCATGGGGCCTGTAAAACCATTTGACACAGTGTGGGAGTATTTAAAAGGGTCCGCCAGTCAATGATTCGACGATTGCGTGCGTGTGTAGAAACAAGCGGAAGACATTTTGAACATTTGTCATGACTTGCTGTGTTGAGGTACAACGATGGACTTTTGGACATATGTTTATATGGACATTTAACCTTCTTTTGGTGTAGGAACCCGCCCCCAAAGTTTGTAAAAGTTTTTTTTGACTGTATTTTGGATTGTACATTTAACAGCGTCTACCGTAAAGTTAAAATTAATAACTCAAAACGGAAGGATTTGCGGACATATGTTTATATGGACATTTAGCCTTGTTTCGGTGTGAGGAACCTGTCCCCAAAGTTTGTATAAGAAACTTTTGATTCTCTCAGTATATATATATATATATATATATATAATGTTGGGTGCAGACTTTCTCAGGAGCTGGTTATGAAACTAGTTGATTTATGGGGCGCAGAATGTTTTTGGTTCTTGTGGTTAACTCGTATAAGATAGTGGCAGCGTTTACTAATTATTTCTAATTATTCCTGGTGCTGTCCGGAGTAAAGCAATCTTAACCAAACGTACAACACAATGATGAAGCAAGGCATTTAAACAAGTGAATTAAAAGGAATAAGAAGATAAAGATTTGTTCATCAACAAATAACAATCTATTTGGATATTTTATACATCGTGTGGTGAATGTAAAAGAACTCATGAAAAGAAAGGTTAGTTCACATATACACATTTAAAAGGGAAAAGATAATACACATATTTAGGTGTGTTTAATAATAATAATAATAATAATAATAAACTTTGAAAGGGGCATGTTACATAAACACATTTCGTCGTGTTTAAATAAACCCCTGAAAATAGAAAGATACAAAGACAAACATTTTTAGGTACCTCCACGAGATCGCTAAAAAAAGAGCATAGCATGATGAAAAAGACGCCAAACTTGACGAAAACAAAATTTTATCGTCTAAATGTTTATGTTATTATTAAGAGGAAAGATCAAAGTATTTTGGGGGTATTTTTTTTACATTTTTTAATCGTTCCTTGCACGTCCGAAATTTTTGTTGAAAATCTTGTTTTTTTTGAGTCAGCAAAATTGACCATTTTTTTTTCCATTTTATAAAAAAACGGGAAATCTCACTTTGAAATTCTTTTAAATATCAATTATCATTTTTTCAAAACTTATTTTTAAAAAAATCAGAAATTACAATGTTTATTTAAAATATTTTGAACCAAGCTTAACCTAGCTTCTGCGCCGAAAAGATGTAATTTGAAAATAAAACAAAGCAGATCATAAACTTTTGCGTCACTTGACAGGTGATGAATGTCATATTGACGGATTCCGTGAGGTTAATTTGTTCTACGGAAGGAGAAAAGTGAAATAATTTACATTTAAGTGAACAAATTATTTACCTCGTTATTTTAAAGGAAAACTTTCAGCGCTCTAATTTTTTTTTGTACTTAGCTTTCACCTTTACATTTATGATGCTTTATGGAAAATATATTATAAAGAAATTAAAATAAGATTGTTAAGAGTGAGATTAAATTTCATAAGAAACGTATCTAATTAATTTATAAGTACCTTTCTTATGAAATTTTATCAGAAGTGTACATAAAATACTATAATTTTATGTACATTTATTACATTTTACTTTGTTATTTGTATTTCCATTCATTTTATTATTAATTTTGATATTTCATTTATGGAAAAATGTCATATATAAAAATAAGATCATATAAATTTCATAAGATGACACTGATACTTGTAGGTACCCTTCTCAGTTGAAATTGAAAAATCAAATTAACTTCTCCACACGTGTTTCGCAAAAGTAAAGGCCTCAACACCGGAGAACAATGCTTAACTCAAATAACGCAACTTAATTGTATTCTGGTTGGTCTTCCGTACTTTATAATTACAGCCCGATTATAAATACAAAATAACATTTCTTAATTACTGCGGATCTTCTGATTAGTCAAAATGATACAATTTACAACGCGCTAAAAAAGATCTATCTCATAAGGAGACTTAGGAAACCTGTTGCAGCTTTTAACTAATTTTATAATATTTAAAAAAATTAAATATAAAAATCTATTATAATTAAAAAATAACAAATAATTGTATTAAAAATTTATTTTTCATGGAAAATTTTTTTTGCTTTCAGAAAATATTGTCCATAATCATAACAACAACTAAAAGCAAATAAAATCATTTGAAATTAAATAATATCTTTGTTTTATTGAGTTTTATATGTTACAATTCAACGCTGATTTTCAGGTAGGGTGGGGGGTCCAATTAAAAACAAGAAAAACATGATTTGCATTCCTCAAAGCCTTGTGCTTTTAACTATTGCAATCATTAAACTAGACTCGATCGAATTTCTAGTGTTTTCATAAAATTAGTTGTGGGTGGGGTAATAAATATAAAAAAATATTTCTGCCATGACTTTTATAAAAAAAAAAACATATTTATAATAATTTCGATCATCTGTGAATATTTCCTGAAAGTTTCATTAACATCCGACAATTATTTATATTTTTGCAAGATTTTCCAAATTAATGTGTGTTATACCAAAAAAACGTGCTAAAAATTGTCTGTTATTTACTAGTTCCGCTGATACAAAGAGAAACAAAGTTTTTTTAATCAAAATTTAGAATGTTCTAAAAAGAAGGAAATTTTTTTTTAAAATAATTAAAAAAAACTTTGGTCTTTCCTCTTAATAAACATTTAGACGATAAAATTTTGTTTTCGGCAAGGTTGGCGTCTTTTTCATCAAGTTATGCTCTTTTTTTAGCGATTTCGTGGGGGTACCTAAAGGTGTGTTTACTTTAATGAAAACATGAAATTAAAAAAGTACAAAGACACAAAATGGTGCGTTTAATGAAACCCCTTGAAAGGGGGAAAGTTCATAGACGCGACACACATTGATGTATGTTTAACACCCTGAAAAGGGGAAAGTTCATACAACAGATACACGTTGAGGTGTGTTTAAAACCACCTAAAAAGGGAAAAAGTTCATATACAAGATACGCATTGAGGTGTATGTAATAAAACCCCTTGAAAGAGGGGAAAGTTCATACCACGGATTCATTGTTGAATCTTGTGGGGTTCAGCGTACCCGGATTAAAGGAGAATTTAATACGGGATACCCTGCCCACAAAATACAACGCAAATTTCAAGAAGAAACAACACGATAAGGAACGTTTGTAGAAAATAGAACATTGTATATTTATTATCTTGTGAATAGGGTAAAAAAGATTAATGTTTTAGTTCGTTTAAGCAAAAATGTGATTTTGACAGAAAATGTCTGTGTTCGCTGTCTTTCAACAGAGTAACAGAGTAATGTCTGTTTCTTTTGTTTTTGTATAGTTGTAAAGGTATAAGGGGCTATCAATTTAAGTTGAAAAAAAGAGAGTGTGAATGAGGAATAAAGATAAAAGGAAAATGTACTTATGAATTGTTTTGGAGTCAGTTGTAAATTTGTTGTTGTTGTTGTGGTGGTTGTCCTTTCCTAATCCACTTTCGGCTCTTAGTGTCAGGTTGAGTCAGTGATGAAATTTACTGTCAGTCTTCTGTCCTCTATGATTTCTGCGCCCTGCTGACTCGGCGACTGACTTGAAACTCTGTATTTATTGTTGACTTTTTTTTCACACTGGCTCGTTATCTTTTTTTTGGTTTAGCAAATCGCCTCCTTTCATTGGTCAGAAAATTAATTTCACACCTTATTGCGAAATCTGTTTTTAATCGTTTTGATCCGATTTTGCACATCTACTTTGTGTTTTTTATTCACTTGTTGGAATGATATAGGATTTGTATCCTATAATCTACACCAAAGAAGCGTGAAATGTTTCATAGGATCAGTAAATCGGTTGAGTTGATAACGCATAATCCATTCACCAATTTCACTTGTTTGCTTTATGGTCTGTATTTATAGCTTCCCTTAAGCAGGTGCTGACTCACAAAAAGGTCCCTAGAAAATTCGAGGGAAACGCTGTCAATGGTTTATATTTTTAATGTTTTCAACGTTATCAGAAGTGTCATTCGGAACCTATGCGTAAATTGTGATTTTGGTCATTCGACTCCTGACGCTCGAAATGGAAAACTTCCGGTCAACCGGACACACACACACACACACACACACACACACATATATATATATATATATATGGACAAAAAGAAGAGAAGCGATTCTAGTATTTTTACTTTTGTGTTGTTCATTTCAACCATTGAATAAACAATCTAATAAATAAATAGCGTTTATTATTTTTGTTGTTAATTCTCACTTCTTACATTACTCCATTGTAGTGTTACCTCTCATTTCTTTTCTGTTAGCATGAGTTATGGTACCCTAGTCGGCACACTCAAACTCGTCGGTACTATAGCACGCGTAACAAGGTTTTACTTTTGTGGGTGAAATTTTATTCTATTTTTTTTTTATTCACCCCAACAATGTCAATAAAACCCAAAAACAGATTGGTCGCGTGCAGGCGGTTTGATTGGTCGGAACTGACCAATCAGCAAGCTAGATTGGAGGTGATTGACCAATGAATACTTGTTATATTTGTATGAAAGTAGATAGGAAGAGTGCATTTCCTAAAAAGAGGTAAGGCTGGTTTGTTGTGGAAGATCCCACACACTCTTTCCTCATAATGTTCCCTAGAAATTTAAACTGTCTCTTTCTGATGTTAAGTATCATGATCCTTTTTATTTCCATTTTCTCTAAAACTTTGTCATTGCACACATGTTCAGTCCATAGTATTCCCAGCATCTTTCTGTAGAATCACATTTTTGTTTTCCTCACGTCTCCTCTTCATCTGTGAGGAGATTGTATAACAGTTCATTGCGATTCCAACGAAATTTTCCTGTTTCTCAATAATACTTTAGTTTTTGGAAGGAATCTTTTGCTATCCCAATCCTCCTTCGGTTTTTGGTGCTGCATTTTAAGTCCTCTGTTAAACACACACACACACAAAAACAAACAAACACTTCCTAGAGATGTTTTAATTTTGATACTTACTTAGTTTTCTTTTGGCATATCCAATTGGTAACTTGCATAAGAAAACTAAAAGAAAAAAGAGAGATTAAAAGAAAAAAACTTGTAGTTCCAACGAATGATTTATTTTATGGAAATATTTCGACTAGCAGTTGCCAGTCTTGGTCACTCTTTTTTGAGTAAAAAAAAAACAGTGCAAAGAAATATTTCCATAAAAATAAATCATTCGTTGGAACTACAAGTTTTTTCTTTTAATCTCTCTTTTTTCTTTTTCTTTTAATTATGCAACTACCAACGGAGACAAGCATCCTAACTTTGAAAGAAATCGAGAGCCTCTTTGCCAGCATCCGTGGAATTTTCAGGAGTCCAACTCGTAATTAAAAAAAATATCTTGAATTGTTTTAAGTCGCTGAATATGGATTCTTGTTACGTCTATATAAATTTGAGTATCTTTTAGTCAACAAAGCGAATATGTTTTATAAAGTTACATAACGTAATGCGACCTTATGTAATATTTACGTAAACGGTTGTTTATTTACAATGTTCATGTTTCTTTTCACACAGTTTTGTAAGACACATTCAAAATAAATCGTAGTACGAAATGGTAGGAATCAGTGCTATCGCTCGTGTCAGGCTAATTTCTAAAGCGATTTTGCCGATTTTTCAGGTAAATAATTTGTATTTTGAGATTGAGAAGAAAAATAAATTTATTTTAACTTCTTCATGTAATTTATTAATTTAAATTATATTTTATTTAACAAAAAAATTGTCTATTTCATTCATTGACCTTGCTGTTTTTTTTGTTTTTTTTGCTTTTTTGTCATTAAAAATATTTTTTTTTAACTACAAAATAAAAAATATGTACTTTCTTTTTTTTTTTTTTTTTTTTTACACATTTAACATTTCTTTTTACATGTTAAAATGTCTAGTTTAAAATGTCTACTTAAAATGTCTAGTTTTAAATGTCTACTTAAAAGTACAAGAAAATATTTTTTTAATTTTTCAGTAAAAATATGAAAAACAATGAAAAAGTCATGTCTATTTTCAGAAAATACAAAATTGTAGTAATAAGCTCATAATATTAAAACATTTTTTTGGGAAATATATATTCTCAATTCTCTCTAAAAATCGCGATGATTTTTTTTTCAAGTATAATAAAATTAAAAATCATAAATGTTTCTTAAGCGAAACTACTGAATCTTTATTCCTCGGGTTACAAAACTTTAATTTCAAGTTATATGTAAAAAAAAAAAAAAAAAAAAAAAATTATAATCACTTAGAATAAGATATTAAAAATCACTTCCAGTACAAATGTTTAGTTCCCATCCATTATTAAAAGATTTTCTTTCTGTGCCGTGTCCCTTCAGAACTTGGGCGATCATGGCTCTACACAAACTTCCTCTCACTTATTCTAAGTAGTTATTGCCTCTCTTTACCATCCCACTTTCTTTGTCTTTGCTCTGCTAGTCATTCACCCAAAGCCATTATTTCATATTTCTCTCAGCGCCACCTTCCTCCATTATGTCCTGTGAGTGTTAAAAATCTTTCAAGCCCTCTTTCGTTGTAATGCATTGTAGAAATGTCTATGTCTATTTTTGCTTTTACAGAAGTGTAATGAAAACAGGACAAGAGATTCTGTCTAGTAATCGTTTATTCGATTAAGAATACTACTACTCATCGATATTGAGTCACCCCCCACGAGGGTGTCATGTGGCACGTGGGCATTCCCGAGCCATTAGGCTCGGCCAAAACATAGCCCATTTGAACCCGTATAAACGGGTTCAGGGCCGGTTTTACCTCCCCGAAGGAGACTCCGCCCTTCGGCGTAGCCTCCTTCGGGTAATACTACTACTCATCATTATTTATTGTACTCGGTACAAATGTGGCACAAGGCCGAAAAGGGGGTTGGGGTAAAGGACGGTCATCACTTGTCTTAGATTAAAACTTAGCTAGCCACAACCACTGACCCTATCATACAGAACAATAATCCTTTCACCAAAACAATACATTTATCCATACCTTTCTTACTACAAACACCAAAATGCCTCTTTGACTCCATAAAAAAAACCTAAATAATCCCCTTATGTACAAAATATTGTCTGTGGGGGGAGGGGCATAAAAACAACAACTTCTAAAATGATCCCCAATGAATATATACAAAATGACAAAATATATTTACAAGAAACCAAATAAAATTAGTGTTAGTAATAAAACCCCCCACAAACTTTTGAATGTGGCAGAAATATCAGTTAACCGGACGAAATCGATGCGGGACTTATGAAAATAAAGGCCACACTCATTCTCCCCAAGCATTCACACAGGCACACACTCATTCATACACAACAACAAATACGAAAAACACACACACGAAACGAAAGGCGCCCCGCATCTAACAGAGAACTGACATCACTGAGCACCTAAAACGAGGGAGGGGATGGGAAGTTAAACTAAAGGAAAGGAAAATGGGGACAGAAATAAAAGGGGACAAATGAGCAAATACAAATACACCCTAGCTAAGTTTACCAGAATAGAAAAACTAAAAGAAAAAAATACAAAAACCTAATCTAACCTAACTCCGGGATGGGTTGCCTATGTTTAACACAGGAAAACAATATCCTAATGCCTAACCGGCATCCAGATGCCACTCAAGGTCAGCCCCTTTTACTCGGCACATACGCGCAAGATTCACCCACCTTTTGTTGAATTCCGATGAGGTGAGCCGCCGCCTTTCCGTCCTGATCTTGACTTTAAGCTGATGCTTAAAGAACAAGATCAGTTGGGAAGAAGTGAACTTCTCGCCCTCATGGAATCCCTTCTGACGCGTCGTCCAAATCACGACTCCCATAACCCCTAGTAAGCAACAGAACACATAGTGTTCAGCCTTCGTCATCTGCGGCACCACATTGCTACAAACAGAACTGGCTTCCAGGACAAAAAACTTTCCGTGCAGCATGCGAACCATGAGGCCTTCAACAAACTTGCACAACGGCACTACCGCCTTGCACTGAAAGAAGGCGTGACCAATAGTCTCGACTTCCCCCGCACAGCGACGACAGTTTGGATATTTCTCCAATCCTGCTGAACAAAGTTTCTTGCCGACCCAGAGGGCTTCACGAATCACCAGCCAGGTGAGTGATGCCTCATCGTTATTGAGGCATTTCAACCCGGGCGCCCAAGGCCATATCGAGCGAGCCTCCTGCTTCGTAAGACCGAGCTCGCCAATCAGATCATCTTGTACGGACCCCCTAACTAAAACTTGATATAATGCCTTGCGAGACAACGCCTGGGCGTTGGAGAGGCCACCCGAAGCCCGTAAGAGGAGCTTCAGAGCGCGACGACATTCACGATAAAAAGAGCACTCGGCACGTGGTGTACGGCCGGCCTCTTCTTCGCACGAGTGCACAGGGACGAAAAATGTTTCTGGACGTCTTCTTTCCAAAAGGCACCCTCCTCATTCGACCCACGACACATTCGGTCTAAAAAGGTAATGCGAAGCATATATTGACGAATCTCAATGCTAGGCATCCCCAGACCGCCCTCAGAGGGATGGAGGCAACAGACCTCGCGAGATACCATAGGGGCCTTGCCTCTCCACAAGAAAGAGAACAAGGTCCGGACTAATGACATTAGTCGGGCATACGGGAGTGGAAGCACAGAGAGTCGGTAGAGGAGGATCGGATAGATGTGTGAAACACATACTTCCGCCCTTCCCTTCAGGGAAAGTCTCCTCCGAGACCACAGATTAATCGCGATCTCAGCCTTCTCTTGTACCTCCGACCAGTTCATTTCCAACTGGAGATCAGGACCGAACCAGACGCCGAGTATCTTGATCGGCCCATCCGCCCAGAGGAAAGGTCCGGAAAGAGAAACTCCCTTCCACGCACCCAACCGCAAGCCCACAGACTTATCGCGGTTGATCCTGGCCCCTGTTACCATCTCATACCCACTTATTTCTTTGCTGACTTCGTCAATCTCGGCTCTGCTCGACACAAGAGCCGAAACGTCGTCAGCATAGGCAGAATACCTGGCTGAGGTGGTGGCGCCAGGCAGGGTAATTCCGTGCAGGACCGGATTCGCCTTTAACTTGCGAAGGAATGGTTCCAACGCAAGAACGTAAAGCAAGGGCGATAGCGGACAACCTTGACGAATGGAGCGAGACAATACGAAAGGCTCCGACCTTACCCCATTCACTTCCACCAGCGCACCGGGGGTCGCATACAAGAGTCGGATCCAGGAGCGAAAGTCGGCTCCGAAAGCGGCCGCCGACAGGACAGCCTCCAGAAACCGATGGTCAACCCTATCGAAGGCCTTGCACTGATCTAAATTGATCAGCGCGGCTTCACTGTCGACTTGTTCTAAGATCAAGCGTACCATATGAAGGTTATCCTGAATCGTCCTGCCCTTCACAGCACAAGTCTGTTCGGGGCCAATCAGACGAGACAGGACAAGCTGCAAACGGTTGGCTAAGATCTTCGCCAAAATCTTTAAGTCAGTATTTAACATCGTTAAAGGGCAAAAGTTCCCTAACCCATCCCCACCGTTCTTGTCCTTACGCAGCAACTTGATCACACCCCTGGTGAAGCGTCGAGGTAAAGACCCCTGCCTCATCCAGTGGTTGTAAATCAGCTGCAGCAAAGGAACAAAAACGGGCGACAGCCTCAAGTACACTTCGTAGGGGAGTCCATCTAGTCCCGGAGACTTATCCAGGCCAACCTGCTTCAGCGCTTCCCAGATTTCCGACTCTGTTATGGGACCCTCGCACCTAGCCGCTTCAGCTGCCTCAAGGCAGGGAAAGTCAGCCAAATAGGCATCGAACTGAGCAGAGCCCGACCGGGCTCCCTGGTGAAAAGATCCTGAAAGTAAAGCCGAAAGGCCTCGCATATGCCCGCGCTTGTAGTCACGGTCCGCTTATCCGGCAATGTGACGCACGCTATATGTCGCTTAGCCGCGTTCCGATTTTCCTCTGCACGCAATTCAGCGGCCATATTCGTCGCCTCAGAAGACATTCTTTTTAACCTAGCCCTAACTACCAGAGCTTGATCCTTCTTGATAAGCAAGGAGGCCAACTTTGCCTTAGCTAAGACTATGTCCCCACTAACACGGGATTTAACGGCCCGATCGACCTTTTCTTCTAAAGCCGTTTGCGCCGCTAATCTATCTAGATTGAGTCGACGACTAAAATCGGCAGCAAACGTTCTAATCTTAGATTTAAATTTTCCCCACCAGGCGTTACCCACAGCCGCCCCCGTCAATTCCCTCTGAATCATTAGTAGCAGCTGGTCCCGAAAATCCTGCTCACCAAAAAGTGAACAGTTAAATTTCCAGTAACCAGCCATTCTAACCTTAGGCTTATCTAAGTTTACACGGACCCGGACAAGCCTATGATCCGTATAAACTATATAGTGGAAACTTGGACACCCTAAGAGCCCTACATCGACTCTCCTAACTAACACTCGGTCCAGGTAGCTCGCAAGCGAGCCAGGATCCGAGTTGCATCTAGTTGTCCAAGTCCATGCTACCTCCTGAGGGTGCTCATTCCGGTACTTATCGACAAGATCAAACTTGCCGATAAAGTCCTGAAATGCCTTCACATCTGGATTGTTAGTACCCGGTTTTTTACCTATACGATCTATATCGGGGTCAAGGACGGCATTCCAATCCCCTGCTAAGACTACCCGACGAGAAGTCGTCAAAACGGCTCGATCTGCCGAAACAAAGCAGGCCGCTCAGTATGACTATTGGGCGCATAAACCCCAATGAGACGTAAAGCCTTATCCTTTATAGTAACATCCAGCACACAAAGCCTGCCCGCCGGATCTGCGAAGACAAGGGTACATGCAGCCTTCAAAGACTTGCTCACTAGCCAAGAGACACCCCTCGAACGACCATCAAAACATGCTGAATAAAGGGCGAACCCCTTAGACAGTATATCCTCATAGTCATGAGAAGAAAACCGGGTCTCTTGCACACAACAAACATTCACCCCGAGGCGCTGAAGGTCACGAGAGAGCCTCGCCCTGCGAGACTCGGACCTCAGGCCCCGCACATTTAACGTAGCTAACCAGAGAGCCATTGAGAAGTCCGATTAGGGTTGCTTACCTGCTTTAAACATGGACGGGGTAAGGATACCGACAGCCTCTCCCATAGACCCATGGCCCATCTCATTCTTGATGGTGCCGTCTTGGGAGATACCGCCGATATCCCAGGGGAAGGTCAGTTTAAGTGCTCTATATAGGGAGGGGTGAACTAAAACGGGGACCCTCCCTGCACAGAACTGTTTTAACTTTTTTAATTGTTCGTTCTCAACTATGGCAATAGGCAAAGCCATCTTACAAGCATTAATAGCTTCATCGATCATGGCCCAAGTCTGTTTTGCCGCAGGTCCAGATCTGATTACTGTCAGGACCCTCTGGGCATTTGGAAAATTTTGAGGGACCTCAATATCTAGGTCAGCAAACTGCTTGATTGAGAGGAGGTATTTCAGTTCTTTAACCCTGTTTCCATAGTCCCGTGCTCTCTCGGCCTGGGCTGGGGAAATACGGCACACCTCCTCTCCTGTGTTAAAAAATAATCTTTTTTTCCTTTGCTCTTTGTGATCTTGGGTGGGGCTTCTTTGGCGCTTCGGAGCAGGAGGAGGCATATCGGTATTTTTTTCCGGTGATTGCTTGGGAGTATGAAGGGGGGTGGATTTTTGTTTAACGGGGGAAGGAGTGGGTGTATGTATAGGGGTATAAAAAGATGTATGCCTATAGGGGCTGGGATCTCTACTGTTGGGTGTGGTTTTAGATGGCGATACAGCAGGCGAAGGTGAAGGTTGTTTCTTAGGTGAAGGGGTGGGATTGGTAGAGGACGTTGAAGGGATCGGATCTTTTCTTTTAGCATCTAGAATTTTTTTAAATTCTTTAATTTTCTCTGACTTTTCATAACCGGGGTCGAATTTTTTTTGCATTTCCTGGAATGTCAGATCAGAGGCCGGGGCATCGCCCTTAACGTTGTTAGAGGGAGTGGGGTTGTATGTGCCTTTCTTCCTTGGGGCATCAGGGGACTGAGGACCCGCTGTCCGGCGCTTCCCTCTGGCCTTACCAGCAACCAGCCATTCCCCCTCCCCCTTCTCCACAACTGCACCGGCAGCGGGAGAAGGCTCTTTGGGGAATGTGGCTTTCGATGACGCGCCGACCGGAGGATTAACCGACCCGGTCTCGGAGGCTGGTACGCCCATTACAGGCGAGGCGGAGTTTAGAGACGCGGTCAGAGGGTACAACTGGCGCTTGACTTCCAGAGGCCTTCTTCTCTGGGCAGGAGAGGGAGAGATGACCAGTCACTCCACACCTCCAGCATACCGGTCTTCGACCCGTCACAATGACCGGTAACTTCAAAACGCCAACATCCAGACAGTTGGGGATGGAGCGGAAGGCTTTCTCGTCCAACATGATGTCAAAGCTCTACCCCCCGCTCAGGCTATCACAGGAAGCTCCCAGAATCTCGCCATACTGGGAAAAGAACGCGGCTAGATGTTCCCAGATAACCTGACGAGGGACCTCGTATACTGTTACCCTGGTCCTTCGTCGGCCTTCGTACTCTGTACGCAGTATCAATTCATTGTTGATTAGCTCGCGGCTAGCCACGACGAAGCAGTCTTCTGGTGTAGGCAACAGTACGTCCCACATGAAAAATTTAGCACCCTTAACTATTCTAAGGGGCTTGAACCCGAAGGATTCTAGTGCTTTCAACACTGTGTTTTTCGTCGAGCGACAAATTTTGCGCGTATGCTTGTCCACGACGAAAACTGACACTATTCTTTTCTCAATTTTCTTTAATTCTTGGGGGTCTTCCAAAAGTCCACCTTCAACAACAAGGTGGGCGTAACTCTTGGCACGCTCCAAGAACTCCACTAAATTGATTATGCACTTAGGAGGGGACTTCCAACAAGAGGGCGATTCCCCGGCCTCTGCATTAGTAGATTCGTTGTCTGTTCTTTGGTCAATAATATCACTTTTTTCTGCCTCCATATTTTTGGAGGCTTTTTTTAATGTCTCCACAATTTCCTCATTTGTAGGAACTCTGGGCAGGTCAGGGTATTCCTCCTTATTATTTTTATCCGGGGGATCCTTCTTTGGGTTAAATTGGTGTTTCCTCATGTTCCGTTTAAAAGAAGCAATTTTAGGCTTCTTTTTCACAATTAAAAAAGAAGGCACTTTTTTTTCCTTCTTATCCATTTTTTAAAGGGGAGGGGAAAGGGGGAGGGGTGGGAAATAAATTTATGGGCGAGAGGAAAAGAAATAAATTAAATAAACAAACTCAACAAAATAAAATAATTATGCACACCAAAAAACAATTACATTAAGGGAATAAACACGGTTCACTTAAACGTATAAAGAAAACAATAAAAGACAAACACAAAAAACGTTAGACAATATAAAACAGAAAAACTTCGACAAAAGCCGAAGCTAAAATAAAATCAAAATGGCCGACGTCAACAAAAAATTACGAAACAATAACACAAAGCTAGTTACAAATATCAAAAATGGCCGACGTCAATAAACAAAAAAAATACCTAAGACAGACGAAGCTAGACACAAAAAATAAAAATGGCCGACCCTAAGCGAGTCGAACCAAATAAATTACAACAATTACAAGCAAAAAACACGTAAAAAATGAAAACAATTAAATAAATGAATTAATAAAAAAATTACAGCTAAACACAAAATAAAGAACACGAAGAAATTAAAGAAAATGACAATTAAAACGGAAAACTAGAATGAACACAGAGCAAAAATTAAAGGGTTAGAAATGAGAAGAAAAAAAAAATGCGGAAATTACAGGGGTAAAAAACGAAATTCAAAAAATGCAAACTCGATTAAAAGAAAAACGAACAAAATTAAAGGGAGTAAAAATTACAATCAAATAGGAAAAGTAGAATAAACAGAATAAAGAGCAAAAATTAAAAAGGGGGGGAAATAAAAATGGAGAGTAGAAAGAAAAATCAAAAACTTTTACGATAAGTTCGTAAATGTACAAATAAAATTAACAAACTTTAAACAAAAATGCAGTTCAAACAGGGCAACAGGTAAAGTCACACAAAAACGTGGAGTTGTCAGCAGTAGTCTAAAATAAACAGTAACAAACCAATACTGCTACTCATCATTATTTATTGTACTAGGTACAAATGTGGCACAAGGCCGAAAAGGAGGTTGGGGTAAAGGACGGTCATCACTTGTCTTAGATTAAAACTTAGCTAGCCACAACCACTGACCCTATCATACAGAACAATAATCCTTTCACCAAAACAACATTTATCCATACCTTTTTTTACTACATACACCAAAATGCCTCTTTGACTCCATGAAAAACCTAAATAATCCCCTTATGTACAAAATATTGTCTGTGGGGAGGGGCATAAAAACAACAACCTCTAAAATGATCCCCAATGAATATATACAAAATGACAAAATATATTTACAAGAAACCAAATAAAATTAGTGTTAGTAATAAAACCACCCACAAACGCTTGAATGTGGCAGAAATATCAGTTAACCGGACGAAATCAATGCGGGACTTATGAAAAAATAAGGCCACACTCATTCATCCCAAGCATTCACACAGGCACACACTCATTCATACACAAAAACAATTACGAAAAACACACACACGAAACGAAAGGCGCCCCGCATCTACCAGAGAACTGACATCACTGACCACCTAAAAAACGAGGGAGGGGATGGGGAGTTAAACTAAAGGAAAAGAAAATGGGGACAGAAATAAAAGGGGACCAATGAGCAAATACACCCTAGCTAAGTTTACCAGAATAGAAAAAACTAAAAGAAAAAATACAAAAACCTAATCTAACCCTAACTCCGGGATGGGTTGCCTATGTTGAACCCAGGAAAACAATATCCTTAATGCCTAACCGGCATCCAGATGCCACTCAAGGTCAGCCCCCTTTACTCGGCACATTCGCGCAAGATTCACCCACCTTTTGCTGAATTCCGATGAGGTGAGCCGCCGCCTTTCCGTCCTGATCTTGACTTTAAGCTAATGCTTAAAGAACAAGATCAGTTGGGAAGAAGTGAACTTCTCGCCCTCATGGAATCCCTTCTGTCACGTCGTCCAAATTGCGACTCCCATAACCCCTAGTAAGCAACAGAACACATAGTGTTCAGCCTTCGTCACCTGCGGCACCACATTGCTACAAACAGAACTGGCTTCCAGGACAAAAAACTTTCCGTGCAGCATGCGAACCATGAGGCCTTCAACAAACTTGCACAACGGCACTACCGTCTTGCACTGAAAAAAGGCGTGACCAATGGTCTTGTTGTGTATGATACACCTAATTTACATAAGCGGACTACCGACCATATAAATATGGGTTGGTACCGGAAGACGGGGAAGATAGTAGAGATTAAGAAATTGAATCCAGAGACTCTGCCCGACTGCGATTTAGTCAACCCATTATGCAGGAACAGTCTTCCCAAGAATATACCAAACTAACTGTAAATATTGTGTACCTATTCTTTGTTTCAATACATTTTGTTAACGTACATTTTGTGTTGTATTATTCCATGCTTATTTAAGCTTCAACAGGTCTCGACATTTCCAGTACAGCGACGACAGTTTGGATATTTCTCCAAGCCTGCTGAACAAAGTCTTTTGCCGACCCAGAGGGCCCCACGAATCAGCAGCCAGGTGAGTGATGCCTCATCGTTATTGAGACATTTCAACCCAGGCGTCCAAGGCCATATCGAGCGAGGCCATATCGAGCGAGCCTCCTGCTTCGTAAGACCGAGCTCGTCGATCAGACCATCTTGAACGGACCCCCTAACTAACAAACGAGAGGCAGGGAAAGTCAGCTAAATAGGCGTCGAACTGAGCAGAGCTCAGACCGGGCTCCCTGGTGAAAAGCTCCTGAAAGTAATCTCGAAAGACCTCACATATGCACGCGTTTGTAGTCACGGTCCGCTTATCCGGTAATGTGACGCACGCTATATGTCGCCTGGCCGCGTTTCGATTTTCCTCTGCACGCAAGTTCAGCGGCCATATTCGTTGCCTCAGAAGACATTCTTTTTAACCTAGCCCTAACTACCAGAGCTTGATCCTTCTTGATAAGCAAGGAGGCCAACTCTGCCTTAGCTAAGACTATGTCCCTACTAACACGGGATTTCACGCCCCGATCAACTTTATCTTCTAAAGCAGTTTGCGCCGCTAATCTATCTAGATTGAGTCGACGACTAAAATCGGCAGCAAACGTTCGAATCTTAGATTTTAAATTGCCCCACCAGGCATTTCCCACAACAGCTCCCGTCAATTCCCTTTGGATCGTTAGTAACAGCTGGTCCCGGAAACCCTGATCACTGAAAAGCGAACAGTTCAATTTCCAGTAACCAGCCAACCTAACCTTAGGCTTATCTAAGTTTACACGGACCCGGACAAGCCTATGATCCGTATAAACTATATAATGGAAACTTGCACAACCTAAGAGCCCTACATCGACTCTCCCAACTAAGACTCGGTTCAGGTAGCTCGCACGCGAGCCAGGAGCCGAGTTGCCACTGGTTGTCCAAGTCCATACTACCTCCCGAGGGTGTTCATTCCGGAACTTATCGACGAGATCAAACCCATCGACAAAGTCCCGAAATGGTTTCACATCCGGGTTGTTAGTACCTTTTTTGTGCCCTATACGATCTATATCGGGGTCAAGGACGGCATTCCAATCCCCCGCTAAAACTACCCGACGAGACGTCGTCAAGAACGGCGCGATCTGCCGAAACAAAGCAGGCCGCTCGGAATTAGTATTGGGCGCATAAACCCCAATGAGACGTAGAACCTTATCCTTTATGGTAACACCCAGCACGCAAAGCCTGCCCGCCGGATCCGCGAAGACAAGGGTACATGCAGCCTTCAAAGACCTGCTCACTAACCAAGAGACACCCCTCGAACAACCATCAAAACATGCTGAATAAAGGGCGAACCCCCTAGACAGTATGTCCTCACGATCATGAGAAGAAAACCGGGTCTCTTGTAAACAACATATATTCACCCCGAGGCGCTGGAGGTCACGAGAGAGCCTCGCCCTGCGAGACTCGGATCTCAGGCCCCGGGCATTCAAACTAGCTAACCAAGTGCCATTGTGAAACCGATTAGGGTTGCCCTTCAGGATAGAACATGGCTGGGGTGAGGACACCGACAGCCTGTCCCAAAGAACCAGACATCATCTCAGTATCGAGCGTGTCATCCTGGGACAAGCCGCCGATCTCCGCAGGATAGGTTAGTTTAAGGGCTCTATATAGGGATGGGTGAACATAAATAGGGACCCTCTCTTTACATTTTTTGTCTCATCCAAGTTTTCCTCCAGCAGGACGACAGCTGGGGGCACCACTTTCAAGGACGTTTTTGCCTCCTCTACCATGCCCCAGATCTCCCGCGTACCCGGGCCAGTTCTTATGACGGTTAGTTGGTTTCGGGCCTTGTGGAAATTTTCCGGCACCTCCACATCCACACCCTTGATGTGCCGGAAATTCCATAAGATTTTCAAGGGCTTCGGGTTCTTCGTTTGCCCCAAGACCCTTTCCGCCTGCTCCCGGGATACGCGGCAGACGTCTTCCCCTGTGAGATTTGGTGGCTTGATTTTTTTCTTTTTTTTCTCCGTAGCAGTTTGGGAGTCTGGGCTCCTTACCCTTTTCTTTTGTGGAGACAGGATAGGTGTTGGAATGGGTGTGATGTTTGAATAGTGGAGGGTGTCATGCCCGAAGGCGTCTTGACAGGAGAGGGTTTTGCTAAGTGAAATGTTTTAGATGGTGAATTTGACAAAGATTTTGGTGGATGAGGTTTCATGAAGGGTTTTTTCGATGAAGTAGGGGAAGACGGGGCAGAGAATAGAGGGGCCGGTGCCCCCAGCGATTTTTGGTTTTTCCCCCGCTTAGCCTCCAATTGCTCTTTTAATTTTTTTAAGTCCAGAATCTTTTTCCAGCTCGGCTCGTTAGCTTTCTGGGTATCGCTGGCGTTTTTTTCATAAGACGCCGAGGCGTCGCCCTCAGAGCTGACAGAGGGAATGGGGCTGTAGGTGACTTTGTCCCTGGTGTCATGTTGGGAATGAGGAACCGCTGTTTGGGTCTTCCCCTTGCCCCTAACTACAAGGCGTCATTCCCCCTCATCATTCTCCTTAACCACACTAGTGGCAGGCGTTGGTTTCGGGGGTAATGAGGGATTGGACCCAACCGAGTGATTTTGCCCATCGGTCCGCCTCGCAGCTAGGCCCATTACAGGCGCCGCGGATTTTTCCTTATCGGCCAAGGGGGGATTTTGGTCACCTACGACCGGAACTCCAGGGGCCTTCTTCCCTGGGCAGGAGGAGGAAAGGTGACCAGTCTCTCCACACCTCTAGCAAGTTGGTCGCCTACCAGTCACTATGACCGGCATGGTGGGCACAGTTGGGGACGGACTTGAAGGCCTCTTGATCGAGCATTATATCGAAAGTCCATTCCCCGTTCAAATTGTCAGAGAGAGCCCCTAAAATTTGGCCGTACTGCATAAAAAATGCAGCCAGGAGCTCTCCCGAAATTTGAGGAGGAACCTCAAAAACGGCCACCCTGGTCCGCCTGCGACCTTCATAATCGGTTCTTATTATGAAATCCTTCGTAATTAATTCTTTTTTGGCCATGGCCAGGCAATCTTCCGGTGTGGGCAGCAGAATGTCCCACATGAAGAAACCCGTACCCTTAATAATTCTTTGGGGTTTTATCCCCAAGGACAAAAGTGATTTGATCACAGTGTCTTTTTGTGGAGCGACAAATATTTCGGGTTTTCTTGTCGACCACAAAACGGTCACCATTCTTTTTGAGAACATATCGAGTTCCTGGACAGTATCGACGAACCCATCTTTTATTAACAAGATGGGTGTATCCTTTCGCCTTATCCAGGAAATCCGCCATGTTCAGAATACAACTAGGTGGGGACTTCCAGCAAGAGGGCAACTCCTCGGACGTCTTTTTGGCACCTCGTCAGTTTTAGAAATATCTCCTTTCTTGGAGATACTTGACTGAGCCGATTTTGGGCTAACGTCATCCCGCTTTTTCGCAGTTTTCAGGCGGGTCGGCGTTGGCAGCCTTCCCAAAAGGTCTTTTTAACAACCGACCGACTTTTTTTCGTCGGCCATGTTGCTAGAGCGTGGAGACTACCACTAGCGGGAAATTTTCCACAAACACGGGGAGGAGTTGGGGAAAAAAATAAAACAAATAAAGAAAGCCTGGATAACCCAGGAAAAAAAATTAAATATAAACTAAAAGTAAAATAAAATAAATGACAGAAAGAAAATAAATCGGTAAGACTTTTTTAAAAAAATAAAATAAAAATGGCGCCCGAAGGCAGCCGAAAAATGAAACTCCTCTCTGTTTTTTTCCAAAAAAATTCAAAAAAGTACAAAAAGGAAAAAGAAAATAAAAATAAAGGTTTTTACCGAAGCCGATAAAGAAAATAAATTAAAAGTAAAAACAAACTAGTCAAACCAAAAAAGGAAGTAAGCGACCGAAATCGCTAAAAAAAAAGAAAAAACGGAAATAAAAACAAAGCTTTTTTTCTTTTGTCTTAAACTGTTCTTAAATTTTAAAACTGAAAAGAAATAAACAAAAATAAGAAAGCAGTCGTCCGGTAAGACTTTGTCAAACCGGACTAAAAAAAAAAAAAAAAAATGTGGGCCGAAAAAAAACAAATTAAAAACAAATGGAAAAATTAAAAGAATAAAAACTTAAATCAATAACTTATCAGAAAAAACTTGAAATTTCAGTAAAGTTCTTCCAAATAGGTAGACAGATCACAGGAGCAAACAATCGCGGACCAGAAACAGGCTAAAAAAAATTCAAAAAATGACGTTCAACAATCAACACGGAAGTCAAGAAAAACAGTCCACAAAGGTCTCCAAACGGTTTCTATTTTCTCATTCTTTATTTTACTCGTTGTTTTAGAGTTGAACATAAAAGCAACTGATTTCTGGTCAGTAATAAGTTTAAAATGGCGTCCGATCAGGTAGTGTCGCCATTTTCTTAATGCCTCGACTATGGCGTAGGCTTCCTTTTCAATTGCGGGGTGTCGTCGTTCAGCCTGTGAGAGGGTCCTTGAAAAGAAGGCTACAGGACGATCAGCTTGTTTCAAAGAAGCAGCAATAGCACAGTCTGACGCATCCGTTTCAACAACCAGAGGAATATTTTGGTCTATTGTTGTAATTGCAGATTTCGCAATATCCTTTTTCAGTCCCTCGAATGCCTCAACGGCTTGATGGGACAGAGGAAACGTCTCTACTTGTGTCAATGGATGTATCTTTTCTGAGAACGAAGCAATCCATGAGAGTAATGAGCAAACATGCCCATAGCACGTCGAAGGGAAGGCTGGTTGTGAGGGACAGGCATCCGGAGTAAAGGTTTCAATCGATCTGCGTCCGGTGCCATAAAACCTTTGCTTATGGTATACCCCAGTAGGTTTATTTTTTGTCCAGTCCAAACGAGCATTTGTCGTCGTTTAGGGTAAGGTTGTATTTATCGACGGCGGACATGAACCGTCTGAGATTTTCGTCGTGTTCCTTTCTATTATGGCCACATACTGTGACGTTGTCGATGTACGCAAATGTGCCTTCCAGTTTCTCATCCGTTATGATTTGGTCGACTATCCTTTGGAAGCTGGCTACCCTATTCGTAACGCCAAAAGGAATCCTGCGAAATTGATATAGTCGACCGTTCGCCTCGAAAGCAGTGTATGGCTTGTCTCTAGGTCTAATGGCGATCTGATGGTACGCGCTTTTCAAGTCCAGAGTGCTAAACATACGATATTTGGCTATTTCGCCTATCATTTCATCTATCCTGGGTAGTGGGAAGGCGTCCAAAAGAGTAAATCTATTTATGGTTTGGGAGTAATCTATAACCATTCTCTTTTATGGTTGCTAGAAGTGGTTATAACTACCTGAGCCCTCCAGGGTGATTTGCTAGGCTCAATTATACCCTCCTCAAGTAGTCTTTTTATCTCAGAGTCAAATATTTTTTTATTATTATAAGAAAAACGTCTGCTTCTCACTGCTATGGGTTTGCAGTTTTCAGTTAGGTTTTCGAAAAGTGACGGGTACTGGATTTTTTGCTGTCGCCAATCCACAAATTTTCAATGCGGGCATTGAACCGCCAAACGGAATTTCAACCTGTGAGTGTTGCTGAAAAAAATCGTGTCCCAGTATTATTTCGCAACAAAGGTTTTTCATTACGGATAATTTAGTGGTTTTATAGGAGACGTCATTAAATAGTAAGTCCACCAAACAATAACCACTTACTTGCGCAGACAATGACGCGTTTGCCATTGTTACTCTGCTGGGGGAGGGGACAAAATACAATTTGTTGGTTTTTACCAAGCTTTCTTTGATAAAATTTCCTGAGCTCCCGGTATCGAGCAGGGCATTTGTAGACCTCCCGTTAATTTTCACTTTTACAATAGTTTTTGAAAGGCAGTCGGGGGAGGCGGCTAAAGTTGCAGAAGTTGACGAGTGGATTTGTATAGAGTTTTAGAAGACTTGCATACCTTTTCCACATTTATGACAACGAGTATCTCTGGCAGGGCATGAGACTCGTAGGTGTTTAGATAAGCCGCAAAAATAGCAAGTGTCCTTTATTAAAGCGGCAGTGACCGATTGTTCTTTAAGCTTCATCGGACTATCATCATGAGGGGGACAGTAAGAACAGGTGGGTTTAACGCGGCGCCCATGGTGTCTGGCTGTAAATAAGAACTAGACTGCTGTATAGCACTTTCGAAGATATAGGCTTGCTCGTAAGCTGTTCTAAGTGTAAGGGTCTTATTCTCAAGAAGACGTTGTCTTATCTGAGTATTGCGTAAGCCGTTAATGAAGGCGTCCAAAATGTGTAGCTCTTGGGCCTCTAATGCCGTCATTGGGCAGAAGTTGCAATCTTTGCTGAGTGTCCGAAGGCTCTTAAGGAAATGGTACAATGTCTCGCCTGATTCTTGTCGGCGAGTCGCAAGTAGGTGTCTAGAAAATATCTCATTTTGGGGCTTTATGTATGTAGCGTTCAGTACATCGATTGCTTCTTCGTAGGTAACGCAATCCGAGATAATTTCGTTGACTGTGTGAGACAGGTAGTTGGTTAGGAGCGCACGCTTATTGATGGGACGTCCCGGTCTTTCTGAATGTAGAACCTCGATGAAAGTTGTAAATGTCTCCCGCCAATGTTTCCAGCACTTGTCGGCTGAATCGCTTTCTGGATCTGTGGTGAGTCGCTCAGGTCGCATAAATTGTTCCATTCTTAATTGAATAAAATGTAATGAAAACAGGTCAAGATATTCTGTCTAGTAATCGTTTATTCAATTAAGAATACTACTACTCATCGATATTGAGTCCCCCCCACGAGGGTGTCATGTGGCACAAGGCCTTTTTAACGTGGGTATTCCCGAGCCATTAGGCTCGGCAAAAAATATAACCCATTTGAACCCGTATAAACGGGTTCAGGGCCGGTTTTACCTCCCCGAAGGAGACTCCGCCCTTCGGCGTAGCCTCCTTCGGGTAATACTACTACTCATCGATATTGAGTCACCCCCCACGAGGGTGTCATGTGGCACAAGGCCTTTTTAACGTGGGCATTCCCGAGCCATTAGGCTCGGCCAAAAAATAGCACATTTGAACGCGTATAAACGGGTTCAGGGCCGGTTTTACCTCCCCGAAGGAGACTCCGCCCTTCGGCGTAGCCTCCTTCGGGTTAGAATACTACTTTATTTATTGTACTATGTACAAATGTGGCACAAGGCCGAAAAGGGGGCTGGGGGAAAGGACGGTCATCACTTGTCATAGAATAAAACTTAGCTAGCCACAACCACTGACCCTATCATACAGATTCATACCGTCAAGGACTCACACAAGCACACACTCATTCATACACAACAACAAATACGAAAGCACACGCACGAAACGAAAGGCGCCCCGCATCTACCAGAGAACTGACATCACTGACCACCTAAAACGAGGGAGGGGATGGGGAGTTAAAGGAAAAGAAAATGGGGACAGAAATAAAAGGGGACCAATGAGCAAACACACCCTAGCTATGTTTATCAGAACAGGAAAGAAAAAACTAAAGGAAAAATACAAACTCCTATTCTAACCTAATTTCGGGATGAGTTGCCCATGTTCAACCCAGTAAAACAATATCCTGATGCCTAACCGACATCAAAATGCCACTCCAAGTCAGCCCCTTTCACACGGCACAAACGCGCAAGATTCACCCACCTTTTGCTGAATTCAGATGAGGAGAGCCGCCGCCATTCCGTCCTAATCTTGACTTTAAGCTGATGCTTAAAGTACAAGATCAGTTGGGAAGAGGTGAACTTCTCGCCCTCATGGAATCCCTTCTGACGCGTCGTCCAAATCACGACTCTCATAACCCCTAGTAAGCAACAGAACACATAGTGTTCAGCCTTCGTCAATTGCGGCACCACATTGCTACAAACAGAGCTAGCTTCAAGGACAAAAAACTTTCCCTGCAACATGCGAACCATGAGGCCTTCAACAAACTTGCACAACGGCACTACCGCCTTGCACCGAAAAAGGCGTGACCAATGGTCTCGACTTCCCCAGTACAGCGACGACAGTTTGGATATTTCTCCAAGCCTGCTGCACAGAGTCTCTTGCCGACCCAGAGGGCTTCACGAATCACCAGCCAGGTGAGTGATGCCTCATCGTTATTAAGGCATTTCAACCCAGGCGCCCAAAGCTATATCGAGCGAGCCTCCTGCTTCGTAAGACCGAGCTCGCCAATTAGATCATCTTGTGCGGCCCCCCTAACTAATACTTGATACAATGCCTTACGAGACAACGCCTGGGCGCTGGAGAGGCCAACCGTAGCCCGCAAGAGGAGCTTCAGCGCGCGACAACATTCACGATAGAAGGAACACTCGGCACGTGGTGTACGGCCGGCCTCCTCTTCGCACGAGTGTACACTTCTCAGGGACGGGAAATGTTTCTGGACGTCTTCTTTCCAAAAGGCGCCCTCCTCATTCGACTCGCGACACATTCGGTCTAGAAAGGTGATGCGAAGCATATGTTGACGAATCTCAATGCTAGGCATACCCAGACCGCCCTCAGAGGGATGGAGGCAACAGACCTCGCGAGATACCATAGGGGCCTTGCCTCTCCACAAGAAAGAGAACAAGGTCCGGACTAATGACATTAGTCGGGCATACGAGAGTAGAAGCACAGAGAGTCGGTAGAGGAGGATCGGATAGATGTGTGAAACACATACTTCCGCCCTTCCCTTCAGGGAAAGTCTCCTCCGAGACCACAGATTAATCGCGATCTCGGCCTTCCCTTGTACCTCCGACCAGTTCATTTCCAACTGGAGATCAGGACCGAACCAGACGCCGAGTATCTTGATCGGCCCATCCGTCCAGAGGAAAGGTCCGGGAAGAGAAACTCCCTTCCACGCACCCAACCGCAAGCCCACAGACTTATCACGGTTGATCTTGGCCCCTGTCACCATCTCATAACCACTGATCTCTTAGCTGACTTCGTTAATCTCGGCTCTGCTCGACACAAGAGCCGAAACGTCGTCAGCATAGGCAGAATACCTGGCTGAGGTGGTGGCCCCAGGCAGGGTAATTCCGCGCAGGACCGGATTCGCCTTTAACTTGCGAAGGAATGGTTCCAACGCAAGAACGTAAAGCAAGGGCGATAGCGGACAACCTTGACGAATGGAGCGAGACAATACGAAAGGCTCCGACCTTACCCCATTCACTTCCACCAGCGCACCGGGGGTCGCATACAAACGTCGGATCCAGGAGCGAAAGTCGGCTCCGAAACCGGCCGCTGACAGGACAGCCTCCAGAAACCGATGGTCAACCCTATCGAAGGCCTTGCACTGATCCAAATTGATCAGCGCGGCTTCACTGTCGACTTGTTCTAAGATCAAGCGTACCATATGAAGGTTATCCTGAATAGTCCTGCCCTTCACAGCACAAGTCTGTTCGGGGCCAATCAGACGAGACAGGACAAGCTGCAAACGGTTGGCTAAGATCTTCGCCAAAATCTTTAAGTCAGTATTTAACATCGTTAAAGGGCGAAAGTTCCCTAACCCATCCCCACCGTTCTTGTCCTTACGCAGCAACTTGATCACACCCCTGGTGAAGCGTCGAGGTAAAGACCCCTGTTTCATCCAGTGGTTGAAAATCAGCTGCAGCAAAGGAACAAAACGGGCGACAGCCTCAAGTACACTTCGTAGGGAAGACCATCTAGTCCCGGAGACTTATCCAGGCCAACCTGCTTCAGCGCTTCCCAGATTTCCGACTCTGTTATGGGACCCTCGCACCTAGCCGCTTCAGCTGCCTCAAGGCAGGGAAAGTCAGCCAAATAGGCGTCGAACTGAGCACAGCTCAGACCGGGCTCCCTGGTGAAAAGATCCTGAAAAGTAAACCCGAAAGGCCTCGCATATGCCCGCGCTTTGTAGTCCCGGTCCGCTTATCCGGCAATGTGACGCACGCTATATGTCGCTTAGCCGCGTTCCGATTTTCCTCTGCACGCAATTCAGCGGCCATATTCGTCGCCTCAGAAGACATTCTTTTTAGCCTAGCCCTAACTACCAGAGCTTGATCCTTCTTGATAAGCAAGGAGGACAACTCTGCCTTAGCTAAAACTATGTCCCCACTAACACGGGATTTAACGGCCCGATCGACCTTTTCTTCTAAAGCCGTTTGCGCCGCTAATCTATCTAGATTGAGTCGACGACTAAATACTGCTACTCATCTGACTTGACAGCGGACGTATACAGATTTTATAGCTTGGATTATCTAAGAGGAGATAATCCATATTCACAACAAGAAGTACAAGATTTTCTTCAAACATAAATGCTGTCTTGGTATGGCAATAAACTACATCTGCATCCTGGGTAAGATGATAAACTACATCCAACTCAATGCCTCTGATCAGGGGGTTTTGCTGGTTGTGGAACCACCTCTTAATTGCTGGTTTTCCCAGGTCCACCCTGACCCGGGGTGGTAGTACCTATTAGGGTCCCAGCGATGGGCAAATAGTTAACCCCCAAACTAGGGTCAAAACTCTTTGAAAGTGTAAAAATAAGTTTTAATACCAGAAATACTTTTTTGTAAAAAATTATTACCAGCAATATATATTTTTTTTTTTTAAATTACCAGCAATACATTTTTGGAAAAAAAAATATTGCCAGTAATAAAAATTTTGTTGGCATTAAATAACCCATTGAGGTTGATATGCTGTAAAGCAAAACAAACAAAAACAAACGTAAATGTCCTTTCTTTATGAGAATCATTATCTATTATTATTTACATTATCTATATTTGGATGAAAGTGCAAATTTTTGTAAAGAGATGTTTATGAAATTTAAAGATTGTGTGTTGGTGTATGGTAGGTGTGGGCATGTTTACATATAAACAGTTAACTAAGAAACAACAAAAGTTTGTGTTTTTATTATGGATAATTTTTTGTTTTTATAAAAACTGTAGGGAAGCAAAGTTCTCAATGTCTCTTGGCTATGTCCGTTTTCTTTTTCTTGTTCAGAAGTTAGGGTAAGTAAGGATAAGAATGCTTATAATGGTCAAGCTTAAATCAGCCTTGTGCTGAGTTGAAATGACAAAGTAAAGGTTTTAATTACTTCATCAGTATTTAATATAAGGGCCACTGCAAGTGTTTTGTGTATTGAAAGTTAATTATGTACAATAATGGATCATATGCAATATAGATGAACAATTCAACTAGAAAAATTGAAAATAAATGCAATGTATTGAAATACAAATTAGAGACATGTCATAATAGATGATTCCATTTTAAATAAATCAGATTTTTCTTATTAAAATGTTGAATAATTTAATACATTCAAGATTATGGATGAAAAACTGAATTTTATATAGTGTTTTGTTCGAGACATATTCACAGTTTTGGACAAAAAAAAAAGAAAAACCCTAATAATGATGTCAAAATACACAAAAAAATTTCATCCTTTAATAGTCAATTGTGTTAGCTTAATTTGCAATCTATATAACTGTAGGTAGAAAAACTGCAAATGTTGATAAGATGGCAAGGGTCACAAACCACTGCCTGGAGCCTCCATTCAGTCTTGCACCAGTTACTGAAAATATGCTCTGAATCATAAAATAAAAGATGCAATAAAACTAAGATATTATTTAATTAGAAAAGCTTTTAATTGCTTTTATGAATAAGATATATTAGGGAAACTATTGTTTTAAAAAAAATAAAATTCATAATGAATAATGAATTTTTAGAAGAATTGTTTTTGCTTTTTTAAAAATTTTAATCAAAATAATTTATAAAGTTGGAAATCTTTTAAATTTCCGTATTAATTAGTACTGTAATCTTTTAAATTTCTGTATTAATTAGTATATATATATATATATATATATATATATATATATATATATATATGACTATGTATACATAGGGTTTTTATGGGTGCTTTCTATCATCCAACATTTTCTATTGTCCAGCAGTGTCCTGGTCCCAAGGTTGCCAGATTGAAGAGGTCAAACTGACATTCAAAATAACAAAACGAAACAAAACAAGTAGTAAAAGCTAAGAATTATTCCTATTTTATATGAAGGAATCTATGTGTAAAAAAATCTTCCCAAAAGTAAATAGAAGCACATTTTTTCCCTTACACTTAGGATCAAGCCAAAACATGGACATAAGCCTGATCTGCACTTTAGTCAAAACATTTTAATTTATCTTCATATATATATATATATATATATGTGTGTGTGTGTGTGTGTGTTAGTGTAACTATTATGAACACAGAGATGTTGATTTTGTTTTACAGCTTATCAAACTTTTGCAGGTTATTTAAAACTAGAAAATTTATTTAGATGGTAAGAATTGTTTTTGAGATAATAATGATTTTTAGTGATGCACATGCTACTAATTAACCCATAACTGGGGGGAAGAGAAGACGTTGATTCATATTTTTTTCCAATGGTATTTCTATGGGCTCACCTATTTCCAATTCTAAGCCATTATTTGTTACACTGCCTGCACATCTGAGCTTACAGCACCTGTTATTCCCAAGTGGTCACTCATCTAGGTACTGACTAGGCTCGATGTTGCTTAACTTCAGTGATTGTATGAGTGGTTTTTGGCAAGTTAAGTTCAAATTCTAGCCAAGTCATGTTGTACCCTTGGAAAAGGCATGACTCCTACTTGAACTCTTGCCTTTAGTGGCAGCCAGTTGAATCAAATAAAAACACTGGATTCAAAACCCCAATAAATAATAAGTCAGATTGGCCTTTACACTGTGGTAGGTCAATCAATCTATTCACCTTCAGTACTTGTACATCAAGGCAGCTGGATCTTGTTTCAATCTCAGTATTATTTCTTGCTCATTTCTGGCATTGCATTTTTGGTTGATTGACATGCTGTGATATGCATATGAAATACAGTGAAACCCCTGTATTTGCGGGGGTTAGGGATAAGAACCATCCACAAATAGTTAGAATCTGTGGATATTTGTAACCCCCCCCTAAAAGTACTTATAAGTAACTATTTTGATTGTTAAAACTCCATATGCCTTAAACTTTCACCCTAAACATTTTAGAGACATTTCAGACTCTTTTTAAAACATTTATGAAAAATAGTATTGTTGACCATACACTTAGTGTAAATTTTCTTTCATACATTCAATAAACGTTTTTAATTATGCATAGATCAATATAGCCATTGAAAATACTGTATAAAATATGTGTAAGAAGACGTAAAACTGTGACGACGCCCCCAGACTTAGCATTTAAGACCCCAGCCAGAGCCCTTAACAAAGAACAAAGCCTAAGCACCATGCATGCTTTGCATTTGTTTTTTACAATGAAGATATACAATTCTGCCAATTTTTTACCATAAAAATGTTTTAACTCACTTAAATATCAGGAAAATAATACAAGAATATTTTAAATATGGTCTATTGAAAAAATACATGAAACAAGGAAGTTGTCAGCGAATAATTTGTACGTATGTTCTTCAGAAAAATATTCAGGCTTTCTGTGAATAACAAGTACATATGTTCTAAAGAAAAATCTGCGAATGTGTGAAGCCACGAATGCTGAAACATAAATAGGCAGGGGCTCACTGTATTTCCATTTTCTTCAATCTACATAAGAAATTTAGAGTTTTACTGATTATTACATTAAAGTAAACTTCAGTAAAACTTATTGGATGAATCTAAATGAAGAAACACTGAACTTTTCATGTTACCCTGAAGCTTACCAGGTCCCAAAATTCAGAAATAAATAATTTACCCTGGGGGTTACCAGGTCCTAAAATTAAGAAATAAATGAATTAGAATGTCTAATGGATTCCAATTTGTTCATATTTGATATTTGTGCACCAAGTACAGGACTTATACAATAACAGTGTTGTTTGTTTACTCATTCCTGGCATTGCCTTTTATAATTTTTTGGTGGAGGGATTGACATACTGTGACATGTATTTGAAAGTTCCTGTGAAGTTTCACCTTTCATATTCTTCAATCAACATTAAGAAATATTTAGATTTATTGATTATTAAAATTAAAGTTCATTAAAATTCATTGGATTAAACCAAATGAAGAGAAACTGAAATTAGCAGAACCCCAAAATGTTGTGTTCAGGTTTTTAGCCAAAAATATTTTGGGAAATCTTTGTATCGATTGAATCTCTTTTTGGTAGTAACATCTATAGAAATCATTTTCTGATTTGTAATAATTAAATATGACAGTATAGTGACATGGGGCTTAGGGGTTAAAATGAACAGTTGATTTACCCATGCCCAGAATATTAATGAAGAAAGATAATGATGAGTAAATACATGAGTAATTTTAGCAAAACAAGATAAGGAGTAGTGTCAGTAACTTGTTTCAAGAAAACAAATCCAAATTCTTAAAGTCCATAGTTTTAACATATTGTCATGAAGAAGAAATGTTGATACAAAATAATATTAAAACATATTTAAGACAAATGTAAAAGAGTTGGTTGCTCACCGAAGGGATATATAGTTTGGATACATTCAAAAGTAGATGAAGAGAGATAGTTCGAAATACTTAGGTTTCTTGCATTGATGAGAGAAAACTCTTTGAAGTGTTGTGTGCTTGTTAGATGCTAATAATGTAATTGGTGAATAATTTTACACTGGTGAGAACTTCAATGCTGGTTGTGAGGAATGGAAACAAAATCTTTCATATGACTTTAGACACTCTTCTCTGATTAATTTAACTTTTCTCCTCATTTTATATAAGAAAGAATTTTACATAAGCTCGCTACTTTCTTTTCTTCTCAGCTGACAAAAGCTAATTTCTGTGAAGGCAAAGTTTTTCTTAGTCCAAAAACTATTTCAGATAAGCTCATGAATTCCTTTCCTTCTTTCTCAGTCGTCTGAATTTGAAGGGAGTTATTATTTTGTACTCACTACAAAAGTATATTTTAATATTGAGGAACAAAAATGGCAGTGTGTTGTTCAATAGAAAACTAAATGGTATTTTTTAATTCTTTATTTTAGTTCCAGCAAGTAAGATGTGCCCAAGCAGCTGCAACACTCCAAATCCAGGAGCGTCTCAAGAAATTCACTATCTATAGATGGGTAAGTGGATAGGTTTTTTTGTTTTTTTTTATTTGGAAACGAGATGTAAACTTTATTAATGTGGGAATTTATGAGATGAAAAATTATCATTACTCTATGCTTTGCTCAACACACCAGAATGCCCATCATTTTGATTGTTGTACACCCAGCCTTCTTTAGCTGTCTCATGTTGTGCTCCATAAATTTAGAATTTTGAACCAAAATCCAAAGAAGAATCAACAATATTATGCATCCTGACCTGGCATCTAGGCTTCAGTCACTTTCTCACCACTGTGGTGAGAAAGTGACTGAAGCCGAGATGCCAGGATAAGGCTCTTCGTCTCATTGGGGTTTATGCGCCCAATGTCCTTTCTGAGCGGCCTGCTTTGTTTCGACAGATCGAGCCGTTTTTGACGACATCACGTCGGGTAGTGTTAGTGGGTGATTGGAATGCCGTCCTTGATCCCGATATAGATCGTATAGAGACAAATTCGGGTACTAACAACCGGGACGTGAAACCATTTCGGGACTTTATCGACAGGTTTGATCTTGTCGATAAGTACCGGAATGAACACCCTCAGGAGGTAGTATGGACTAATAGTGGCGGCTCAGCTAATCTAGACCGAGTCTTAGGAGAGTCGATGTAGGCCACTTAGGGTGTCCAAGTTTCCATGAGATAGTTTATTCGGATCATAGGCTTGTCCGGGTCCGTGTAAACTTAGATATGCTTAAGGTTAGGATGGCTGGCTACTAGAAATTAAACTCATCATTATTTGGTAAGCAAGCTTTCCGGGACCAGCTGCTTCTAATGATACAGAGGGAACTGACGGAAGCGGTTGTGGGAAATGTCTGGTGGGATAATTTAAAATCCAAAATCAGAACGTTTGCTGCTGATTAGAGTCGTCGGCTCAATCTAGATAGATTAGCGGCGCAAACGGCTTTAGAGCAGAAAGTTGATCAGGCGGTCAAATCCCGTGATAGTGGGGACGTAGCTTTAGCTAAGCCAGAGTTGGCCTCCTTGCTTATCAAGAAGAATCAAGCTCTGGTAAGTTAGGGCTAGGTAAAAAAGAATGTTCTCTGAGGCAACGAATATGGCCACTGAATTGCGTGCAGAGGAAGCTCGGAATGCATCTCGGCGACATATCGCATGCGTCACATTGCCGGATAAGCGGACCATGACAACAGATGTCAGGCTTTTCGTGACTACTTTCAGGAGCTTTTGACCAGGGAGCCCGGTCTGAGCCCTGCTTTGTTAGACGTCTAATTAACTGACTTTCCTTGCCTTGGGGCAGCTGAAGCGGCTAGGTGCGAGGGTCCCATTACAGAGTCGGAAATCTGGGAAGCGTTGAAACAGGTTGGCCTGGACAAATCTCCGGGACTAGATGGTCTTCCGTACGAAATGTACTTGAGGCAGTCGCCCGTTTTTGTTCCCTTGCTGGCACTGATTTTCGGCAACTGGAAAGAAGCAGAGGTCTATACCACAACACTTCACCAGGGGTGTGATCAAGTTGTTACGCAAGGACAAAAACGGTGGGGATGGGTTAGGGAACTTCCACCCTTTAACTATGTTAAACACAGAGATCTTGGCTAACCGTTTGCAGGTTGTCCTGTTTAGTCTGATTGGCTCGAAACAGACTTGTGCTGTGAAGGGTAGGACTATTCAGGTTAACCTTCATATGCTACGCCTGATCATCGAGCAAGTCGACAGTGAAGCCGCGCTGATCAATTTAGATCAGTCCAAGGCCTTCGATAGGGCTGACCATCGGTTTCTGGAGGCTGTTCTTTCGGCGGCCGGTTTCGAGCTGTACTTTAGCACCTGAATCCGACTTCTGTATGTGACTCCCGGTGCGCTGGTGGAGGTGAATGGGGTTGGATCGGAGCCTTTCGTATTGTCTCGCTCCATTCGTCAGGGTTGTCCGCTATCGCCTTTACTTTACTTTCTTGCGTTGGAACCTTTCCATCGCAAGTTAAAGACGAATCCGGTCCTACATGGAATTGCCCTGCCCGGTGCTACCACATCGGCCAGGTATTCTGCCCATGCTGATGACGTTTCGCTTCTTGTGTCGAGCAGGACCGAGATTGACGAAGTCAGCAAAGAAATCAGTGGGTATGAGATGGTGACAGGGCCAAGATCAACCGCGATAAGTCTGTTGGCTTGCGGTTGGGTAGGTGGAAGGGGGTTTCTCTTCCTAGACCTTTCATCTGGACCGGTCAAGATTCTCGGCGTCTGGTTCGGTCCTGATCTCTAGTTGGAAATGAATTGGTCGGAAGTGCAAGGGAAGGCCGAGATCGCAATTAATTTGTGGTCTCGGAGGAATCTTTCCTTAAAGGGGAGGGCGGAAGTATGTGTTTCACACATCTACCCAATTCTCCTTTACCGACTCTCTGTGCTTCCACTTCCGTATGACACTTTACTGGCGTTAGTGAAGCTCTTGTTCTCCTTGTGGGGAGGCAAGGCTGCCAGAGTCACTCGGGAGATCTGTTGCCTTCATCCATCTGAAGGCGGTCTGGGCATGCCGAGCATTGAGATTCGTCAATATATGCTTCGCATTGGCTTTCTAGATCGAATGTGTCGCGAACCGAATGAGGAGGGCACCTTCTGGAAGGAAGACGCCCGTAAGAACTTCCCGTTCCTGAGAAGTTTGCACTCGTGCACCATTTACCCCGAGCCAAATGCTCTTTCTGTCGTGAATGTCGTATTGCTCTGAAGCGCCTCTTACGGGCGTCGGATGGCCTCTCCAACGTCCAGGCGTTGTCTCGTAGGGCATTATATCAAGTGTTAGTCAGCGGGGGCGTGCGTGATGAGCTGATTGACGAGCTCGGTCTTACGAAGGAGGAGGCTCGCTCAATATGGCCTTGGGCGCTCGGGTTGAAATGCCCCAATAACGATGAGGCATCACTCACCTGGCTGGTGATTCGTGGGGCCCTCTAGGTCGCCAAAAGACTTTTCTCAGCTGGCTTGGAGAAATCTCAAAACTGTCGACGTTGTGGTGTGGAGGTCGAGACCTTGGGTCACGCCTTCTTTCATTGCAGGCTGGTAGTGCCGTTGTGCAAGTTTGTTGAAGGCCTCATGGTCCGCATGCTGCAGGGAAAGTTCTTTGTCCTTAAGGCCTCTTCCGTTTGTAGCAATGTGGCACCGTCGCTGATGACGGCTGAACAGTATGTGTTTCACTGCTTGCTGGGCGTTATGAGAGTCGTGTTTTGGACGACACGTCAGAAGGGATTCTATGGAGGCGGGAAGTTCACCTTTTCTCAACTGATCTTGTACTTTAAGCATCAGCTTAAAGTCAAGATTAGGACGGAAAGGCGGCGGCTCACTTCATCAGAATTCAGCAAAAGGTGGGTGAATCTTGCGCGTTTGTGTCGTATGAAAGGGGCTGACCTTGAGTGGCACATTGATACCGGTTAGGCATCAGGATATTGCTCTTCCTGGGTTGAACTTGTGCAACCCATCCCGAAACTAGGCTAGGTTAGGTTTAATTTGATTCTTTAGTTTCCTTTTTCAGTTAACTTATCTAGGGTATGTATGCTCATTGGCCCCCTTTTATTTCTGCTCCTATTTTTCTTTATGTTTAATTCCCCATCCCCTCCCTCGTTAGGTGGTCAGTAATGTCAGTTCGCTGGTAGATGCGGGGCGCCTTTCGTTTCGCGCGAGTGTTTTTTCGTATTTGTTGTTGTGTCTGAATGAGTGCACGTCAGTGTGAGTGCTTGGGAGAATGAATGTTTTCTACTATTATAGTCCCGCACTGATTTCGGCCAGTGAACTGATGTTTCTACCACATTTAGTGATTGTGGTTTTTTTTATTGCTAATATTATTTTCTTTAGTTTCTTGTAAATAGTTTTGTATTCATATTTGTAAATACTCATTGTTGTGATATACTTATAATTCTTTTGTATTCATTCATTTAGTACCTTCTACTTATCTGCATACGAACTGTTGTGTGATTTCGTGTTGGTTCACGTCACGTGATCTTGTGTTTATAAATAACAGTGGGACGCCTCTTTCTTCCTCTCTGGCGTCCGTTCGTCCATATCTTCTAACTGTGTAACTGGTAACTATGTATGCTTTTTTTATGTTGAATAAAACCTTAATATTCAACTTTCTAAAAAGGTCTCTACAATTTATTCAACATAAAAAAATGGGTACCATTCTGAGACCCGGTTGATTTGAGGGATCGTCGGAGACAACCGCTGATGAATGGAATTACTGGTACCGTGCCCTTGTCAATTGCATCGACTCTCTGACATCGGCTCACCCTGACAACCCTCTTAACAAGCTCGGCATACTAATTAATTATATATCACCTAGAGTCTATTCTCTGATATCAAACTGCACGACATTCGAGAACGCCATTAGTATTCTTCAATCTACTTATTTCAAACCAGTTAATTCTGTATTTGCTCATCATCTGCTCGCCATGTGAATCTATTGATCAATTCCTTCTAACTTTAAAAAATCTTTGCAAGGATTGCAAATTTGAAGACGTCACTGCTTCTCAGCATGCTGAACAAGCAATAAGGGATGCTTTTATCACAGGCCTCACTTCCCCAGTGATACGGCAGAGACTACTAGAACTCCGTGAAATTAATTTGGATAATGCGGTAGCAACCGCGAGAAGTCTCGAAATGGCCCAACACAATGCCGCAGCATATGCCACTTCGTCAGTTGTAGCAAAAGCATCAATTTATCCAGAAGAATCCAGTAATAATTCTACAGATGAATTAACTAAAGAATGTGCTGCTGCTACCAGAACTAATCAAGCAGTTCGCTACGCCAAATGTCAATTCTGCGGGCGTGAGACTCAATCTCGATACAATTGCCCTGCAAGAAATGCTGACTGCATTTCGTGTGGAAAAAGTGGCCACTTCTCCAAAGTCTGCCGGTCTAAAAGAAGAGAGACATCACTTAATATAAAAACCAGTACTGCTTTTATTGCTCTCACAGCTTCATCCCAATGCACACCCACACACAATGCTCCATAGTAGTTGCAACTATAAACAACATTTGTCTGAAAGCCATGGTAGACAGCGGAAGCACTCATAATTTCATAAAGTTGAACGTTGTGAAATCCCTTGGCCTTCCTATACTACCTTCCAGTGACACAGTAAGTATGGCTTCCTCTAATCTCACGAGCAAAACCCAAGGTCACTGTATTGCATCTATCGCAATTAATGGACAAACGTACCCTGATATGCATCTGTCTGTTCTGTCCAACTTATGTACTCCTGTCATACCCGGTGGGCTAGAATTCATGCAACTACACAACTGTGTGGAATTCCTTTTTAACGGAGATATACCTCCTTTACAAATCTGTAACACCGCTCAGATGAAAATAGAGCCACCTGCTTTTTTTGCCAATTTACCAGATGACTGTAAGCCAATTGCAACAAAGAGCAGAAATTATTCTGCATCTGATCGCGAATTTATTCGGAACGAAATACAGAAGCTCTTAAAAGAAGGGATAATAATTAACTCTAATTCCCCATTAGTGACTCATAATGAAAGGCATAAGCGTCGCATGGTCATTGACTATTCTGCCACTATTAATCGCTATACTTTTCTCGATGCATTCCCTCTTCCAAAAATTTCAAACATTATAAGCCATCTATCTCAATATAAGATTTTCAACAAGTTAGATTTGAAGTCTGCGTATCACCAATGCCCTCTCCGTGAGGAGGAAAGAATTTATACAGCCTTCGAAGCTGACGGAGGCCTGTACGAATTTTCTCGGTTACCCTTTGGATTAACAAACTCTGTAGCTGTATTCCAACGTATCATGCATAATATAATCCGAGAACACGAACTTAAAGGCACCTTCGCCTATATTGATGACATTGTCATCGGGAGAAAGACAAATAAAGAATTGAATGAAAATATGAAGGCATTCAAAGAAGTTGCTGATCGTCTCAATTTGCAACTGAACCCTGATAAATGTGAGTATGGCATCATCAAACGTAAGTTTCTAGGGCACCTGTTGGAGAATGGAACAATCAGTTCTGACCCAGACAGACTTACACCACTCAAAGAACTACCGACTCCGAACTGTGGTAAGTCATTCAAACGAGCTCTGGGTCTCTTCTCATACTACTCACTATGGGTGGAGAATTTCTCTGACCGCATTTCGCCTTTGCTAAATATCTCCTCATTTCCTATTGCCGAAGTCAATTTCAGGCAATAAAAGATGAAATTTGCAAGGCTTCGGTTGCGGCCATTGAAGATGAAATTCCATTCACAATAGAAACGGATGCACCTGCGACCGCATTGGCAGCCTGCCTCTCTCAGAATGGACGCCCAGTAGCATATTTTTCTAGAACTCTTACGCAATCTGAGCGTCAACACTCAGCAGTGGAGCGTGAATCAGCAGCCATTGTAGAATCTGTTCGGAAATGGCGTGATCTTTTACTCAGCCGATATTTTACTCTCGTTACAGACCAACAGGCCGCGTCATATATGTTCAACACACGGACACCAAATTCGTATTAAAAACGATAAGCTACTTCGATGGAGACTTGAACTTTCTAACTACTTTTATGATATTGTATACCGACCAGGTTCACTTAATAGCTCATCAGATACTCTTTCCCGTTCATGCTCTGCTTCGTGTTCATTATCACTAAAAGATCACGCAGCACTCTGTCATCCAGGAGTAGCGAGACTGTATCATTTTGTTAAACAAAAGAATCTGCCTTTCTCTATGGAAGATGTTAAACATGTCTGTGCTGAATGCCAAATATGTGCTGAACTAAAACCAAGGTTTTTCAGACCTCCCCCTGGTCGCTTAATCCATTCTCGATCCCCCTTTTGAACGCCTTGCTATTGATTTCATGACCCCAAAACCACCAACAAATACTTTTAAATATCTACTCATGATCGTAGATAAATACTCGCGCTATCCTTTCGTCTATCCATGCCAGGACATCTCAACAGGAACTGTAATAAAATGTCTCCAAAATCTCTTTACCTTCTTTGGCTACCCAGATTCAATCCATAGTGACCGAGGAAGCCAGTTCGTATCATCTGAACTGAAGGAGTTTCTTTGGCAACATGGCGTTGTAATTACCCATTCAACACCATATCATCCAATCGGCAACGGACAATGCGAGAGGGCAAACGGAACAGTATGGAAAACGATCAAACTTGCACTCAAGACGATGCAACTGGATGAACGTCATTGGCAAGCTGTACTCGACATTGCTCTGTACTCAATTCGATCTCTCCTTTGCACAGCAAGTAACACAGCAACCACATGAAAGATTGTTCAATTTTTCGAGAAGGTCGGGTACCGGATACACCCTACCTGAATGATTGCAAGGGGGCCCGGCGCCGCTAAGAAAGTTTGTCCGTGTGGTGAAAATAGATGAACTCTTTAATCTTTCTCTGACTTTCCAGGACTGAATGATTTCCCTTTGTTTTGTCTTCCTCTCTCCATGAGGTAGTCGGCCATTTTCCTGTAACGAACCGTTACAGGAATAAATTTTTAGTAGAATAAAGCTTCATTCAAGCTATACGGACTCAGTCTTTCTTTTACTTTCACTCAATCCATTATAATAACAATTTATTCTACTAGAAATCTATCAAGATGGAAAAATATTTCAAGCCAGAACGCCTAGATCTAGACCCGAATAAACCCGACTCAGCCGACACATGGCGACACTGGAAAAAATCCTTCCATATCTTTCTCGAAGCGGCCGGTAAATCACAACAACAGACTCCACTGGCAGACAGGCTGAAACTGAATTTACTTATCAACCTTGTCTCTCCCACTATCTTTAAACACATCTCCAACGTGGACGATTACGATTCAGCCATGGACGTTCTGGAAGGAGTATTTGTGCAGCCTAGAAATACCATCTTCTGTAGACATCTGCTGGCTACTCGTCGTCAAAAAACTGACGAGAGTGTAGACCAGTTTTTGCAAGCTTTAAAGAAACTCGCCAAGGATTTCGAGTTCCAGGCTGTTACAGCTATACAGGCGAGAGACGAATACATACGAGACGCGTTTATTTCGTCTAATCACATCAGACAACGATTCCTGGAGAACAAAACACTAGATCTAGGCACTGCTTATGACCAGGCGCTAACACTTGAGATGGCACAGAAACAATTAGCATCCCACTCTCAACAGAACTCACTAAACGCTTCTGTCTATACTGCTCAAACTGAAGTAACTGACGAAGAAGATCAGCCTGAATGCTATGAGGAACATACCGTGGCCACCATCTCTGGACAAAAATGCTTCTTCTGCGGGAATCATAGACATGACAGAATTAGATGCCCTGCCCGAAACTCCATTTGCAAAAATTGCCAAAAGAAAGGACATTTTGCTCGTGTCTGCAGATCACCTGCTGCAGGTGATCAACCAGGGTGAGTCTATTCTTGCGTCTTCCATTCCATCTCATAATTTCTCAGAGAGTCTATCTTTCACGACATTGCGTGGAAAAATCAAAGGCAAGTCTCTAAAAATACTTATTGATACTGGCAGCTCTGAAAATTTTATTAATTCTGATGAGGTTAAAAGGTTCGGATTGGCAATCTCGCCAAGTTCAGAAAGAATTTTTTATGGCTAGCAGTTCCCATTCATCCTCTACTCTTGGACATTGTATAGTATCCCTCAATCTAAGCGGTAGAGAGTACAGTAATGTCAAGTTGTCTGTTATGGCTAACTTATGCTGTGATGTCATTCTTGGGCATAATTTTCTACGTCAGCATTCTTTAGTAAAAATACCTTTCGGGGGACTGCTTCCACCTCTCACTGTTTGTGAACTAACTGCAATTAATAATGTCCCCTACCCCTCTCTGTTTGCGAATCTAACTTCTGAATGTTATCCAATAGCAGTAAAATCCAGGAGACATAGCCTACCTGACGCTAAATTCATTCGTTCAGAAATAACGCGGATGCTGAAGGAAGGAATTATAGAGCCCTCTCAATCGCCATATTCCCAGACGATAAATCGGTTCACTCTTCTGGATGCTTATCCACTTCCTCGGATAGAGGACATGGTAAATGAGATTGCCTGTTATCAGGTATTTAGCACACTTGATTTAACCAGTGCCTATCACCAGGTTGACATCAAGCCAGAAGAAGGAAATATACTGCCTTCGAAGCTGCTGGGTCTCTGTACCAATTTTGTCGTATCCCTTTCGGAGTGACCAATGGAGTAGCAAGTTTCCAGCGAGTCATCGATGACATTATCAAGCGAGAAGACCTACGAGGAACTTACGCCTATATCGACAATGTTACCATCTGCGGTCATAACCAGGCTGAACATGACAACAATCTTAAAAATTTATGAGTAGTGTGGCAAAGTACGGCCTAACACTGAATAAAAGTAAATGTCATTATTCACTTAGTTCAGTGGACTTGCTTGGGTATACTATAAGCATGGGTTCAGTAAAACCTGACCCCAACAGACTGAAAGGATTGGTGGATCTGCCAGCACCTCAAGACCATACCTCTCTCCGACGATCAATGGGGATGTTCTCTCACTATTCTAGGTGGATATCAAATTTCTCCGAAAAATTACATCCCTTAACTAGAGTTACCCATTTTCCTCTCACTAAAGAACAAATGGATGCCTTCAGGCATCTAAAGAAGCAGATCGCAAAATCATCCCTGGTGGCTATAGACTCTACCTTTTGAGATTGAGACTGATGCTTCGGAACATGCTATTGCTGGCTCTCTAACCGTCGGCCTGTAGCTTTCTTTTCAAGAACTTTAACTTCTGCCAAGCAAAAGCACTCATCACTTGAAAAGGAGGCCTATGCAATTGTAGAAGCGACCCGAAAGTGGCGACACTTATTACTCGGGAGACATTTTAAGCTCATCACAGATCAGAAATCTGTCTCCTACATGTTCAATCTTAAAAGTAAAAACAAGATAAAAAACGAGATCACTAGATGGAAATTAGAACTTGCCTGTTTCAGTTACGACATAGCCTATCGTCCCGGAAAACAAAATGCTGCTGCGGACGCTTTATCACGAATCTGCTCTTCTACCATCTCTGCTGACAAACTACATATCTTGCATAAAGATTTATGTCACCCTGGGGTAACCCGAATGCTGCATTTTGTTTGAAGTACAAATATGCCATACTCTGTAGAAGATGTAAGAGCGGTAACCAGGTCATGCCAGGTGTGTTCTGAGATAAAGCCTAGATTCATTAAAATGCCCCCTCAAACACTCATAAAAGCAAGCCAACCCTTTGAAAGATTAAGCATAGACTTCAAGGGACCTTTACCTTCAAATTCTCGCAATCGGTTCATACTAACAGTGGTTGACAAATACTCCCATTTTCCTTTCGCTTACCCTTGTGCCGATCTCTCAGCAGCGACTGTCAAGAAACATCTAACCAGTTTATTTTCCATTTTTGGAAACCCTTCTTTTGTGCACTCTGATCGTGGTACAGCTTTTATGTCAGACGAATTAAAGGCGTTTCTACTTTCTCGACGCATTGCTACCAGCCGAACAACTGCCTTTAATCCACAGGGCAATGGACAAGCAGAGAGGTACAATGGAGAGCCTGGCTCTACGGTCTAATAATTTCCCGATTGCTAGTTGGGAAAAGGTTCTAGATGTAGCACTCCACTGCATTCGCTCATTGCTTTCCACTGCCTCGAACTGTACTCCTCATGAACGTTTGTTTAATTTCCAAAGGAAATCAGCTTCTGGTGATTCCATACCAACATGGTTAACAAAATCAAAATCAGCACTCCCGAGGCGCCATGTACGCGGGAGTAAATATGAGCCTTTAGTCGAGACAGTTGACATACTCGAAGTCAATCCGAACTATGCTCACGTGCGACTTAATAATGGACGAGAAACGACAGTATCTCTACGCCATATTGCACCATAGGGTGTCAAAACAAACAGTTCACATACAGAACTCGATCCAATGGATGCCCCTATCCAGACTAACACTACTACTCCTCCTGCAGAGTTCTCTCGAAAATACTGTTATTGACGATTCAGCTGCCCTTGAAAACCATGCCACTGAAAATTCCACTCCTACATCTCCTCATCCTTGGATAACGCCCAGAGGACCACTTCAGAAGACACTGATGTATTGAATCTTCGACGCTCCTCTAGAATTCGTCAAAAACCTTCGTATTTAGCTGGAAATTATCAGCTTTGAACATCTGTTTTTCTCTCTTTTCTATTTTCAGTTTGAGCAGAGACACCCATAGAAAACACACCTTTCCAGAAGAACTTATGAACCTGAACTTTTTCTTAGGTGGCGGAGAATGTGGTGAAAATAGATGAACACTTTAATCTTTCTCTGACTTTCCAGGACTGAATGATTTCCCTTTGTTTTGTCTTCCTCTCTCCATGAGGTAGTCGGCCATTTTCCTGTAACGGTTCGCTACCGGAATAGATTTCTAGTAAAATAAAGCTTCACTCAAGCTATACGGACTCAGTCTTTCTTTCACTTCCACTCAGTCCATTATCATAACAGTCCGTCAACACAAGTCTGACCCACTAGTGGAACCGGTGGAAATATCAGCAACTCCCAATTTTGCGAGAATTCGTTTCCCTGACGGCCGTCAGTCAACAATCTCAACAGAAGACCTTGCCCCCACTTCTGTTACTGTCCCATCGTTTGTAGATTCAGATTCTCCTGTCTTCACCGATCACTATGAGTCATCGAGTTCTACTCCATCAAATAACAATGAACCGGAAATGTCTACTGACCAACAAGAAACCACAACAAATGGTGAATCTTCCACTTCAGTTGGCGAAACGAAGTCTCGGGATTTAGAACAGCAGCAGCGGTCGCACTTAGAGAAGGATGCTCTGGGATTTCTTCCCGAATCATCAAGACGAGGACGAAAGATCATCCGTAACCCGAAGTATCAATAAAATGTAGCGGAGAGTGTTGTGATATACTTATAATTCTTTTGTATTCATTCATTTAATATCTTCTACTTATCTGCATACGAACTGTTGTGTGATTTCGCGTTGGTTCACGTCACGTGATCTTGTGTTTATAAATAACGGTGGGACGCCTCTTTCTTCCTCTCTGGCGTCCGTTCGTCCATATCTTCTAACTGTGTAACTGGTAACTATGTATGCTTTTTTATGTTGAATAAAACCTTAATATTCAACTTTCTAAAAAGGTCTCTTTTCATTACACTCATTGGGGCTAGTTTTTAGAATTGTTGCTTTATCCCCCTCCCCCCACAGACAATGAATTGTAAATATGGGGACTAGTTAGTATTTTCATAGAGACAAAGAGGTATTATGGTGATTGTAGTAAGAAAGGTACGTAATGTGTTGTTTTGGTGTAAGGAATATTGTTTGTGCGATTGGGTCAGCGTTTGTGGCTAGCTAAGTTACAGTTAAGACAGAAGAAGACGGTCCTTTCCCCAATCCCCCACCTTTGGCCATGTGCCACATTTCTGTATTAAACAGAATAAATATCGCTCTTCGGTATGCTACCTAGACTTTATGAATTTAAGCATAGTACTAGATTGATGGCAAGATCTCATCATTTTACAGTTGAATTGGCTTGATATAACTGCAATTTCTGTACTATTTCTTTTCTTGCACTTCTCACAAGAAAAGAAATAGTCCAGAAATTCTCTTCTGGATCCACGCTTTCTAATCAACTTTGATCTTCAAAAATTTAAATGCAATGTCAATCATTATCTACTGTCTTCTTGATTCTATTGTGCTCACTCCATCATAATATTTCTGTTTTTAAATTCTTTCACACCCAGTAACTCCTTGTATCTTAGTGGCTTTACTGCCTTGCATGGGGTAAATTATATTAAAAAAATAAAAATCTTTATTCAGTCATTTTGCTTTATGTGCTGAGGTGAAATAATTCCCACTAGACTTATTCCCCTTTGTGTCACTTGCCTGTTTTTTTTATGAATCTGTATATACGATTTTTCGGCGAGTAAGCAACGAGGAAATCTGAAAGAAAATGGCAAAAAGAACGCTTACGCTCAGAATAAAGGAAAGACGTCGGAGTCATAATGAGGAAGGAAGTCTTGGAAAACTTAAAAAAAAAACTTCACAGTGTGTATCGAGGCCAAGAGAGATGGGGGAAGGCAGCGAGCTACCATCTGACAAACTTGTGTGAATGCATGGTTGAACGGGGGTGGCGTTGTAGCATTAGCAAAAGTAGTAAAACTGCAAAGGCCACAAGGAATAAGTTTTGGAGGGCTTAACGTTAATTACTTAAATTAACATAAACACATCTTGCAAAAGAACGCTCACTCCAACAATTTATTTTTTCACTACAAACATCTCCGGTCAAAGAGCAACAATTCTGTAGAAATCACATAAGTCAAGAACAATACTTTTTATTTTAACTGTTTTTTTTCCTACAATAGCAATAATACTTAAGCACACTTTCTCATATTCATACATACAGATTAACAACTTCAAATCTTTCAATATTACTTTATTCACAGAATCAAGAACTCTAGTGTTTTAACAACTTTAGCATATATTTTGTATGTGTCGTGTTTTATAAAAATATTTATTGTTGAAAAAATTCTTCTACTTGATTATTTCTCTTGTTATTATTGTCTTTGTAACATTTGATTTAGTAAAAATAGTAGTACAGTGTCAGTTTCATTTGTATTTTAACCAATACATATTGGCTAACCCACTATAAGTATAATAAGGCAATATGACGACATGCATTTGTAGGAATCCTTCTACTCGGTTTTTCGTCGAATATTAAAATTTGGAGTGTCGGGATTCAATACGTTAATAAAATATCGTTACAGGGTCGCTCGTAATTTGGCCGTCTAGAATAATCAAACGGTTTTCATTGAAGGAATAATAAAATTCAGTAGAAAAGACGACGTAGTTTCAACAAATAAACATTGATTTGAATACAAAAAGTTGGAAAGTAAAATATAAACTGTCTTTGTGTACGCGTGTGAGAAACAATAAAATGTTGTGATGTGTGTGTTTGTATGAAAAAGTCAACATGTGTGTGCGTGATTCATAGTAAAAACGGATACTAGAGATACGAATTGTTTCTTACTTTTGGCGGTGTTGCCGTGGTCTGGAGTTTGTCAACGCTGTCGTTTTTGACATGAGGTCATGAAGGTCATCGGCGAAAGGTGTGTGTAGCTTGCTGGCAGCCGCGTGTATATTTGTTTTGGGAACGGATTTCGTATGTTTTTATACACTTTTTCCGAACAATATCGGCTCCAGAATTAAATTATTTATTTATTTCTAATTGTCCCTAAGAAGTCACGTGGTATGTCTTCTACTACGTCCGTACGATATTTAGAGAAATAGTAGCGAATAGAAAGTCATAAGCTATAATTAGAAGTATTCACTACTATTACTCTAGTAGTTTAGTCTTCAAGGTCAGGACTGGTTTACCCTCCAGCTGTATCAACTGCTATTTCTATGGTGAAGATTTGCATATGAATGTAACAGTATCTAAATACAAATGTGAGACACATCATAATAGATCATTCCATCTTAAATAAAAAAAAAAATTTGCAGCAATTTTTAACACCGACTTGAGATTTTTTTTTTTAAATGTTGAATAATTTTAACACAAAACAGGATCTTTTCCAATTAACTGAATGACAGCAATTCACTAGACAATAGAAATATGTTCACTGAGGAGAAATTTCACTAAACTTAAATAATGCCTAAGGGTTAAATCCACTTTGGCAGGAAGGGAAATGAGCCTGCTATTGACACTGTTTAGAACACATCCATTAAGCTGAGGAGTAGAAGTCTATTATCTTCAGAAATTTGTTCGATGAGTTCAATCCTTAGTACAACCACAAGAGCCAGCATAGTTAACATTCATCATTATGGATAAAATATAGTGTATTTTATATAGTTTTTTTTTCACAACTTAGCATGAACAAAACAAATTCATGGATTTTTATGAAAAAAAAAAGATCCCAGAATAACATAAAAATTTGAACATTTTTCATCCTTTAATAGTTGTGTTTAGTTTAAGCTGTAATGTATATAAATGTATAAAGAAAAAAGTAACTGTTGATAGTGAGGATCACAAAGCACTGCCTGAGGTCCCCAATCAGCACCCCATTATGTTTCAGGGGTAGTACACACCAGTCCTACAACCATATGACAGTTCTTATAGAGGAGTTCACAAATATTTTTCGTATTTTCTGGTAACTGGTTACCCTGAATACTTATCATGTTGACTGGTTTTGAAGCATACATGCCAATTGAGAAACTTATGTTCACCAAAAGCTTGACAAAATTTAATTCTGCTATGTTTTTTGTAAAGATCGCAGAACTGTTCCAACCCAACATTGTGAGGGTTACAAACCACTGCTCAAGGGCCTCCAATCAGGCTTGCACTTTCCACTGGTCACAGGGTTCGAAGGTAGTATGCACTGGACATGGCAGGGTAACAAAAAAAACTTCCTTTTAACATGACATTTTTTAGCCTGTCCAAAAGATTAAACTCTGCCTAATCCTTTTTTTTGCTTTCCTTTACTACCTATGTAAATGATTTTTTTTCAGTTTTCTGTCTTAGTCTACCATCAACATGGGGTCATTCACATCTCCCACTCTGATTGCTATATTTTTGTTTTTAACTTTTTCTTTAGGATCCTGATAAGTCTGGCAATAAACCCCACATGACAACTTATGAAGTCGATTTGAACTCGTAAGTATTTTTTAACAGGTTGACCTATGCAAATGTTTTAATCTTTATCCCTTTAAAAACAACTTTTTTGTTGTTACATTACTTAATATTCAAGTTTACATCCACTATTTTTCTTTTTAAATGTCATTTCTCTTTAGGACACGAGTGTGTAATGAGAGAGAGAGCTATGGTAGAAAGATTTCTTCTTCTATTTGTATTTCCCCATAATGTGCATATTATATCCATGATATAATAACATCGTAATTCATGGACAAGATATAATGGATTGGCTGAAAGGGAAAAGAATGACAAACATGCTTTGTTCTCAGAGCATATATATATATATATATATATATATATATATATATATATATATATATATATATATATATATATATACACACACACACATGTTCCATGTGGAGAATAATATATATCACATATCACACCAAAGCAAGAGTGTAAAGAGAAATAAAAAGAAGGGTCTTACATATAATATGGAGATATTCTTGTATCTGGAGAAGCCATTTTTAATACTCAAGATTCAATTGGGCCAGATTCATCTATGTCCTAGGCGAGGACATATTCTGTGAATGGAAAACAGTGAGTTTTATGTTCTCCCAAATTCTTGAGTTTCATTCTATATCTGTAAAAGATATATTCTTAAAAGAGAAATGGCATCATGGACTTGTAAGCTGCTAGGGAGGCAGATTTAACCTCAGCCTGGGCCAGTGGGGGGGGGGACTCAGGCTAAAGAAAAAAATCTTCTCGTTTGTTGCTGTAAATGAACTGAATTTTGATGACTGACATTTTTCATCACTATATGGAGTAACATTACAAAGCGGCTATCATGTTATTCATGTGACTTATCTCCACCAAAGGTAGATAAGCGCCTTCTGTATCCTTACAAGTGATCATGGCTCACCACTGATTCCTTTTTTTTATCATCTGTAAATTACCATGACTTCTTAGAAAAGATGGTGGAGTGGTTTCCCATTGCTTTCTCCATAATTATGAATTTAGAGTAGTGCTTCTCCTAAAACATGCTTCTGCCAAGTATCCAACTATTTAAACTATAGCTTAGATGGGTTCTTGCTTTTCTCAAAGACATTAATCAAAAATATACCATAAATATAGCATACCTATAAACAATAATTTCAAGACAGAATATATAGTTGTAAACAAGAAAAAAAAGGTAAGAATTTTTAGTTGTAAGGATGCAAAAGGCGATTATCTTTATTTTTTATCTAGTATTTTTCTGTTTTTATTTACATGCTCTTATCTTTATGACCAACCCCCCAAAATATTTTTTCAATGTTTGTTTAAATTAATTATAATTTTCACTTGTTTGTTGATAAACAACACTTTCTAATTAAATGTAAATGTTTTACAAATATATTTCGATGAAAGTAACAGTATTTTATATTTTTAACCCTTTTGTATCCGGTCTTAAGATTTTGACCAGGAGTATATGTGGAACATTGTTAAAAATTGTTGAAAAATTCAATAGATTTAAGTAATATTATTAAAACTCTCAGTTCACTCATTTTTATGCAAAACATAAGCTCCAATTTGAATTTTCACAATCACATTTATTAAACAGTCAGCAACATTATCTCAAATGCCCTTATGACCTTTGAAATTTCAGACAGCCATATGTGAAATTGCCTGCTATGAAATTTGAGAGATCAGTCCAGAAAATGATCAACAATATTTTCTCACCTAAAAATAGATATTTAAATATTGGGAAAAATGTTTATTAACCAATAAAACTTTAGTAAATCTAACCTTTACCTTCCATTTTTTTTTCTATAAATATCTGTCTTGTTAAGTTAGTTTTTCAGTTTTTTGATAGACCTTTGACCAGGATTGTGCACAACTGATTACTCAACCTTTCACATATTTTATTGAGTAGCTTCTTGCAATTTTAAAGTAAAGTAAGCAACATGTAAAAACATATGAACGGAGTTATATCAACAAAAATATTAGTTGTAATAGTAACACAACTCTCGTTTACTGACAGCTGGTGAATTACACAAATTCATAAAACAACATAAATATCTCATTAAGTCAACACACTCAGCTTTTACAATCGTACTAATGCAAATAATTCTGTTGTAAAAACAAAAGCAAACTATTTTTGTGGGACTTTGTTTTGTGATGATCTTTTTAATTTGTTTCTTTCAATATGAAAGAAAACTAATACTCAATAATAAAATTTATTTAAATTATCCTGATGTGTTGTTTCACTGAGCTTAGGATGGAAAGATAAGTTATATGAGACTGGCTGCTGAAAAGTTGAAGCAATACAAAGACGACATGAGACGTGGTAAATGTAACAACTGTTTTATTCAAACTCCCACTGGATCTGTTTTGCTCCCAGTATTTCCTAGTGGTATTAGAAATCCTTACAATCATCATGATAATCAACATTATTGATGTTGTTATAAACATGTATAATTATTGTCAAATAATCACGTGGTGAAGATAAACACTCAGTTGTGGAGCAAGCTGAGTAAAGAATAATTCAACATTGAGACAGAGAGCTATTTATGGTGCAATGGAACATCTCATTATGCTAAAGTGGGATAGTCCATTGCTTGGGCTGTGATTGGCTGCTGGTACCTGAGTGGAAGTATTACTATATAAATACTAGCATGATTTCTCAGTTTGCAGGATATGTATTAAGTTACAACCTGCTTTATTTTTGTCTGCCAGCTGGACGCTAGTTGGAACTCTTACGTCGGTAAGTGCTTTTATTATTGTTATTCTACATCTCCTTCCCCCATCGCGTGTGGGTAGTGGCCTTTGGGGAGGGATGAGTTCCTTTAAACCTGGCTGGTTGTGCGGAAGTAGTCTGGACAATGCCCGAGGGTTTTTGTCCGTGTTATTGTAGACGGCTGAGCAGTGTTTGATGTTATTCCAGCGTCGACTGTTTGTTGCACTGGTGTAGGGGTCTCAGGTATTGCACTAGGTCTTGGAACTGGAATTGTTGGTGTATCCAGTTTCCTGAGAAATCGGCGATTTCGTAAGGTAATTCTACCTGATCCGTCAACTCTGATACGGTATTGGTGGTTGGGGAGGGTTTCAATGACCTGACCTGTTGTGTCCCATCGACGGGTTGTTGGTCTTTGTAGTGCCACTATTTGTCCTTTTTGAAGGGGGTTTAAAGTGTGTGCTGTTCTGTTGTATCGCTCTATGAGATGAGCGTTCCGCCGGGACAGACTTATCTCACGATTTTGTGCTGCGGTTATCCAATTCGCGTGTGGCTTATAGAGTGTTGGGTGGGATGGTATGTAGTCACGTAGTCGGCGGTGGAGTAGTAGTTGAGCAGGGGATAGCCCAATGTTTTGAATGGGCGTATTCCTGTATTGGAGGATGGCTCTTGCTGCACGGTTATTATCCAATGATCCTTGGGCTCCTGTGTTGCCATTGACGATTCTCTTGGCTGTTTTGACAGCGAGCTCTGCTCGACCATTGGATTGTGGGTAACCAGCAGATGATAACCTTTGTTTAACAGCCCAGTCTTGCAAAAAATTGCTTGAATGGAAGAGATGTGAAGGGTGGTCCACCATCACTGCTGAGTTCCTCAGGAGCGCCGTAGGTCTGAAATATGTCTCGGCAAATCGAAATAATCCTTGAGGCATTAGCTTCTCCGTGGCTCAAGTGGTATAGATTCAGCCAGCCCGTTAACCTGTCAGCGCATGCTAAGTAACCATGGACGCTAGTTGGAACTCTTACGCCGGTAAGTGCTTTTTATTATTGTTATTCTACAATTATGAGTTTCTTAAATTTAACAATTTTGAAAAACTAACAACATACTTTTGTTTATAAATACTTGTTGCAAAATAAAATCCTCACTTTCCTTGATAAGTCCATCAAAGAATGAAACACATCAGATAAAATAAGTTTTCCTTTGTTTTTATTCACACAACACATTAAAAAAACAACAACAACGACATGTCTAGAAAAAACTGGAAACCAAATAGCAACAATTAAAAAAAAAAGAGAAAAATGAAAAAAAGAGAAATAAAGACTTAGGAGTGAGTGTAAAATGGGGAGAGAGGAAAAAAAATAAAAAAACAATGAAAAGTGACAAATAATCATGACACCCTATACAAATGCCCATCTGTGCAGATGGGCACATGCACACACACACACACACAAACACACTATGAAAAAAAAATAAATAAAAAAATCCTGCACCAATGATGTGCATATAAAAAGGAAAAAATGAGAAGTATAAGCAGTAAATTGCTGATACCTCCTAATAAGAAGTGATTCCCGGAGCATCTGTCTACAATGATCTGGAGTTGGGATGCTGAAGGTAACATCAATCAGCTAAGTGACAAATCTTTTACTTTTATTAATTCTCTCCATACATTTTTATTTTCTTTTTTCCAGCAGTGGACCAATGGTCCTTGATGCTTTAATAAAGATCAAGAATGAGATGGATCCTACCTTCACTTTTAGACGTTCCTGCCGTGAGGGAATTTGTGGATCTTGTGCGATGAACATTAGCCTGCATTTGGTGAGTTTGTTTTATTTACATTATTTATGGTAATCACCAGATCAATAAGTCTGTAGCACAATTTTGATTTGTTTTTGTTGTGGATTCCGTGATGAAATTCGGTCTCCAATGAATGACAAACACAGGAATTAAATATAAGAAATAAAATGTATTTACACAATAATACAATGGGTAATACTGTTAGTAAATCCAGGAACACGGTTAGTAGCAATAACATATACATATATACAGTTTCGAAGTAGGACTTCCTTAGAATCTACGTGCTTGTAACTGACTTCTACAAGCGGTTACCTCACACTATTACTCTATCTCCAACTCAATCACAATCTCTTCTATCTGACTATCTGACTACTCTCAATCTCTGTATTCTGACTGACTCTGGGTATTTAATGGCAGCAGTCCAAGTAACACTCTGGTCAAGTCCACTTATATGAAAGAGGGGAGGACCCCATAACACCCCCCTCCTTAGATCCCTTTTTTTTATATATATTCAGTATTTTTGCATTATTTCCTTAAATGCTTTTTTACAGTCCTCTGTCCAATTCCAATTATTCTCCTTTCTTAATCACTCATTTAGTGGAGCCCTCAGTTTATGCATATTATCAATAAATTCGCCATAGTAGTTAGCTAGGCCCAGGAAACTTTGTAGTTCGACAACACTTTTTTGTTCCGGCATATTTTTAATTGCCGATGCCCTTTCTGGGTCTGGTTTCCTGCCATTTTCATTTATTATCTATCCTAAATATTTAATTTCATTTAGGAAAAAAATCACACTTTTCTCCTTTTACTTTGAACCCAAAGTCCTGAAGTCTTCTGAAAACTTATTTTATGTGTGATGTGTGCTCTTCAACATTGTCGCTCTTAATTAGAATATCATCCAGATAAGCGGTCGCGAAATTCTGGCCCGTGAGCATTGTGTCCATCATTTGCTGAAAAATTGCGAGTAGTCTGTTGAATTTGTACAACCCTTTGTGCGTATTAATGCAAAGGATTTTCATACTCTCTTCTTGTACTGGAATTTGTAGATAAGCCTCACTAAGGTCTATTTTTGAAAATATCTTACTGCCGTTGAGCTTTGTAAATATCTCCTCTGGGCTCGGTAGTGGGTAATGGTGGTCTTTTATCGCCTTGTTGAGTCCCGTCGAAAAATCTGCGCATACACAAATTTCTCCTGACTTCTTTTTTGCATAAACCACCGGCGCTGCCCACTCACTAAACTCTGTTTTTGATAGAATCCCAGTTTGTTCAAGTCTCTCCAATTCTTTGTCTATTTTTTCTATAGTAGCGAACGGTACATTTCACTTCTTTTTAAAAATTGGTTGGACGTTTTCTTTTAATTCTATTTTGGCCTTAAATTTGTTGCATTATCCCAACCCGCTTGAAAATACCTCGGGAAATTGATTATATAATTCTTCCTTCAATTTTATAGCATCTGATGGTTCATCCTCTAACTTTTTGCAAAAAGAGTTGATAGGTAGGTCTCAAACGTTGAACTTCTGCATCCAGTCGATACCTACTAGATTTTCAGTATCTTTCATTACGTATATCTTGAGCTTTTTTGTTTTGCCGTGAAATTTAACATTCACGATTATTTCTCCCTCAAATTTTATTCGTTTGCCTGTAACCGACTTGGAAATTTTGTGTGTGTGTAACATGGTAGGTCTGTTGAGTTTTCTCCATGTCTGTAAGTTGATTATCGTGAGATCGGAACCCAAATCCAGTTGTAATTTAATCTTTTTATTTAAAATTTCCAGTTCCACATATTTCCTTATATTGGTGTTGTCATCATTATGCATCCTTGTAGCTCTTATTCTATTAGTATCTTTTCTATTTCTACATTGGGATGCCTTGTGGCCCTTTTTTTCCACATTCAAGACAGTATTTATATCTAAAGCGGCAATCCTTGTTCCAATGTAGTCCTCCACATCGATAACATGCAGATGGAGGGGGCTTATATTTGCTTTGATATTCGTCATAATTTGTCCTGTATGTTGTACTTTTCCTCTTATTATAAAATTTTCTTTTTCTTTCCGGGGAGGGTGAGAATCTTTTTTCATTGTCGTAAAATCTTAGTTTTCTTTCCGGGGAGGGTGAAGAACGTAGACTTTTGTTTAACTTACGTATATGAGAAACAGCTGATTCTTCAATGTCGTTTGCATCTTTTATTATACTTAGACATCTCTGGCAATCTTCCGATAATTGCTGTAATGTTAGACCCGGTTGATTTTGTAATTTTGCAAGCATTCTTCTGCGCATTTCGCTATCTTTTGTAGAAACTAACCCTTGAACAAAGATGAGACATTTGAAATTGTTCGGGGTTAATTCTGCTAGTTTGAAGTCGTCACAATGTTTGTTTACGATTGCGGCAAACGTGGAATAATCCTCATTATCACCCTTTACCAGGTTAATGCATTTCTACCTCCTGTGGAAGAGTGATGTTTTGGGGCTGAAGAGTTCTTTAAGACATGTCACTGCTCCGTCAAATGTTAATTCGTTCGTCTTTTTTGGCAAGATATAATCCACGAACTTTGTATATTCTTCAGTTCCTAATTTTTTAAGCAATAGACGTAGCTTTTTGCTTTTGTCCAATTTTGAAAGTCGATATTAAAGATATCTTCATGTCTTCTGAAGTAATCTCCAAAATTTTTGTCCTCATCTAGAGAATATTTGAAAATTTCTATGGTATTCCACACTGTGTCTTGCGAAAAAGTTGCTTCTTTTTCAATATCTAATTGCTTGTTGCCCGCTACTTTCAATATTAGTTCCTGTAGCTCTATTTGTCTTTCTAATTGCTTTTGCCATTTTCCTTCCATTCGTTCTTGTAGTTGTAATTGTTGATCATTTTGGTATTTTATCAGTTCTACAAAAATATTTAAAAAATCTTCCATGATAACTCAATTTTACGTATTTTTACTCCTCGTAACTGTTTGTCACTAATTTGTTGAGGACAACGAGGGAAGGATTTTTCTATTTCTTCTTTTCATGTGAGTTCAAATCTTCATCGCCAATTTGCTTGTTGGACGACGAGGGAATATTTTTCTTTTGTTGTTTTCTGCGTGTGTTCGAATCTTCATCGCCAATTTGTTTGTTGGACGACAAGGGAAGATTTGTCTTTTGTTGTTTTCCGCGTGTGTTCGAATCTTCATCGCCAATTTGTTGTGGATTCTGTGATGAAATTCGGTCTCCAATGAATGACAAACGCAAGAATTAAATATAAGAAATAAAATGTATTTACACAATAATACAATGGGTAATACTGTTAGTATATCCAGGAACACGGTTAGTAGCAATAACATATAGATATATACAGTCTCGAAGTAGGACTTCCTTAGAATCTACGTGCTTGTAACTGACTTCTACAAGCGGTTACCTCACACTATTACTCTACCTCCAACTCAATCACAGTTTTCTTACTATCTGACTACTCTCAATCTCTGTATTCTGACTGACTCTGAGTATTTAACGGCAGCAGTCCAAGTAACACTCTGGTGGAGTCCACTTATATGAAAAAGGGGAGGACCCCATAACAGTTTTTTCCCGCTGTATAATGAATGATACATGTATGTGATTAATACTTGCTACAGAATTAAGTGCATTGACAAAGATGAAAATGGTGTTGAAACATATTGTGCAAAATAAATGCTACATTCATCATTAGGCTATGGTTTTATTGATGTACCTATATATAGTCCTATTGTTACTCTTCCTTTCTGATTATTCATGCCATATTTTTCTGTTCCACTGGCGGTCATGGCTCTCCACAACTTCCTATTTTTCATGCTCTCATCAATACTTTCTCCTTCATGACTTGTCTCTCTTGTTTTTGTTTTACTTGTCCCTTCATCTATATGCACAAACTTGTCAAATAGATTGCTTGCTGTTTTTTCTGCTTAGTTTATGTGCCCTGTGAGTATTAAATTCTCCAGGCTTTCTTTGTCCCTAAAATTTCAGCTGTCTCTTTCTGATTGTTATCAACAATTATTTTTTTGTAGTTTCTTTACTCCTAAAGCTTCCTCCTTTATCACATTCTCTGTCTATGGTATTCTTTGCTATTGTTGGAACAAATACTTAATATGTGAAAACTTGTATACCTGCATATGGACGTGTTTATTCAACAAAAAATAAAAAAATTCCTTATTTCACTGCAAATTATCCATTATATCATATACAAGTATTTTACAAAAAATTAGAGCCAATTATACAATGAGACCATACAATGAGATAACATGATTTGTCTGCAGAATATCATTACATTATTGTTACATAATTATAGTGAAATCAATAAGGATTTTTGTCAAAAGCATTTTATTTTAGGTCATTTAAAATATTCCTTATTATAGGCCTTATTTTTGAAATGGAATAAGATCATTCTAAATTTCAGAATTTCACTATTGCCCATCAAAATGACTGGAAGAATGTGATCTAAAAACAACAATGGGAAAGCATAAATGAAATAACTCCAGTTTGTTCAACTTAGGAAACTTAGCATTGCAGCCAAAGTATTCTAAAATGCTGCCAATAACAAAAGAGAAAATGAAAAATACCTAACAACAAATCAAATATAGCATCAAAATTTATATTATTTTTATTTATTTGTTATGTAACTAAATACTTTATTCTCAACAATGTTTCTGTAAAACTTGATATTTCCTGTAATAAATTCTTAATAAATATTTTTATTTTTATTATTTTAATTAAGTGTATGGTAATCCTCTATTTACAATTCCTTACATTAACCATGAAAAGAAATGTTGATCAAAACTGTCTAAATTATCAAATGTTGAATACGCCACTCTTTTGCCAAATGTATCATATATGCATTTGTATATTTAAACATCTCTTGTTTCCATTTTACATTGTTTTGAGAATATGATTGACTAGCAGTAGAGCCCGGCGTTGCCCGGGGATGTAACAGTAAGAGATAGATCAAGTATCGACCATCAGAAAGACTGAAAAATAAAATTGACGAAGATTATTGTTTAAGGTTGACGGACACGCATGTCTTAATTAGTTTTTTTTTTTTTTTACGAATTGGTCAAACCCAAACAAAAACATTGTTTTCAATCGTTATGAGTCTCCCAATTGAATAGAATTTTATTATAAACAATTGTCTTGTAATTGTAATTTTTAAAGCATTCTGAATGTAAAAATAAAGAAAAAAGTGTGAAAGACAATAAGAAACACGACCTGCCAAAAAAAAAAAAATGAAGTTTTGTTGAAATCGATTGAAAAATGTAGGAATTCCGATCCATTATATAAACGAACACACACACAACCTCGATATGAGTTGTTCCCCTTTCATTCTGCCACGTGATGCCTCTTAATCGTGTTTTCAAATTGATTTTGTACAAAAACAATTGTGTTTTTCCCATTTTTGGCGCTGTCAGAACCACCGCAAGGTAATTTTACGTAGTCCTGTGAAGTTTTGTTGAAATCGGTTGAAAAATGTAGGAAATCCGATCGAATATATAAACGTACAGACACACACACACACACACACACAATCTGCGTTTTATAATAAGTAAGATTATCATTATAGTAACGGATGAGAGCTATGGGAGAATATTTCTGGAGGTAGAAGAAATGGGTTCATACCTTTCCCAATAGTATTTATGTGAAAGTGAATGCATCAGCCACAGCATGCTACTGCCACTTCCTGAGCTGATAACCACTACACTATGTACAGTACACACACACACACACACACACACACACACACATATATATATATATATATATATATGTGTGTAAAAATTCAAAAGAAGATTCAGAAGGTGAGAGCACAAGACCCTTATGATTATGGATGTTATGATATTTATAATTGCCTTTTAGAATGAGAAATTTGTGTTCACTTTCGATGTTTCAGTTAGACCACTTTAGGCAAATCAAATTTTGTCAGGATTTAAATTGTGAAAATTTCATGTTTATTTTTTTTTCTTCTCTTCAGCAAAATTGATGATAATCTCTCAAAACAGACAAAAATTTATCCGTTGCCTCACATGTATGTTATTAAAGATCTGGTTCCGGTAAGTATTTTAAATTTAATTATAGCTCACTTTCCAAATTTCTCACAAGTATATAGTAGATGGAGGCACAGTGGAGTAATGGATAGTGGCTTGGATTGAGGAATTGGAGAGCTGAGTTTGAATTCCAGTCGAATCCATTACATTCACTTACATGGTAATACCCTTGGGAAAGGTATGATCCTCTTCTTATCCCCCCAGCTATGGGTAAATAGCAAGACATACCAGGTTCTATAGCCTTGGATGGCATATTGTCTACCACAGAAAGAAATGGCAACCTACTGTGGAAAAAAATCTGCCTCGTCAGTCATGTATCAAAAGATACATGATTGCCTAAGCATGTATCATGCATGGCACATAACTGACTGATACAGTAGATTAACTAGAGAGCCCAATTTTCCCCTCCTAGAGGTAGAAGAAATGGCTTCATACCTTTCCCAAGGCTATTTGTGTGAAAGTGAATGCATCAATCACAGCCAGAATTTGAACTCTGCATGCTGCTTCCACTTTCTGAGCTGATAACCAGTATACTATGCACAGTGCACACACACACACACACACACACACACACACACACACACACACACACACACGAGTGTGTGTGTGTGTGTACATGTAAAATTTCAAATATAACTAAAAATATATCTGTAAATGGACAATAGGAATAAAGACAAAAGGAAAAATTATCTTGGCGGACACATTTAAATAAACTCCTTACATTTGTGTTGATAAAGTCCATCAGAGGACAAAACAAGTCATCTAAGTTTTTATTTGTTTCACATACACACACGCACACACAAAGTAATCTAGCTAGCACATAAATTAGTCTTTAACTTAGTATAAAAATAACAAAAACAAGAAAATCAGCAGTCAATTGCTGAAACCTCCTGATGAGTCGGCAAGATGATTACAAAAAAAGGTGACTACAAAAAAGCTCTGGATTTGAATTGCTTTTGCAGAATTAATGACAAATTCTTTTTATATAATATATATATATATATATATATATATATATATATATATATATATATATATATATTAACATACAACATGTGTTAGCACATGTGATACCATGTCTTCATCAGCTGCCGACCAGGGGTGATATCACAGTTTTAGTGGCTATGGCACCACCAGCAGTGTTTGCCACCAGAGAGGGTATGAAGATAAGCAAATCAACTGTAAATACTTGTAATGAAATTTGGGGTAAACAAAATGATTGTTCCTCTTTGCAGCTTCTACCTGTAATGAAAGTTTGATATTTCCTGAATGCCTTTGCCATTATTGATGCATGCATAGAAATCGTTATAAATGACGACATAAATATTTAGCTTGCGCACGTTATGTCATGATGTTGCGTGCATTTTAGTTGCTTGTTGTTTTGATCTCGACCAAATCCAGTATGACGTGTGCTGGACTGTTGTTTGAATATGATGCAAAACACTTTTCAAACAACGGCCAGTGATGCCTATTTTTGAAAAGAAGGAAATGACCGAATGTCCATTCTTTAAAATGGTGCTTCAATAATCTTTGTTCTGATCGTAACTCTCCTTTCTGGATTTGT
>CAHIKZ030004979.1:0-332500 GCA_903632075.3 Acanthosepion pharaonis | reverse complement strand
TTCCTTTTACATCTAGTAATCTTTTTTATTTGCTTAAACTTTTTTCTTGTTGATTATTAAGTTGACATCTATCCATTTGAGTTTTGTTCATAAATTAAACTCGTGACTGTTTTTAGATGCCTACATAATTATCAAAGATTATTCCAATTTAAATAATCTTATCATCAATAATGATTATTAAAGGGTAATATATTTCAATTTAAGTTAAATTATCGATTTAAAATTTACCTCCGTATTATTTAAACTCACTTCCAATTGAAGTATTTAGAGGAGAAATTTGGATAAAACATTACTAACAGAAAATTAGGTCCTTCTTTTATAATATTCTATATATCCATACACATACACACCTCTACACATATCCGAACACCTATCTATATCCACATACATACATATCCCTATATACATATAAATCCATATATACACATACACACAAAACTATATGTATATACCCATACATACACATATACACCTGTAGGAAAACACATACACACATATATACATACATATCCACACATACACATGTATACTTACATATATACACACATATATAATTATATATAAATATATATATATATATATATATATATATATACACATATAAATACTTATACATGCACATCTAACATACACACATTACACATACACACACACATATACATATACACATATACACACACACACATATATATATATATATACACACATATGCATGCATTCAAAAAACATATCAATATCCATACGTAATTACATTATTATATCTATATTCTCCCATATTATATATACGAATACACAAAATCCTATAATTATACGTACATATACATATATTACCTGCTATCCCATATCTATGGCAAGACATACTAATTATACACACCCACACTCACATATACATATATATAAAAAAAGAAAAACCTGCATGCCTCTCTTTCCATATAAAAACATATGCATATACATATTAACTTCACTTCCTCACTTCGTTAATTTACATATGCTTAATACGACCCATCAAAATGTGTAAATTTCTTTTCATTTTCATTTCAACCTTTGAAGTAAAGTCTGATAATCCAGAGCCCTTTAAAAGGCTGTGGTGAAATAATTTATTACATGGAACCTTAAAAGTGGTCTGTTTTTATTCAAATATATATATATATATATATATATATATATATATATATATATATATATATATATATATATATATGTGTGTGTATTTATATATGTGTATATATATATATATATATATATATATATATATATATATATATATATATATATTGTCCTACTCAGAAGCAATTCCGTGGTGAGAAACAAAAAACACCAGTCTACAAATTTCCAGAGAGACCATTGAAAGCAGAAAACAAAGCCCTAAACTATGTAAAGTCTTTCACCTATCTTGGTAGCAAAGTCAATTACAATGGAACTTTAGATGATGAAATCATGCATTGGATTGTGAAAGCTACCAGTGCTTTCGGTAAACTTAGCCATGGCTTGTGGAATGAGCGGGGTATTCAACTGGATACAAAAATTTGGGTTTACAGTGCTGTTGTATTTGCCATCCTTTTGAATGGCTCAGGGTCGTAGACTCCATACAGATATCATATACGCCAACTAGATTTTTTCCATAAAAGCTGTCTGCATGCAATCTGTGAAGTTAACCTTCAAGATAGGACATCTAAAGTAGACCTGTTTAACAGGTGTAATATTGGAGGAATCGAGACTTTTCTCATACAGTCTCAGTTACGGTGGACTGGTCATGTCTTGAGAATGTCTGATGACAGGATACCCAAGATCTTAATGTACAGCCAGTTAGATCAGGGCTACAGGAATGTAGGACACCCATGGCTAAGATACAAAGACAAGCTGAAGAGCAACTTGTCAGCAGTCAATATACCACATGACACCCTTGAGCACTTAGCCTTGGAGCGGGTAGAATGGAGATCAACGTGTTTTAGTGCACTCAGCAGTTTTCAATCTGCTTTTTCAAACCATCTTCAAGAAGCGAGAATTATCAACAAAGCACACGAACAAATTAAACCCACGTGCAACTGCAGAATAAAGAATGAATGTCCCTTAAATAGTAATTGTTTACAAAACAACATAATATACCAAGCCATGATAAAATCACCAGATAATGAAGAAAAAGTATACATAGGAGTAAATGAAGAAACATAGAAACAAAGAAATTATGCACACAAAACATCATTCACAAATAGTAAATATGCAAACAGCACAATAATTTCAATATATATATCTATATATATATATATATATATATATATATATATATATATATATATATATATATATATATATATAAATTGTTGGAGGTACAAAACCGTAGTATTGCAAGGAATAAATATGAATTATTTCTTAAAGGCATTATGGAAACAAAATAAAAAATAAGAGATGATAACTCTCACAAACAGACCAACCAGTTTTTTCCAAGCTCATCAGGGTCGACTGGGAACTATTTCACAATAATTGCAATATAAATAACTCACACACACCCTACATACAATTAAAACTTTAAAAATGAAAAGATTAATGGTATGAAGGGAAAAAAAAAAAAATAAGTAAATATTATATATATATATCTTTTTTTTAAACTGCAAATATGCACAATAAACGGGGAAAAATATATATATATATAACGGAGGGGAAATTAAATTTTGATAAACACTGAGAATAATGACGTGAAGCCCAAGGAGACAGTCTCTTTGCTTACACAAAGATGGCTCCCTGGACCGAATATATAGAGACTCAAGTGCCTTCAAATGGAAAAGAGAGTGCGAACTGGATAGAACAGTCAACCAATTCGGACTAAAGTTCTTCGCAATAATCCCTGCAATTTATTAAGTGCTCCGTGATCGCTGAACCGGAAGTATTAACCAACTGGCTTTATTAGCTTCCGGATTGAGAACTCGTAATGGGACATGCTGCCTGATCCTACAATCTAAACGCTGGGAAGTCCTTCCTATATGAAGTTGCTACCGCAACCACATTTAAAAAATATATCACGGAGGAGACATGATGGGAGGAAGAGGATCCTTGCACATAGAGGGAAAGGCAGAACGAGTCGCAAAATGAATTTTAGTTGAGCAGAGAAAAAGCAGTCATGGACGGCTGACAAGATACGCTTAGCCACAAGCTCACCTCGAGAACCAATAAATGGAAGCCGTAAATAAACAGGACATTTCTGAACACTGTATTGTTTTTCCTTTCGAAAGTTATTAATTTTATCACGCATAACAACATCAAGAATATCATTAGGATATCCATTTTGTAATAGAATGTGGCGGATAAAATTAAATTCTTCATCCAATAATTTTTTTTGTTGCAGATCATCAAAGGCCCTATGAGTTAGGGTCTTGATTAGATTGATTTGCGTTTCCTGGGACAAAATGAGTCCCAACGCGTATACAGACCAGAAAAACGTTGGTTTACGAAACACCGATGTAAAAAATTGAGAAGGAGTCCGATGCACAAGTACATCAAGAAAAGAGAGACACGAATTAGACTCTTTTCAATGGTGAACTTTAAGATGGATGAAGTTGATTCATAACTGTAAGAAAAGAATCAGCTTCCACTTCACTATTAAAGAGACAAAATGTATCGTCCATTATATCGTTGGTACATAGACGGTGCATTGTCATAAGTGAGGAGGACGACTCATAAAAGCCGACAAAAATGTTGGCCAAAGCAGGACCCAAAGGAGAGCCCATAGCTACCCCATCTATCTGTCTGTACATGAAATTGTTAAAACTAAACTCCACAGACATAGTAGCAAATTTCATAAGCTCAACAAAACCATTTCAGGGATATCCGAGGTGACAAACTACTTCGATATAACATGTTGCAACAAATATCAATCGTTTCAACACTGGAACACAAGTAAACAAAAAGAACATACGTCAAAAGAACACATAAATTTATTTTTTAGAAGGAGTATCACGAATAATCTGAGCAAACGAAAAAAAAGAATCTTTGATAGTATACGAACTAAAGTGTTCAACAACAGGTTGAAGAAGGTTTGAAAGAAAACTTGCAACCTTATGTTGAGACGAGCCTGACATGGACAAGATGGGTCGAAGGTACATTTTTCCTTATGAATTTTTAGGAAGGCCATATAGACGAGGACGAATAGATCCAACAGGTCTAATATCATCTGTGACTTCACGAGATATTAACCCACGTTTGGCCCAAGATAAAAAGTTTCTTTTGAAACTTATTTCTAAAGGAATAGTACGATCATGTGTCTCTTCTGGACCAAGAGGAAGAAATTTGAGTGGTGTCACTAATAATGCATTGCATTTTAGAGACATAATCAAAATGATCCAATAGAACACCAGCCCCCTTATCAGGACGAGTAATAACCAAGTTGTTATTTGCCCTTTAAATTCCTGACTACGGAACGGTGCTGCTGACTCCACTTAGACTCAGAAAGGGCTGCCGGAGTAGAGCATAAGTATGCGCGGAGCTGTTGAGAGTAGCCTTAAGATTGAAAAGCAAGTCAGCAGAACAAGGCACAAGTCTGCACAACTGCGAAGATAGCAACTTCAAATTCGGAAAAATTTTTCCTTATCAGGAGTCCTAAATGGAATGCAATGCTCAAGGCCATGCGAAAGTATACTAGATTCTAGCTCGGAAAGCTCGTAAGTAGACAGGTTGGTGATAACTCCCGAAATTGGTTCTGTAATATGTCCAAACCGTTTACTGATTAAATGCTGCAACTTAGATTGTTTGTCACTCAATAATCTTCTTAAAGATTTAGATTGAATAGAGCCCACGTAATGACAGAACCTAATCCTATCAAAAAATGAAAGGTCGGTTAAACATTCTCTATAAAGGACAGTAAGATAACGGGTGAGTAGATGGATTCTATTTGTTTAAAATTGAATAGAGTCCCTCATAAAAATCTCCTCAATTCTTAGACCTGGATTCAGTTTAGCACTCCTAATTCTAAACAAAAAAGAGGAGGGACAAACATGATTATCTATACAGGCTTGAAGAAATTTACAATTACTTCTCAGATTTCTCAATCTTGCCTTAATAAGAAGAATTTTATCAAGTTTTTTGATAATGTCTCTGGGATACCTCCGCTTAAAATATTTAAATAAATTGTTGGAGGTACAAAACCGTAGTATTACAAGGAATAAATATGAATTATTTCTTAAAGGCATTATGGAAACAAAATAAAAAAAGAGATGATAACTCTCACAAACAGACCAACCAGTTTCTGTTTCCAAGCTCATCAGGGTCGACTGGGAACTATTTCACAATAATTGCAATATAAATAACTCACACACACCCTACATACAATTAAAACTTTAAAAATGAAAAGATTAATATATATATATATATATATATATATATATATATATATATATATATATATATATATACATACATGTGTATATTTATATATATATATGTATATGTGTATACATAGGTATGTATGTGTGTATATATATATGTGTGTATGGATATATATGTATATATATGTGTGTATATATATATATATATATATATATATATATATATATAAATTCAACACATAGAGGCGACAGCCTGATGATTGCATCTAACATGAAACAGACTGTCGCCTCTAAGTGTTGACTTATATGTTCACTTTTATATTTACACACGCTCTATCTCTAATATTGAACATTTTACCCCATAAATATAGCACATCTTAAGACTATATTTCTTAATATATGTATATATATGCATATATATTTGTGCATATATATATGCATATATATTAGCGTTCATTTGCTCCTGCATCAAGGAAAATCAATCTTGTTAAAAACCTTGGTGTATAGAGCGCTTAAAATTTGTTCTCCTTTAGATTGGACCGTGAATTTGAGAACATTGGGAGATTTTCCTCAGTAACGGCTATCAGAGGCCCTTGACTATATTATTAGTAAGAAGACTAAAGAATTTCATTCCCCTAAAATCAGGGCTTCTAAATGTCTCGGTTGAAGAAATTCCCTAGATTGGGGATAGGGATCAAGGCTTAATCAAGCAGGTTAGCAAGTAGGTTTCAGTTGCTTCCCATCAGTTGCTTTTCAGTAGCATTTTTCGAACTAGGTCTGTGTTTCCACAATCGTTTCGCAAGGATGTATTGCCCTACATCAAATTAGAGTAATTTAGTATATGAGTTTAATTGCCAGGGTGCTGCTGGTTATGGGGCGTACAACCTTGCATTTGGAAACTAGAATCAATCAGCATGCCTTCCAAAATACGACTTGGTAAGATAGATAAAAATATATCTTCCCCCCATAGAATATGGAATCAGCTATTGCTCAACACTTAGTTGAGAATATAGCCTGCGCCAATCGTATGAAACAGAGTGGTTTTAAAATTATTCATACAGCCGATTCAACAATCATTTGAAGATTTTGGAATCGGTCTGTATAGATTAAGGAAACCTTCTCACAGAAAGAATTTGTAAAAGTCTCTTAATCTGTTGGGGATATTTTATTTTAACTGCCCCTCGCTAATTTATTTAGACGTTATTTCCCTCCCTCGTTACAAGTATATACCTATTTGTTATTTTAATGTGTTTCCTAACTTTTTTTGCACTTCATTTTCGTTAATATTCTTTTTCGTTGATTAATTATCAACGATTGTCTCCTGATGAGATGTTGGTTGAAAGGGCCTTTTAGAGACTTTTTAAAATTAAAATCAATACATTCCTTGTTTTTAAAACTATATAAATTTTGTACCTCTAAACATTTGTATATATATATATATATATATATATATATATATATATATATATATATATATATATATATTTGTGTGTGTATATATACATGTATCTGTGTGTGTATATATATATATATGTACATATGTGTGTGTATATATGTATATATGTGTGCACATAGATATGTGTATACATGTGTGTATATAAGTATATATATATATGTGTATATATGTGTGTGTGTATATTTGTGTATATATATATGTATATGTGTATATATTTGTTCATATATATGTGTGTGTGTATATATATATAAATTTATGTGTATATATATATATATTATATATATATATATATGTGTATGTATATATATATATATATATATGTTATACATATGTATATATACATATGTATATATATATATATATATATATACATATATATATATATATATATATATATATATATATATATATATATACATATATATATATATATATGTATACATATATATATATACATATATATATATATATATATATATATATATATATATATATAAATATATATATATATATATATATAAAATATATATATATATATGATCATCACCATACATAAAAATTCCTACAAAAATTACTACTATGATATTACACTATATTATTGAACTATATACTTAGTTCATGACATAAAAACTGAATACACTTGTAAAAATAGAATACGTGGATTTAACAAATCACAAGAAATTTTGAAAAACTTAGCGTTGCGTCTTTGGACGTTCCGATATCTTACAACCGTCAATAATAGCAGATATTCAAAAAACATCTTTCGTTTTTGATTTTATAGGGAAAAAAAAACACATGCCTGATGATGGATGGAAGACTGTCTGTAAGTACTAGCATTTTAACATCAAATAAACTGAAAAACTACAGACAACAAGTTATTCTTCAAGGATCAAAACTCGCACTATGGATGAACAGGTTTTAATGCACATATTATGTTTTTCTAGCGATGGAGATATATATATATATATATATATATATATATATATGTTTGTATATATATATATATACATTTACAATAAACGTGCAATCAATTTACAAATTCATGAATTATTCACAAAAAAACAAATGCAAAGGTTAATGATTTTAATTGTATAAATCCATCATCGCAAACAATTCAAATAATATACAAAAAACCTCCGAATCCGTTATGAATGAAAATGATCCTCATTTCTATAAATTTCTGCCATTAGTTCTTATTTTACTACAAAGCTTTGGTCTGTTCCTGAATCTTCAGGCATAGAATAGATGTTGTTCTTGTTTTTTCTTAATGTAATAAGAGGACAACGAAAATATATGGAATAGTCGTATCCGAAAATGCTATTGAAAATGAGTTATTGGTTTTTGAGCGCATAAATCAACGCTGAGTTTGATTTTAAATTTTTTTAAAGGTTGTGCGTTCATATAAAATATGGTGATGAACAAATTTTTACTGGTAAATTTTTCTGTCAAAGTGGCATGAACTATTTGTTCAATAATTACAGTAATGTCGCACTTATTATCAAAAGTCGCACTTGGATCAGTTATTTAAATTACGATAAACGTGCAATCAATTTAAAATAATGATATCACACGTAGATATATATATATATATATATATATATATATATATATATATATATATATATATATATATATATATTTTATATATATATATATATATATATATATATATATATATATATATATATATATATATTTTATAGAATATATATATATATATATATATATATATATATCTTTATATATATATATATATATACATATATATATATATATATATATGTTAGTATATATATATATTTATATATATATATATATATTTGTATATATATATATATATATATATATGTATGTTGTATATATATATATATATATATATATATATGTTTATTTGTATATATATATTGTTGTATATATAAATATATATATATATATCCGTATATTTAAAGTCATATATATATATGTTTGATTATATATATATACATATATATATGTTTGTGTATATATATATATATATGTGTGTATGTATATATATATATATATATATATATATATATATGTAATTTTGTATATATATTCGACTGGAATTCGAGCCATATCCATTGCTACATATATCCCTTACGAATATATATATACAACTTGGATGAAATAAATATATATATATATATCGTAAACTTTCATTTAAACATATATATATAACTTTGTATATATTTCACCTCTGTTATAAAAATATATATGTTTGTGATTCTCAAAAGGAAATAAAAAAGGCAGATTCTTCTTTGACACTTCATCTTGGCTACTGCCTGTTGAACGCCTAAGCAAATTCAGAGTTATTTCTTCTTCATAGAGTAAAGAATCAAAGTGCTAACTCTGAAATATATTTAAAATGGATACGCTGGGCCAAGAATAAGATGTATTATTTTCAGCAGCTTTCTTTCATCAATTTTGTTACCTTGGACAATCTTCATCAAAACCGAATAAAAAAGTGCAACAACAGATTTATTTCTACCGACGAATGCCGAGAATCACATGTACAGATGAGAAACGACAAACAATTTCGAAAATAGAACTACAAAACTCGCGATATATATATTTATATATATATAGACAATATATATATTATATTTATATATATATGTTTGTATATATATATATATTGTATGTTTATATATATATATAAATTTGTATATATATATATATATATATATATATAAGTCCTTGGCAATATTGGATATATATATTATATATAGTTTTCATATATGTTTATATGTAAATATATATATATATATAATAATAAAACATGTATATATATATATATATTAATTTGGTTTTTATATATATAAATATATATTTATGCTCCAATATGTATGTTTTTTCTGTTTTATATATATATAAATATGTGACATATATATATATATTTATATTTATGCTATGATAATGATATATATATATATGTATTTTTGTAGATATTCTTATATATATAATTTTATAAAAAATTATAAATTAATCATATGTCTTTATTAAATAAATATATATTTATATATATTTGATAAGTATATATATATATATATATGATTTTGTCATTTTTTCTTCTGTATTTCTATTTGTTTTGTTTTTTTTGACCATTGATTTTGCTTTTAATATTTTTTACTATTCTATTTTCTCCTCTATAGCTTCCAGAATTCCAACTCAGAGACCTGCATCTGCATCTAGTAGTAGATGTCTTTCTGCAGCAACACAAGATATTTCAGTTGGTAGGTAGACATTTTATACAGTGTACATTGCTTTTTGCTTTAAAAAGAAAGATATTTTTAGGATAAAATTAGCCAGAATTTAGATTAAATTTATCTTTTTAAACAAAAGTGGTTTAAATAAGCTCTTATTTTAACTCTGACTTGTTAGTGGATGATAAGATGGTTGCAAAAAAGAAATGATGACAATTTCATATATTGTGTTGCTTGTAATGTCCAAGATGAGTTTAAAATCTGGAGTTATATAAAAACAACAACAATTCTATTGTCATTTTTAAAAATTGTTATAATGTGTTAAGGTGTATTCAGCATTATTTGCAAGTAATTTGGTGCATCTACTAGCTTCACCTGGATACTACTGACTCTTGCTACTTCATATAGTACTTTATATTGCCCATTTCTTCTATGTAAATCTAGCAACCTCTTATATGCAAATATATTGCTATATCTCCCAGAAATGTAGGGGTTTTATATCCCTTGTAGATCTTTTGCTTCTTCTATACATTGTTTTGTTTTTGAGATTTTTTTTGTTTTCATTCTTGCCCTCTCTTTTGAGATCTTGATGTGCTTCTTTCTTTTAGAGAGTTCCATCTTGTTCATCTTTTACTGTGCTCAGAAGATTCCTCTTCCATTGTTATGACTTCATTGGGCATTTCAGAATCCTCTTGGCCCTATTGATCATCAATAGCCATGACTATTTATTTCATAATATGTCAGTAATTCAACCAAACCCACTGTCTGTTAGTTATATTGTTCCTTGTAAAAAATAGTTCATGTAAATATTTATTGTTAATATGTATTCTGCTTTAGTTTGATATTTGTTTTATATAATTTTAAAAAATCCAAAGATTAAAAGATTTTTTTGCAGTCTGTCATATGAAATATTTAATTGATTTTTCTTACAATATAGAATCACTACTTTATAATGTTATTTCCAACTAAATTCTTTATTAAACCCCTTGAAAAATATTTGCATGCTCATTCATTTCCGATACAAATTTTATATAAAGAATTTGAGAAAAGCTTGTGACAGTAAATGCTGCCAAATGAATACTCTATGTATCAGGAAGTTTTTTGGGTCATCAGGATTGAATATACTTCATTTCAGGGCTTGCTTTTCAACAGATTTTACTGCATACCAGTTCTTCTCCCCCCCCTCTTGCTGATGTAAGGCTCCACTATTTGACTCAACTGATTTACTGCTTGTCAATTTTTTTTTCACATTCTTTTGGGATTATTTTTTAACCAAATTTTATTCTTCGTTTTGAGCCAATGAATAAAAACCTTTTCATTTGGTGCTTGGATGTCCTCTTACACTTTATTTTTCTCTGCTTGATTCCGGTGAATACTAACCATCACTGCAAGTACACAATTATGTATCCTCCACAGCCAACCTCTATAGGGCAATGATTAGCCTACCACCCCATGTCTACATATTCCTCCATCACTTTTTTCATACTGCTCTTCTTTCTAAATTCAAGATCTGTTGTTATCTCCCATTGCCAATTCAGGGTTTCATTATGCTCAATTAGTGTTCCCTGTTTTAAGAAACTTTGTTGATCAGACCAAACAAATGTGATAAAGCATCCACTTTATTACTTCTGTGCTTTCTTGCCATTGTTTATTTCATTCATCTGCTCTTTGGCAACACTATAGAGGGTATTGATTACTTCATTATACTTCCAGTGGTAACTATTCAGTGCCAGTGAGCAGTTTGTGAGGATATACATTAGCATACCAACCTTTCCACACCTGCATTTACCATTATGTTTATTTTGCAACACTAGAATTTTTGGGAGGGAAGTACATGTTGCTCAATATTTGGACATTAATAGAAGAAAATATTATTTCCATTTGATTTCTTTTAATATAACTTTTTATTTCTTCTTTTCAGATACCTACAATGAGAGGGCAATCCAGGATGCCCTGCAGAATTTGGTGGCAAAGCAGCAACTTCGCCAATATTCTGCACACAGAGGTACTGGAATTCTATCCAGCAAAATCTGTGATTCCAAACCAAGTGCCTTGAGTCTGAATAAGCGCTCAAAGAGTCTTGATCGTAAATCCAGCAAATCTTGTTGCATGGCCAGTGCTTCTTCAATGTCAAATATAAACAGAAAAGAAAATCTGTACATAGGCTTGGGAAAGTCTGTTAGTGACACCATTGCTACCACAGCAGATCATACACATTCCCATGAGGTATGTTTTGATGCTAATCCGTGTAAACACACTTCAGCTTCATTAGGTGATTTGAACTCTTCAAAATTAGAACAGCCACTACAGATAGATGGTGCTTCACTTTCATGTAAAACTATTGGTTCTCTTGATACTTTTCACTTAAAAGGAGAAAGTTTTCTAATCTCGCAAGCACTCAGCACCTCATCATCTGGTGATCACCACAAAAAGAATCCAAACAATGCTAACAATAACAATAACAACAATAATTTTTGCAGCAATAAAATTAAAACTTGTAATGATAAAATAAACAGTGATAATTCATCTCTTCAGCACCTAAAAAAGATGGTATTACCCCCAGCCTACCCTAGTAGCCTACCCTTGTACTTCACTTCCATTACTGGATCACAGCCTGATAAAAGAGGTGGACAAAGCCTAAGGTCACCCGCAGATCCATTGCAAAAACACTCTGAGTCATACCTTCTGCCCACAGCCAATAATGAGTTAATATCTGCAATAAGTCCTTCACAAAAGTTCTTCCAGCAATGGAAACAGCAGTTGCCAGTGCACCATCAATCCCAACTGCTGCAGAAACAGCACATTAAGAAGCATGCAAAGCTACACAACTTGGTTTTGCAAAAATCTGCACCATTGCCGTCCCCCTCTTTTGACTTCACAGTGAAACAGCAGCAGCAGTCGGTGTTTACACCCCGACCGCCTGTGCACCGTCCACGGAAAGCAACTAACCTCTATAAGGCCAATAGGTAGGTTTCATTGCCTGCATGAAATAGCACGAGTATATTCAGTGTTTAGTAAATGTTTATTTATGAGGAAATTGCATTCTAATATTTTCTGTCTTTTTTCAATGTCTTATGAATTTCATATAAAATAGCATTGTTCAGAAGGAAATCTTGATTATAACTTTGTTTCTGCAAAGATATCCTTTCTAAAGAAAGATTAATTTTTGCATGACATCATTTATTGCTATCATGCAAAGATAAGTAATCTAATGCTACTATGTTCATTCTACAAATGTGTCATATCCCAATATTATTTTTTGTTTTATTATTAATTGTAATTCAACTAATAGAACTAATAATCATTATGTGTAATCATAGTACAAACTTGTTTACTCTTCTTTTGAAAATGTTCAACTCATAATCCAAGGAAAGATTTTTATTTTTTATAACAATATGATGTTTAGTGAGCATATGATTTTTTTCATAGGTAAATATATATATATTTGGTCAGTCAACCTTTCTTTTAAACCTCTTTCATTAAATATGGTAGACAAGGAAGATTTAATTAATTTTTTTATTTAGTTTTTCCAGCATCCTTATGTTTTTCCATTTTGTAGGAGTAAGAGAGTACAGATATTTTCCATAATTTTCATTGTTCCAATCACTTTTGGCCACTTCTTTGACCATTTTCAAGGGGATTTTATTTTTGCTGTTGTTAGTTTATACTCATGTCTTGACTGTATAAGTCATATTTTATTTTTGTGGTGTTTTGAATAGGAGCATTTATCGAAAACCTTCACATGTTGAGCATGGATGGAATAACAAAAGCCCTTAAAAATGGCTAAAGAAGTGGCCGAAAAAAGTTGGGACAATGAAAATTGTGGAAAATTTTTTGTACTTCCTTACTCCTACAAAATGGAAAAATGTAAGAATGTTGGAAAAAACTAATTAAAAAAAACAAATTAAATCTTCTTTGTCTACTATATTTAATGAAATATATATATATATATATATATATATATATATATATATATATATATATTCATACATGTTTCATTAAATATAGACAAGTGTTGTTTATTTTATGTAAATTCTTTTCATAATGTCTGATAAGTTTAATAACATTATCATTAAACGAAGAAAGAAAATCACAATATTGATCCATATTTTTTAATCCAATCTAAGCTTTTGGCTTACATAAGCCATTATCAAAGATGACAATTACATTAAGTATTGTATTAAGCAATACACGGACAAGAATGTGATGATAGTCTGTTTCTGCTTACATGGATGATTTCCAAGCAACGATAGACATGCGCACATAAGATGCTGGAAGCGAAAATCGCACCGCAAGCTCATGATGTCACACATGACTACGCGAGAGTGAATTTGAGAAGTATTAAGTATGGGAAACCATTGGTATAAACCAATGGCTTCTGTTACCAATTATAGACATTTAAGGATATTTGTGGAGATTTCATAGTTTATTTTGTTTAGGTTAGGTTTCAACTGTTTTATGTATATAGCTTCAAGAATTTTTAGTTTTTGTTTGTTGTTTTCATGTTTAAGTATAATTGTGTTTTTGACAAGGATTTTACGGAATTGTGTGTGCAGACAGGCATGTTGTTTTAAATGCTTAAAAATGTTAGAGTTTTCATTCAAATGTAGTGTCAAGCATCATGAAAGCGAGTTTGTCGTGTGACCAACATAAATATTATTTAATTCATTGGAGATACAATCTCCCAAAGGGCACTTGAATTTGTAAACTATGTTGGTTTCTTGCAAATTGCTAATGAGGGGAGAAGAATCATTGCAAAGAATTAAGTTGGATATAATAAATTTAGTGTAGTATATGATTAACTTAATTTTTTTTGCTAGGATCTGTTGTTGATATATTAGTATTTACTAAATTTTTTAGTATATTTTCACCTTTTTATAATTAGTATGCATTTGATTACGATATAGGAGATTAATATGTTTGAGATTAGTAGAAGCAGTATTATGTACTATTTGCTTAGTATTGAGATTTCTAAGAAAGCATCTTATTTGTTCATCAACTATATAGTTTGGAAAGCTATTATTAATAAGTGTTTGTTTTATATTCTTTAGTTTACTGTAAAAAATCTGTTTTGTGGATGAATTAGTTTCTGCACGATGTATTAGATTCTTTATAATTGCTATTGAATTTATGCTCGTAGGTTTTGTATGTATGAAATAGTAAATTTGTAATTATTTGTGTTTATCAATATGTCAAGGAAGGGATTTTATTATTAGTATTGAGTTCATATGTGAATTTAAGGACAGAATTATTTTGGAACCGTTTTTGAATTTGAATTATTTCATCTGTATTTTTAATTAGCATAAGAATATCATCAACGTATCTTAGGTAGATTGATGGTTTTTTAAAATCTGTAAATATCTTATTTTCAAGGTTCGACATATAGAAATTACTAAATGTCAGACCGAGTACTGAACCTATGGAGACACCATCACATTGTATATATATATATATTATTATGATCGAAGAAAGGGACTTCAGTAGTACAAGCTAATAGTAGTTTCCATAATATATTTGGATTAATTTTAAGTGGGGGTAAAAATGAGTTACTGTATATATTTCTTATAATTATGTCAATAGTTTCACTAACAGGGACATTGGTAAATAAATTTTCAACATCAAGTGAAGCTATGATTTCATTGTCGGGTTTTTCACTTTTTAGGATTTGGATTACTTCTAATGTTGACTTAACACTATATTTACTAGGAAGGTAGAGAGTAATGAGTTGGTTAATGTATTTTGTTAGATGATATACAGGAGTTGGAATTTGCGATATGATAGGACGGAGAGAATAGTTAGGTTTATGTGTTTTTTTATAGTGCCGTATATGTAACCAGGTCTATAATCAATTTTAGGGAGTTTTAAAGAGTTCTGTTCAGCATTATTAGCATTAATAAGTTTATTAAACTTTGATTTTAGTTGGTTGGTCGGGTTCTTGTTGAGTTTTTAAACTTTGTGATCATGGAGTCACGTTTTTGTTTTAATCAAATTTGTTTAGGATGACAAAATGTTGGTCTTCTCAGCTTTTTTTTACGATAATGTTGGGGTGGTTGCGTAGTTCTTATGCAGCAATTTTCAGTTGTTTAGAAAGTATTTTTGAAGAGTTTCTGCTTTTATCATGCCGATCCTTGAATGCCTCGGCCTTAAAGTAAGTCTTTAAATTCTGGTGTAGTTTCTATTAGTTGTTCATCCTGGGTTTAACAATGTTTTGGTATAGGGTCTCAATTTCTATTTTTTTTTAAAAGTCGATTATTACTTATGGTATATATGGCAGTAATTTTTTCGTATCTTTCTGATAAATTTGGTAACATTTTCATTTACCGAAAAAACATTTGGGTATTTATCCATTATTTTAACATTATCTGCCTACCGTTTTTTTAAAAAGGATCTGGAAATGAATTTAAAGGTTACTAAATTTTTAGTATGTGCAGAACTTGTTTAATTAGTATGGATTTGATTTGATTTATTTCCTCCATCGTTGCAAGTGTGCCACTATATATAGCATAACAATGATAGACTATAAACACTGACGGATTGTCCATATATTGTTTCAAATGTTTAAATTTATATCTTTTATAATGGCTAAAGTAAGGGTATTCATTTTATTAAAAATAATGGATAAATATTGTGAAACCAGTTTTCGGTAAATTTATAAAAACTTATTTTCCACAAAATTTAATCATCAAAGCACTATATTTGGACGGGACTGTTATCGTAAAATATGCCCCTAAAAAAAATTTAAATATATAAATAATATAAGATTTAAAAAAATATTAGTAATTGAAACTCACCTGAAGAGCTTAATGTATAATGCTCCTCATGCCAATGACACTTCCACCGAGCTTCTCTACGGCATATGACTTCACTGAATTTGATGTGTTTTCTCTTGAATTTTAAACTGGGGTCATCAGGAGAGAATGTATGCACTGTTTCGGGGCCTTCCTCTCAACGGTTTCAGTTGCACACCCCCCCTCACCAATGTGAGGCCCCATTATAACGATATACAAGTGTTGTTGATAAATTAGTTCAAATGTGTAACGGCGAAATTAAATTGGCGAAATTCCGAAAACGGCAAACCTTGCATTCTGAGAATGCAACGTGAACCTCATTATGCATTCACGATCAGTCATGTCCTGCCGTCATGTTTACAAACACCCAATCCATGGAGTATTTCATTTTTCCATATCCACATAGAATTATTTTCTGTTACTTCTATTAGGCGTAATATACTCTTGGCCCCTATTACGCCCTTTGATTCCATTTTGCCCAGAAATTGGTACAGAGTGCCTGAAACGAAACCCCTGCTCCAATTTCCACTGATCTAACAATTGCATTATACCCCTCCTTTATTAGCTCTGACTTTAGATTTTTGTATTTATTAGTTTTATAATCGTGGCATTCATATTGTACTGTTAATTCAATCCGGATGATTTTATGGTTCAACCTTGACAGAAGAACAATATCTGGTCGCAGACCTTTACTTGATATTATTTTGGGGTAATCATTACGCCAACCAGGAAGGTCTGCAGATACCTCCCAGATGCCACCAGAACTAAGAAGATTTTTTCCGGGTATAGCATGACATTTGCTTGTTTGCTTAGAGCCAACATATCTTTTTCCTTCTGCAACAAATTCCTGGGATGAATTAGATGACTCAGACTTCATATATTTCTTTATAATTTTGACCCGCTCATCCAAAACACTATTGTGCCTCCATAAATATCTGCCATTGACAAGGGCTGGGTTATTATTTCTCTTTATTAATTTATCATTATGAACAGGTAAATCCCTCCTCTTAAACCTGGGATATTTTTTTTATTTTACTTATGGAGTAAGAGTAGCATGCAACTATAGACTAGCAAAATAATTCAGATTTCATTGCAAAAATTGAGAGGGTACAAATTGGGGGATCACTATCTATTTCCCTCATTCTTTCCACCATGTATTACTATTTCTCTTTATTAATTTATCATTATGAACAGGTAAATCACTCCCCTTAAATCTTATTTAACATTCATTATATCGTGGTGGAAGTGCTTGCCTTGTTCCTCTAAATACAGACTCATGTTTTTGAATTTATCAAGATGAATGTCAGAAACTTTAAGGGACTTTCTGCAGCCAAGATCTCAACTAGCTTCCTATACTTTTCGACTTTGTGATTCCTCAGAAAACCCCAAACATTCAGCATCTAGAAGTTGAAAAAATTTCGCAAAAAGATAAGGCTTTGTTTATAGATACTTTGTTTAAAATAAATAAATGTGTTCTATATGTCGCAAATGGATCTAGAAAGGGTTTAATTTATTACATGAAAAACAGATATCATCAAAATTTAATTAACATTCCGAAAAACGGAAATATTGTGTAAATTATATTTTAATTAGTGAAATTTTTGGAATATTTCATTGTGATATCTGTTATCCCCAATTAAATAATTATATGAAATTTCTAAAATAAATTTCGTTGAAAATGTTCATAAAAAAAAACAAAAAACAACCAAACAAACGAAGTAAAACAGACAAAATTAACGTCATTTGTTTATTTTTTTTTATTTTTATATTGCAGAAAAATTCAATTCCCTCTCCATCTTTTTCCTCTTCGAATAAAGGATATTTACTTCAAGAAAGCTTATTTCATCTTCAATGTTTTTCAATGCATGGTGGTATCTGTAAGAAAAGAAAACAGTTGCCATTTTTTGACTCCCGTCTGCAATTCCGTTACTCGGGCATCGCTTGGAATGAAATGATAAATATTGACATAAGTTTTCCATTTTCAAAAAGTATTAGTACGTGAATCGGCATCACTTTTTTTTTTGTCCTGTCTTCTTTCTTGAATTTTGAAGAAAATTCAGTTTCGTTTGCCTGCATCATTTGCTCTTCAGATAAAGAATATTGTCCTCGGGAAATCTTATTTCAAATTCAATATCTGCAATGCCTGATTGTACATCTATCAGTGAATATGTCATTTTGCCATTTTGTCACTGTCTGTATAATAATATTTCAAATACTGGAAAAAATTAAATTAAATATTATTATTTTTTTTTATCCTTTACCGAATATCTGCTATAAGAATAGTAAAGAAAAAGGTCAATAAAACTTTATTAATTAGAATTTTTTTAATTGCTTTTTTTTGTTATATATTAATGACACTTTTGTTTTATCTAAAATGGCTAACTATTATCAAAGTATTGTCTAATTTTTAAAATTTTAAAAAAAAATTATTAATTTTAAAAATCTTTTAAAATTCTTGCATTAATTTCAGTTTCTTTTTATTGAATTTTGAAAAAAATTCATATTTTCTTTTGCGTAAATCTCAAAAATTTTTAAAAAATATCTACAATGCCAGATTTTAAAAAGTATTTGAATATTTTGTTGCCAGAGGACTTTCACTTGCGATCTGTCATAATAATATTTCAAATATTTTTAAATTTAAATTAGTTTATGTGTTTTATCATTTTACCGAAAATCTGAAAGAATCGTAAAAAAGTCAATAAAGACGTTAAATAATTAAAAAATTTTTAATTGCAAGAATTTATTATACAAATCTACATGGACAAATTTTGCGTATAATGTATTATTACGAGTATTGTTTAATTTTTTACGTGTAAATTTTAAATAAAAATTTTAATTTTAAATCTTTTAATATTCCGTATTAAGGAAAATTAGAAACTAAATTCAGGAAGGGGCGAAAGGTCATCGAAAGTTTATAGCCATCGGAAAGACCCCTGTTGAAACACCACGAACTAAAAAGAGGAGCTAACTTTTTTATTAGTGTTTAAACGTAACGGTTTTTTAATTACAGGCGACCGTACACGATATTATCAGAAAATAAGAACAATAAATATAGTAAATTTAAAGCCAACATTTATAAAATTCAATAAAACATTAGATTGCGGGGAATATTTTCCTAAATTTTTAGGATTACTGAGTATTTAATAATTGTGGGGACTTTTGACCCCGAAAGTTATTTAGGATAACTGAAGCTAACTGCATACAGGTAAATTGGGACGACAGATTTTGAAGAAAGGAAAAACAACAACCGTTTGAGTTTGTCGGGGAGACCTGGTCGCCTAGTGTGGTTTCTTTTTTGTATGGCCTTTTGTGTCATACGACCAGACCCCCACGTGCAAGAATAGTTGATACTCCTTTTGTGTCATAGGACCAGACTCCCACGTACAAGCGTAGTTGATTACTCCTTTAGGATATCAACAGTTCTCGACAAGGTTAGTAACGGTAGAGAATGAATGTAATTGTAAACATAGAACTTTCGCTGTCGCTTGTAGTTGACAGCTGGAGATTCTGGAAGAGTTCGTGACGAATGTTTGTTGCTTTTCCTTTTTTGGAAAAGAATCTAGTATTGTCGGAAAGGTTGGGCAAGGACCGAGTCAAGGATGATGAAAGGTAGCTTCAGGTAAAGAAGTTGACTATAAAAGGTCTATTATCGAAGTCTAGGTGTTTGAGCCCTCTGGTGAAGAGGGAGAGACAGAAAATGCGTCTTCTCGATTCGATGTCCTCGGATCGTCTCTCGCACGTGGATACTTATTGGCGGGGATCCGATAAGTCACGTGACCTTTGACGCGACAAATGCCAGCCGTCAAACCACTTTGAATGGGTGTCCATTCCAAAATGGTCACGTGCCTTAACGTTGGAAGTGTGGTGTCGTTGCTTAAAGGGTAGCAACGACGATGAAGAAAAGAGAAACGGTTTCAGGCAACCGTTGACGGAAAGTGGAGGAGGGGGTGCCGATAAGTTCAATTAATTTACTTCAAGGAAAAAATGTTGAAAGGAAAAAGTTTGAAATCCCATTCAGGGTCGGTGCGTCTTACCCCCGAAACACCCAACTGGAAGGGGCGTTTTTAGGGGCCCCGCTGTGGCCTCGGCCATTTTTTTTAACACTGTTTTATGGCCAATTTTTAAAAAAATTAATGAAAGTTACATTATCAGTCATCAACTAATAATATACTAATCTAATAATATATAATCGTGTATCTGCATGAACGGTGCAGTGGGTGCGTACTAAGCAGGACCCCTCGACGAGGTTGGAGCCTTAAAAGGGTTAATTTCAGCAGTGTTTTTTTTTCCATTTTGTTATTTTTACTTAATTATTATTGTCAATCATCAACGATAATAATTGACAGGTCCGGTGCTTACTGCCCGAATATCTCAACCGCGTAGGGGTTTCTGCCTACTGGGGAGGGGGCAAAAGGGAGAATTTCAATAGCGCTTATTTTTTTAAATTGTAATTTTCTTAAATTAATTAAGAGGGTAATAGATCTCGGTAAAATCATTTTTTATTCCGAAATCATCCACTAAGGATGAGATCTGATTTTTTCTTTTTACTAATAGTAATACTAACCAGAAATACACGAATAGTAAAGTAAAAATTATCGCTTAAAAATAAAGATGTTTAAAGATTTCAACACATAAAAAATTTTCCCGAAAACTGAAATAATTTTTTCAAAATAAATTTTTAAGACAATCCCGTTTGTTCTCTTTTGCAAAAAAAAAAAAAAATAAAAAAAATAAAATGCTCTGGGAATCACATGAAGTAAAATCATTGCATTTTGTGTGTAGACACGGGGAAGTGTAAATAAAATCCTACTTAAAAAAGGTTATATTTCATGTGTGCCACACACATATATCTCTCCCTTCTCTTTGTCTTTAATACACACAAAGGTAATAAAAAAAAAAAACTCAGAGAATCAGATGCCAGAATCAGTGGCTAAGCTCCCTAGAATTTCTTTTCACAGCCAAGTAAACAATCACAGGCACCTACTGTAGAAGAAACCGTTGTAAGGATCATCATCATCACACACGCACATACGTACCTACACAAATTCAAATTTCAATAACAATCATTCATTGGATAGAAATCAACGCTACTGTCTTATGCGACAATTTTGAAATCGCTATATTTTCGTATAGTAGATTCTGTGCACTTTTGGGAGAATCGGATCCCAAGAGTCTTCTTAGCTTAGTAAATATTTTCAGGAAATATCAGCTTCTAATTGGTCAATAAACTCACAAGTGGGCGTTGCAATCCACCCACGCACAATATATTTTTCCAGCGCATGACTAAGTCAAGTTTCCCGCCAAGTTCCTTTGAGCCTGTCACGTGATTACATTAGCTATAAATAAAAAACACGAGTTTGCCTCTTTCTCGTTCTTTTCTTTTCTTGCTGCAAAATGTAATCCCAGAGAATTATCGTCTTGACCATGCGGCCAGACATTAAATAATATTTCACGCATTCACGTACCTACGAACTCTTAAGAAATTCTCGAAAATACGAACGTTCACACACACACACACACACACACACACACAAACAAACACAATATTAACTGTCTATGTGCTTTGCAATTGTTTTGTTTAATATACATGGAAGAATTCCTAATGAAAAGTCATGTTTTTTTGCCTCCAATTTTACAGAACTGTAATTTCATAAAAAGTCCATGAATCCTCCGCATCTTTCTATATGATGAAATGAATATACAAAAATAATAATGTTATTAACTTCAGTAATATGATTTTTGTTGAAAAAACAAAGCCATAAAGGTGTCTAGTATTGTGGTAGCCAGGATATTTGAACTGAATAACAGTAGGTTGAGGGATTCCATTAGAAAGAAAGAAAAATTGTCTTTGTTCAACAAACAAAATATGTGGAAAAAAAAAGAAAATTGTTTTTAACAACACAAAAACACAAAGAAAATGAAAATGAAACAATTCCAAAAGATTTGGGTTTGTTTATTCCAAAATCCAGTCCTGATTAGAAAGAAAGAAAGAAAGAAAGAGTCAGAAAATTTCAAAATTAAAAAGACAAAAGTTTGCAAAATGAATAAAATTAAGAAAGAAATTTCATGTTTAAGAAAAAATTCGTAAGAAAGAAAGAAATATTCGAACCCACATCCTATAAAGATTGAAGTTTACGCTGAATCCAAAAGAAAAATTCTTCTTAGAAATAAATTTAAAAAATTAAAAATAAAGAAGAAGACGAAATTTGGAAAAAAAAAAGAAAGAAAGAAAAGAAAGAAAGAAGAAGGATATAAAATGCTTATTGCAGGGAAGACGAAAGATTGCAAAAGAAAAAAAACAAATAAAGAAGCCGAAAGGAGGGAAAAGAAAGTAGAAAAAAAGAAAGAAAGAAAGAAAGTAAAGAAGAGTGAAGCATATAAAATTTCAGAAGGGAAGACGAAAGGGTTTTTCTTTTGGTTTTGGAAATAAAGAAGATTAAGGGCAGGAAAAGAAAAGAAAAAAAAGGCAGAAAGAAAGAAAGAAAGAAAAAAGAAAGAAAGAAAGAAAAAAAGATACTAAAAAATTCAAGAATATAAACGATCACATTACTTTAGATATAACAATGAATTTTCTTACGAAGGGAGGGAAAAGAAAGAAAAATTAAAACCTTTTTTCAAAGAAATAAAAGAAAAAAGAAAGAAACGAAAGTACAATATAAAATGCTACAAAGGAAAGACAAAGGTTGCATAAGGAAAAATCCCTTTCTTAAGACGTTTTGATAAAAATAAACAAACATACACTTTCTACCAGTCTGTACAACAAAGAAGAAACCAAGCATAAAAAAAAATGCTTTAACAGAATCATCCCTTTAAATTAAAAAAAATCAAATAAACAGCTCATTTCTAAAATCAAAAAAGAAGACGAAATTTAGATTTTCTATACAACATTAATAACTTAACAAAACAATTCCTAAAATGCAAATACCCAATAAAATAATAAAGAAGCACTAAATAAAAAACTATCCTGATAAATCGTAACACACTTCTCACATACAAAAAAAAAAAAACAACAAACGGATTCCCAAACAAACAAACCAAATCAAAGAAAAACAAATTCAATTTAAAAATGATTACAAAAACCTCCAAGGAAAGAAAAAAGACATTTTCGATAAACCACCCATAAATGCAATGAAACAATCAAATAACTTATCAGCTATCCTCCCCTCTACCAAATATCTAAACAATAGAAACCAAACAGGAAATTACAAATGTAACAAACCTCGTTGCTTAAAAAGTTTGCAAACATTTAATAATAGGTGATCACATTTTCCGTACCCCCAACACAATATCAATATATACAGCCACCTAACCTCACCTGCGATACCCATAACGTAATCTATTATTTATTCTGCAATTTATGTTCTAATAGTGGATATATTTTGAGAAACAATTTTAATTTCCATTTTAAAACCATAAACAAACAATACGTCAAAACAACCTTATTCCCCATAGCTAAACACACTACAATCAATCAGGACACACATTAGAAAACTGCAAATGTTTATTAATAGATTCGATTTTACTTCCACATTCACACGCAGAAAAAAAAAACATATTGGATTTTAAAATTAAATACACATAAATTAGGGTTGAATAGGGACTTAGGTGTTTTAAATCTTTATAAATATTTCAATAGTTAAGCAATTTTTTTAGATATAGTAAAAATATTTTTTAAATATTTATGACAGTTAGATTTAAGTTAGGAATATCTGAACAGTGACGTTCCATATCACGTGACGTCCGCGTCTCATGAAGGACGTTACTTGCTAACAAACAGTAATTTTAATTTATTTGGAACAAACAGTTATTTCTGATGAAAAATTGAGGACAATTTGAAATATCAAATATATATAAATAAATAAATACTTTCATAAAATAAAACATTATAATTTTTAATTTGAAACTTTTTCTATATATACATATATATATATATAGTATATGGCTTCTCATTCATATATATATACATATTTATGTTTTGTATATATATATATATCTATATATATATATATATATAATATATCGCATATATATATATTTTCCATATATATATATATATTTATCCATATATATATATATATATATATATACCTAAATATGTATTTTGAGGAACCCGGCCTATATGTTTAGCATATCGTAGGCTTAATATATAAAAGGCATATTATATATATTTAATATATATATTTCAGGGATATATATGGATGTTTGATCCGTATATATACCCAAAATATAAATATATATAGGATTATTTGTACCGTATATATATATAAAATATATATATATTATGTTTTAGCCAAATATATATACACACCAATTCGTTATATATATCAGTATATAAATCTATATTTCAAAATCTACCACAACTATATATATATATATCATAACATTGTATATATATATATATATATATATACTATATATATAAACAACCTGTATATAAATATATAATATATATTTTCATATTATATATATAATAATTATATATACGCAGCTCCCATATAAATACACACTATATATACATACATATTCCGTTTGTATATATATAAAACCCATATAAATTCACTATAATTGCACGTATATATATATATCAGAGCATATAACATTAGAAAATTTTATACGCCCGATATAAAAGACTCTGCGCCTATAAAAACGCTCCATACAGGCTTATATCCGTTTATATTTAACAACATAGATAAATTAATATAAAACCCCACAAATATATATATATATATTTATATATGTTTTGTATATGATATATATATGTTTGTATATATATATATATATATATATATATGTATGTTTTATATATATATATATATTTTACTATATATATATGTATATATATATATATATGTATGTATGTTTGTGTATATATATATGTGTTTATGTATATGTATGTTTGTATATATATATATGTCCTGTATATATATATATATATATATATATATGTATGTTTATATATATCTATATATATATGTCAAAATGACCAAGGAAATTCATATATGTATGTTTCCATCAAGCCCTTCTCTTAAATAACAACTTAAAAATATATATATAAATTCATGATAAAAAAAAACACACACACATGTGTATATAAAAAACTACAGAAAAGTAATTTTTCTCCATCAAATTAAAATTTCTGAATTTCCCACTTTGATGGGTCTTATTCAATGGTTTCTCCAATATTTAAATACTGGCCGAAACTAGTCGAGGAATCTTAGGGGTGAAATATTTCAAAGATCCAGGCTATTAATTTATTCCCCTGTGTGTCTGAAGATTTAAAAATTTTATTGTTCACATATATATATATATATATATATTGTATACATATATATATAGATATATATATATATAACTTTACAGACATACTCTTTCCCTTTCTCTCTATGTTTCTATGGTTTATTTTACAGTTGAACACTTCAAACTTCAACTATCACTGGAAGTAGTTAGAGGGTGGTGGTGAGATATAATGATTTAAAGTATGGCAAAAGATTTGGTGGTTTTGTTTATCCTGAATCAAAAGTAGTTACCGAATTACCTTGCTCATGTTTTGTAACCAGTCATCTCCAGTCCTCCAGCATTTGCTTTGGAATAAGTTCCAGATTATCCTTCTCCCACCAGGCAAGGCAACATGGAAGAAAAATCTTACATAGACATTTGCTGTACAGTGATAATAAATACAACCTTTTATAAAATATCTTTTAATTTTAATATGAAATAAATGTATGTTAAATGTTTTTAAATTCATGGAGTTTTAAAGATTTTCACCCCAATTTTCAATTCATGAAGCCACTAGCACAAGGGGTTACAGAGAGTTGGAGGAGAGCAAATAGGAGTGATAGGAAAAGATGAAAGAGAAGGATAACATTGATCAAGACATCTGAGATGTTGATTGACATTACATTTGAATACAAGGCGATTACAGGGAACAGGAAAGGGGAGCAGAGTTCCAAATGATTATCAGTGCAAGACATGAAGCTAGCATGAGTAGAAGAGACAGCTACATTTAACCGGTCTCGTCCAAGGGTGAGAAGAAGATATAAGCCTAGTTGAACACTTAAATTCATGAAGTCTGGGAACCAACAGCAGCTCATTGGAGCAGTTATGGAAAGCATTTACAAAAAAAAAAAGACAGAGGGAGCCGACAGCACGTCTGTTAGAGATCAAACTGCAGACGAGATGCCATATTCGTGCCAGATACATTGCATATCTGTATATGATTTTATAAGAACCTTTGAGAAAGGGGCCCCAGACCATATATCTATCTATCTGTCTATCTATCTATCTATGGTTGTTTGTATATAGTGGTAAAAAAATAAAATAACCAAAATAAGTTTAATTTCCTCTAGTGATAATGGATAATGATGCTCCCTTGTATTATCACAAGTAAGATTCTTCTTTCAATGCATTTTATTAGCACTGCTTGTCGTTGTTGCATGTTAAAAGGTCTCTGCATGGGATAAATATGTGTGTATAATTTTGTCTATGAATCAGCAGTATAAAACTCTCTTTGAGAACAAAGCATGTTTGTCATTCCTTTTTTCTTTCCTCTATTCTGTGAAATAAAGTGTTGTTGTTATTTTTTTAAGCATTTCACCCCAAGCAAGGCAGGAGTGCCACTAAGATGCAGGGACTTACAGAGAGTAAAAGCAAGAGAAAAGATTGTGTATAGGGGAGATTAAGAAATGGATAAAAGTTGAATTAGGTTTAATGCTACAGAAGTTAGCAGTTGAAGTTGCATTTCAATTTTTGAAGATTGAAGTTATTAGGGAAGTAAGTAAGAGGAAAGGAGTTCTACAGTCAGGAAGTGCAAGAAAAGAAGCTGTTGGAGTAGAAATGGCAGTTACATTTAACTATTTCAACAGTAAAATGGTGAGACTTAGTTGGCAATCTAGTAGCAGGCTTAAATTCTTGTAGTCCGAGAACACCAGTACAGTAACCATGAAAATATTTTTAGAAAAGACAGCGGGAAGCCACATCATGTCTGTGAGAAAGTGACTGCAGTCAAGATGCCAGGTCAGGATCAATTACATTGTAGATCCTTCTTTGAATTTTGTTGCAAACCTCAAGATGAACATGGTAACCATGATGCCATATTATTAGCCCATATTAACTGGACACTCCAACATGATTTAACATTATTAAATCTCCATTAAGAGGACTAGACAACTCCAGGTCAGATATGGCAGCAGTATGCCATGTCAGATGGGGCTTTTGTAAAGCTATCATATAGCATGTGGCATTAGGGACTTTATGGAGTGGTATAAGGAATTTTTCCAGCATCTTCAGTGATAGATTGCATATATATTCCATTTGCTGTCTAGAGTGAACTTAAGTTTCAAGACATCTAATTATATTTTCTAGGCCTTGTTTTGAATGAGAATGGTGGGTGCTTTCTAAATCATGTTAACAGAAATTCAAGCTGATTAAGGTTGCCTCTAGTTGTATTTGCTTGGTCTTCAAAACTAATATGGCAAATGTGTTGATGTTAAGTGTAATAAATGTAATATTTATTTGTAGGATATGAATAATTTTTATGCTCAGTATACCTCCATTGAACCATATCTGAAAAAGAAGAACATAAAAGATGTTGGCAAGGAACAGTACCTCCAAAACATGGAAGATCGTGCCAAATTGGTAAGTGAACTTATAATATGGTAGATAAGAAGGGCAGGAAAATAAAACAAACTGATCCCCTATAATTGGTAATGGTGAGATTGACTGAATAGTTAGTATTCTGAAAAGTCTCTCTCAAAATAATTTTTAAGGAAAGTTTCTTGCGTTCATTTTTTCGTTCTTTCTAGTATTCATGGGAGTTTCCTTACTAACCTTTTATTTAAAGTAGTGTGAAAATTCTATGTCAAGGTTTGTCAACCTGGGTGATATCGCCCACCAGTGAGTGATTTCAACTGTTAGGTGGACAATTAGCAACTGAACAGAAAATGGCAGGCTACTGGAAATTTTGGTTGGCAATACATGATTTTGAGTATTAAAAATGTATTTCAACATATACTACACCAAAAAAAATGTTTAAAGGTGATATGCAAATAACCTGTATAAAAAAATCCCAAAAAACAAGAGGCTAATTGTGAAGAAATGAGTCATACTCCTAGATAAAATACAAATATCCCTACCAGCAACAAATATTTTGGTATTTTCTATATTTTTGAGAAGGGTCATTAACATTCAAATATTTTTTCAGACAGAATAACATTTTTTTGGTTATAAATCAGTTTAGGGAAGATCAATAACAATAAAAAATACTTGCTGAAATTTTATTAGTTACTAGTAATAGTATATTTTTTTAATTTTATAATTCTGAACAAAGATCTTTTAATTTTTTTGTCAACACTTGCAACGTTAATCCTAACCATAAAATTAATAAATTTGCTTTCATTTGTTCTTTAATATGGTAGTAGCAGCAGCTGCATAAATCAGCCTTATTTGTTACCTCCCTTTTGTATGTTTATTACATCATAAAGTCAGTTTAAGAACCAGTAACAAACTGTTACCAAACAATTTTGGTATACTTTTGAATACTTATATAGGTGGGTGATGGAAAAATTTTTATGTGTAAACAATGAGTATTTTGGTACTTTGTAGTTTTGAGAAGGGTCATTAAAATTCAAATAGTTCTTCAGATGAAATAACATTTCTTTTTCAAGTATAAATCAGATAAGGGAAGAACAAGAACAACAAAACAAAATAATCACTGAATTTTTATTAGTTGCTAGTAGTGTTTTTTAATTTTATTTTTATAAGTATGAACAAAAATTGTTTAATTTTTTTGTCAACACTTGCAATGCTAATCAGAACCATAAAACTAAATTATGTATATAGAGAGAGAGGTGTGAATTTTTTGAGTACAAGGTTTTCATTTGTTAGAAAATAATTTTACACTGGCTCACAAAAATATTTTTCACAAATTTGCGGGAATAATGAAGGGAGTTATTATTTTCTAAATGGTCAAAAAAATTATGCATGATAGGTCTACAATTACGTCTGCAAGTATTTTGGTGGTATTCACCCATGTAATAATTGTTTACCAAACAAACTTCTGATGGGATTTTATTGATTGAAAAATGTATATAGGATTTAAGTCCTCATAAATAATAGGCTATTCCATTTTGATTGTATGAGACAACAAAAGACATATCAAAGACAGTACTTGGTTTCAGTCAGAAAATGAAAGAAAAAATAGAAGTGCTTAATGTCTGTTTTAAATGAAAAAAGTCAATTTCAAATCTTTTCATTTGTATCTCCTTACTCCTCAAAGTAATGACCAAAATTCATATTTATGATTGTTATTGCAATATTAAAGTTGATAAGCTCAAATAATGGTGTGAAGAGGGTTAAGTCTATAGGAATTAACACCTTGCCCAGTAAGGACTGACATGTAACCGTCATCCAGCGACTGCTTGCGTTAAACAAAAAATAACTTGAAGGTACATTGTACATAAAAGAAGCAGCAGCTCAAATATTTAACGAGGCAACAGGGGAATTTATATGGATATTTTGTTGTCATAGAACTTGCAATGATCTTCTTGATTCATTAACTGAAGAATTAAGATTCATCAGAAATTTAAAATAGAGAAACTATGAAATTTTCATGGGTTAAATAAAACTAGTATTCATTATCTTCACTATTTACATCATTTGGACCGTTGTCCTCATCTTTATTGCTATATTCACAATGTTTTGGCTGTTGTATGCTCAAGCATTCTTCAGGTGATATACATTGGAATTTCAAACTGAACCCTTTATTTTATTTAGTCCAATACCTATTGACAGCAGAAGTAACAAAAGCTTGGAGAATTGACTTACTAAAGGGAATTAACTGAAACTGAGATATCCAAAAAAGGTATGGCATGTGGAATTAGAACAATCTACTCCAGTGGACTAAAAGGGTTCAGTTTGAAATTCCACCTGAAGAAGGCTGGAGTATACAACAGCTGAAATGTTGTGAATATAGCAATAAAGATAACGACAACAGTCCAAATTATGTAAATGGTGTAAATAGTTAAAATATCTAATCTCAGAAATATAAAGAGATATACAAGAATCCCTTGATTAATATGTTTTTGATTAGTGTGCTAAAATTTTTATATGCAAAAATTCAATTAGTGCATGCATAATATTTGATTAGTGTGGTAAAACATTCTTCAATTTAACCATAGTAATTGAAAATTGATTTTTTTCTAGTTACTGATTAATTAAAAATTTTCTAAAATTTAAAAATAAAAAATGGGTAACTATTTTTCTTGTCAAATATCATTACGTTAAGTAATTACAATAGTGTTAAAAAATGAATGGTTATAAATAGATACATTTTATAATATATGCTGATAATAAAAATACATATTTGAATATTTGTCTCTATTAAATTTTTTGGACTTTTTTCATGTTTATTTTGAGGGTCTTAAAAGGAAATTTCTGATTTTTTGTTAAAAAAATGGACAATTTAATTAGATACAGAAATTTACATTTATTAAAAAAATATTGAAATATGAAAGATGTAGGCATTTACTATGGACAGATTATGAATCAAAATTTTCAGGTTAAAATACTAATGATTATGATATGTTTGGCTAATTTGAAAAGGCAATTTCTCAGTTCCGCCAATTATGTGAGGAACACAAGAATACCATGTGGCAAACCACTCTAAATAAGTTTTTCATAAAAAATTACATTAATAAACATTAACTCATATCATTTTTATTGTATTTTCTTATATGTACCTATATTTTAATTAAAAAGTACAAAAATTAGAAATGAATTGTGAATGAGACTAAAAATTGAGGTATACATTACATAAATTCCTATAAGTTATTATATTTGTTTAAGGTTTTTTCCATTAGTGTGTATCGTATAAGGTACACATCAGCTACACTAATTGCTGTATTCATTATTGTAGATAAAAATAAATAGCAAATTTTGTCTGTCAGTCCATGTGTCTGAAACCCCTCTAACTCAGGCCACGCTTTTTCTATGTAGACATATTATACCTTTTAGGAATCAGGAGGATCCTGGAATTGAAAATGTGCCCTTTGTCTGGTGCTTGAACATCTAGCATTGGGATTTTGTGTCCGGATGTGGAGGGAACAGTTAAAATTCAAATTTTAAAATAACTGAAAAAATTAGTAATTTTAAATGTTTTTAATTTATATTGAATTTAAAGTAACACAAAAACTTTGTGAATTTAAAATTTTTTGTTTTAAATTCAATTTAAAATATCTCCAAATCTTTGTAAATTGAGGAAATCAATTTTATTTCTTCAAAATGCTAAGGAATTAGTTAAAGTAAGAGGTTTTGTGATGTGAGATTTTGAAGTTCTGCAAAGTTTGTGATTTGAAGACCTCAATTCAATTGTAGTTCCACAGAGTTTGTAATTTGAAGAACTCAATTTTCATCTTAAATTGAATTTCGGAAAAAAGACTTTTGCCCAAATTGGTCTTTTTTGACCAAAATTAGTCTTATAGCCTGAATCATTTAAACTTAGATTTTGAAGTTCTATGGAGAGAATTTAAGAATTCAAAGTTATTTCTTCTAAATTATTATTGCTGTTTTCTAAGCTGGACCAGAGGTTCCTTTAGTTTTGGGCCTGAGTCTCAATTAGTGCTCCCATGAGCTAGCTTTTAAGACTGCACTGAGTTCACTTTTAAGCTAGTTTGTATGTAAAATAATTCAAATAACATGAAACTCCCTTTTTAAGACAAGCGATGGGAATAAACATCTTGATGAAAACAAATAAACAAATTAACCATTTAAATAAACCAAATATTTATTTTGAAGAAGTAAATAATAAATATAATGTATATTTATATAATAAAAAGAGTTAAAAAATCTGTATTTAAAGCCATAAAAATATTGTTAACATTTTCAAATTTTCTTTGTAAGATAGATTATAATGTTCATGTGCCTGATTTAAAAAAAAAAAGAAGAAAAACATTCTAAGAAAATTATTTTTATTTATATTTAGTTATTCCTATTTACTTCCAGGATGGTTTGTATGAGTGTATATTATGTGCTTGCTGTAGTACATCATGTCCTAGTTACTGGTGGAACTCTGACAAATACCTTGGCCCTGTAGTTTTAATGCAAGCTTACATGTATGTAATCTATTAATATCACCATTTTGATTATCAGACTAATAAATAAAACGTTTATGTTTTTGAAAAATTATCAAGAACAAAGGATTTTAAAAACATATTTCATCAGAATCTATAGTTTTATTGTTTCACTTTTGAAAATCCCATTCTCTCCACATGAGGAATCTTTATCTAGGGGCACAAGGGATCTATCTAATATTCTATCTATCACAGTCTCTTTATATTTATTTATCTATTACAGTCTTGTATATCTATTTATGTCTACCTATTTATCTACCTATCTATTACAGTCTCTTCATATCTATCATCATTTCTTCCTTTCTGTCTATTACTATCTCTTCCTATTTCTCTATTAATGTCTCTTCATATCTGTGACATGCACCGTGGGTCGCGGTTGCAGTCCAGCGCCAATATGTGATGTCCACTGGTCGCGATGTCAATATATGACACTGCGCCGTCAGCCCATGGTCAACTCCCAGTTGTGGCACAAAGCTGTAAGGTTTCTTCCACCAGTGTTTGGGGTTGACTCAAAAACATACCACCACCAGCCTGTCTCCATCCCAAGAATTTGGTCTCCCAGTTCGATTCCCAACAGGTTGTTCCATGAAAACCATAGCTTCAAATGTCTGGTTACCAAAGCATACCATTTGTTCTCAAGTCCTGATAACCACCCATGAAATTGCGAAGTTGCCTGATAAATATACTAAGAATTTTGGAGGCGTCAGACCGTGGTGAACGAAAGAATGCCTGAAAACAACAGATACCGCTTGGTAAGGCCCACCTTTACCCACCACAAAGTTGGAAAAAACCAATAAAACAAACTCACAAGGTTCAAATATGTTGAAAATCCAAACTACAATTAACTTTATCTATCTGTTGAATACAGGAAAATGACTGAAAAACAGTCCCAAAATTTAGAATTGATTCATGACACTTTTTGAATTTGAAAGTGAGTTAAAAACATCTTAAAGTCATTCATCAATAAAACTTGTTTTTGGGTAGGAAGACTAAGTCAAAGGACATGGAAATGTTTCGGTCAAGATCCTGTGAGGTTGGTCTCCAAAAGCAACCCGAAATTTTGAAAGTCTGTCAAAAAATACTACGAAACTCTGAACTGAAACTCTCAACCATACCAAGAATTTGTTTATGCCTGAAAAACGACCAACAAAGGGTTGGGGCCTGTGCCTTTGAAACCATTGACAATTTGAATTCCCAACAAAACCATACTTTGTTCTTAGGCCAGGAAAATTAAAACTCCCCCATTTTGGAAGATTAATCACTTTCCACTTCAGATTTGAAGGACAACCATGAATAAATGAATGAATATAGACATCTGATACCATTCTATCTATCTTCTCTCAGTCTTTTCAAATTCTATCTCATTGTGCAAACTCTTCATATCTACCGGATTATCTCTCTTCATATCTACCAGAAATCTCTTCATATCTATCTATCTATAATGGGAGTGCAAGGAAGAAAGATTTATTCTCCTTTTTTTGTTTTCCTCCATTATGGGCATTATCATATCTTTGATATAATAACACTGCAGTTATTGGACAGAACAGAAAGGAAAAGGAATGACAAACATGCTTTGTTCACAAAGAGAGTTTTATCACACTAAGGCATACACAAAACTATATATACATATTTACACATGTCCTACACAGAGAATAATGTATCATATATCAACACAGTCAATCAGAGTGAAAGGAGAATGAAAAGATAGTATCTTACATATAATATGGAGATTCTTCTTTGTTTCTGGAGAAGCCATGTTTAGGACTTGAGATTCAAGTGGGCTGGATTCCTCTAGTATATCCGAGGCAAGTACATATGCCATGAACAGGAAATGGCAAGTCTTGAGTTTTCCCAAATTCAGGACTGTGAGCAAAGTTTTTATGTCTGGGAAAGATATAATGGTATCATGGACTTGTAAGCATTTGGCAGATGGCTGCCCCAGGCAGGACAAACTATATGTATCTTGATACCAATAAGCTTACTGACTGAATGAATGACTAACCACTTTTGTCACATTATAAAATGACATCACCAAGCAGCCATGACCCATGACTGTCCCGACCAAGGGGAGATAATCACCATTTTTATTATTATATCTATCTTCACATCTGTCTAGCATTGTCTTCTTATCTTATTATGTTCTATCTATCTGTCCTTTGACTGATTTTTGGTACCCCTCACTCCCTTCACCTCCTAGACCCATTTTGCACTCTTTGAACGTCTCAGTTTTGTGACCCAATTTCGGCACTTTTTGCCTCCTTCACCCATATTTGGTACTCACCATGCTATTGAGCGATTTTAGATACACCTTGTTCATCCTTTTGCCAATTTTTGAAATTACTCACCCTCTTGCCAATTTTTGAAATTCCTGACCCACTTGGCCAATTTTTGATACTCCTCATCCTCTTGGCCAATTTTTGGTACTCCTCACATCCTTGGCCAATTTTTGGTACCCCTTGCCACCTTTACTGATTTTTGACTCTTTCTTAACCTCTTTCACATTTAATGTAAAGGTATATTTTTTTCTTTTTAGTATGTTGTATAAATGAAACATTTTCTTTTCAAAAAATTCAAGAAAATAAAACACAAAAAGTTGATTATGAATCTTCCACTTAACAATTTCCCTCTTGTCAATATTAGTCTCAAGATTTCTAAAAAATGTGAAATTAATTTCCTATTTATTTTATAAGGCATGACTCTGCTGTGCAAAATCTCTTCTTCTAACAGTTGTCCTTTTACTTTCAGATGGATGATTGATTCAAGAGACGATTTTACCACTGAAAGATTGAGCATGATGGAAGATAAATTCTCTGTTTACCAATGCCACACTATTATGAATTGTACCAAAACCTGTCCGAAGGTAAGGTGTCAAAGTTTTCCTGAAAATGATTTGCACTTTAATATCAGAAAAAATAAACAAAGACTAATATAAACACTAGATTTCTTTAAAAATAATTATAATCAAAACATAATAATTAACAATCTGTATTTATTTATATTTCTTGATACATCTGTAGTGGGAAGGGAGTTAAATCAACTTAAGTTAGTAATTTTATGAGTGGTTATTTTCCTTAGTCATTTTAATAATCTATACAAATAAAATATTTATCTGTTTTTAGACAAAATTATTTCCCAAGCAACAAATGTAAGAGTCTGAGTTGAAATCATTAAGAAATCTTTCTGTGTTTAGTACTATGAAAACACTACCTTCATAAGAAACTAGTCTAAAAAAAAATAATATTAATGAAAACATTCACTTCACTTATTTCTGGAATATAAAAGTTTTGGATTTACATTTTATCTGCTTTCTTCTTTTTCTTCATGGATGTGTCAAATATTTTTTTACAAGGCCAAATTTCCTGCTCCCTCAGCAACCTCAACCTTTCATAAACCTTTGTATCAATATTATCATTTTGAATTCATTTCATAATTTCCTTTTTTGTTTTTTAACTTTTTTTCTTTGTTCAATTTAGCATCTGAATCCAGGCTTGGCAATTGGACAAATAAAGAAGATGTTGGCTTTGTATAAGAAAGGCACAGAAGCACAAGCTGCCCAAACATGATTGGTCTGTAGACATCAAAGAAATATTTGTCTTAGTAATTGGTTTTAACAGTAATTAGAAAATTTAGATTGACTTGCACACACACATTTTGATTGTTTTTACCTGTTTTCTAAGGGATTAATGTGTGAATTACAAGGTAAAATTGTAAGAAGACAATTCTTAAAATTTAAAAATATTTTCTGGCTTTAAATAACCTGCAAAGGATTGATAAGCTGTAAAAAAAGAATGAATCAATCCATATTGCAAAAATTTCTACTGCAATGTATTTTCTTTTTTTATTTACACTATTTGCCTTTTTATGGCTGTTGTCCTTATCTTTGTTGACATATTCACGATATTTCAGCCATTGTAGCTCCGACCTTCTTCAGGTGATTGGAATTTTGAACTGAACTCTTTATTTCGTCCACTGGGGTGAATTGTTATAGTTCCACATGACATGCCTCTTCCAGATGTCTCAGTTATCTCCTTTTGACACAGCGCTCCAAGATTTTGTTAACTACTGCAGTAGCCAGGTATTGAACTCATAACCCTTTGGGTAACTCACTGGATCCAACAAATGCTTTTATCCACTGGGCCATTTATATATATATAATATTTTTAATATGAATCAAAAATTGTGAAAGTCACCATAATCAAATCTTTTATGATCCAACAGTAGGAAAATGTGTAGAAAGTCTGTTGATTGCTTATTAGATTCTATCTGTGTATTGAACTCATTTGCATATTTCTTTGTCATCTCCATGCACAACATGGCAGTTGTTGATGGAAACAGGATTCTGTAATAAGAAGTTTGTAGAAATAATATTTTTAATTGAATCAAACCCCATTTTGATGATTTTATGAAATAAAACAATTGGGGACTAAAAATATTTTATTTTTTTTTATTTTAAAGCTCCAAAGAAATTAAATCAGTTAACATTTTATTTAAAACTTCAACTGGTATTATAGAAAAGAATTTTTAAAAAAAGTATAATAATTTAAAATTCTTTCATTGTCCTTATTTCCCATGGACAATTCTGGAACATTCTTTTTAAATAAATCTGTTTTGTAACAAGTGAGAAACAAAGTTTATCAAAATTCGTTGAAGTGGAAATTGCTTACAGAAAATTGCAAGTTTTTGTTTTAATATCTGCAGAAATTGTGTAATTAACTTGCATGGAAGATCCTTAAGAATAATAGAAATATTTTTTCCTTTTTCTCAACTTTGATACTTTTTAACATATTAATTGCACCACCACAAAAATACATAAAATGTTTTTATCATTTTCAGTCATCCATATTTTTATACTCTTCTGTCATAAAAGATGGAGATATATAATTTTGTATGAATAAAATACACAAGTTTTTATCACTTTTGGTCATCCATATTTGAACACTCTTGAGATGCTCTGAAATCTAAGTGACTCTCATCAGTCATGAAGTAATTTTGGATGAAAAAAAGAAAACATTAAGATGTTTTTTTTCTTTTTTCAAAATTAATTTTTTGCTATTTTCTTTCAATTCAAACTAAAATTTAAACCTCAAAGAATATATGTAAACTATTGCAGTGCATTTTAACCCAAATAACAAAATGGAAGAAAAATATCCTATATTACACATGTTGTCCTTCAAAAAGACTTCTTCCTATTAAATAATGGTTTTATTGATAGAATCATATTTTGTACAGGCAGGGAATGAAATACAACAACTTTTGCTAAGAAATGCTAAAGATTCAAGGATGCTTCAAATTTTAAATGTTTTTGGCAACTGACATGCCTAGATGCACAATCTAGTCTACCTAATTCAGCTTCCTGGTGTTTTTGTTTTTATTTAAGGGCAGAACAAGAACTTTTTTCCATTTTTGTCATTCAGTTACCCACCATTAGTATGATATACAAGGTCATATCAAAAAGTATCTGCATTATTTCTATGGTAACTGAGCTAAGGTATGCAGAGAGAAGCTGCTTGGCATATATTGACCATGCACTCTCTTGAACATGCACACTAAGTTATAACATTCTCACTCACTTCAATTGTTTATAGCCTTGCTTGGATGGAAAGTCTGTAGAGATGGTTGTTTCACCAGACCACAGAAGTTCTATCAGTGACCATTTATGTGCAGCAGTTTTTAGCCAACAACAAAATTCCCCAGGTCTGACAGTGACTATATTTCCCAGATCTCACTCTTTGCAACTTTTTTCTCTTTAAAAATTCAAATCCCACTTGAAAGGAACAAAATTTCAAGATGTTGAAGAAATCTGAGAGAATGGGATGAGACAGCTGCTCACTATCCCAAAATAGTAGTTTCAGAAATGCTTCCATCACTGGAAATGATACTGGATAAGATGTGTAGTTTCAGAAGTTACTACTTTGAAAGAGATTAAATGAAGAATTGATATGTGTTGTATTTTTTTTTTATTGCACAAGCCTTGATATTTTTTCATTAGACCTCGTATATATATATATATATCTATATATATATCTATATATATATATATATATATATATATATGGTTGGATTGATGTGAGTTTTGTGACCTAGGTTTAACGCTGACAATCACAAAAGCGTGAAACCCAGGGTCACAAACTCACATCAAACTCAACCAAATATGTTAGCTCTATCTTTGATATTGAGCGCTTTCTAATAAGTACCACGCATATAATATATAAATAATTATATATATATATATATATATATATATATATATATATATATATATATACACACATTTTCATATATATATTATATATATATAAAATCATATTCTCTCACATTTTAATTTGAAGAAAGAAAAATGGCAATGGAGATACCTACCATATGAAGACCAAGAACTTTTGTAATTTCTCTTGGAAAATCAGTCACTAGTCCAAATAACCAAAAAACTTTGGTGATTGGTTAATTTGGACTTGTTTTGCATTCAGTCAATTTTTGTTGATTTAAATGCATCATTCACTTGATCGACAATTATAAGCAGATGTAAGGCTTTTCAGAATTTCACTTGAAGTATATAGAGCTGATGATGAAACTGAAAAAGTCCAACTGGAAAAAAAATCCAGTTGAATGTTTTTGATGTCATGAGTATACAATGGCTGAAACATTGTGAATATGGCAATAAAGATGAGGACACCAGTTTGAAAGATGTAAATAGTGTAAGTAAAAAAATGACTTATACCGTATTTACAGTATGTAAACCCTAGTAATGTACAGCATATAGAGCTGATCTTCAAATTTGTTTTACTATATTTGGGCCAATGGATAAAAGCGTTGGTTGAAGTAATTAAGTGACTTAACCCAAAGAGTTGTGAGTTCAGTACCTGGCCACAGTAGAAGTAAACAAAAACTTGGAGAGTGAGTTACTAAAGGGAAATAACTGATACTGAGTTATCCATAAAAGGCCTGGTATGTGGAACTAGAACAATCTATCTCAGTAGAGAAATAAAAGGTTCAGTTCAAAATTTCAGCATATATCACCTAAAGTAGGCTCGAGCATTCAACGTCCAAAATGTTGTGAATATGATAATGAGGACTACAGTCCGAACAATATAAATAGCATAAAAAGTTACAATATAGACAGATAATGTAGAAATAAATTAGAAATGTTACAGTTGGTGCAAAAGTGACATTAAAATTATGTGAAGGTGGATGACACAAATCCATTACATGCGTTGCATGCCTGGAATAAGGGTCAAGTACAATTTCTTTTTGTTTAGTGACCGGACCATTTGAATGGACCTGGGTTGTTAACTGAGGAGTGGCTGCATCAAAATATTTTTTTCATTTCTTTTTGGAAATTAAGAAAGTTGCTGTAAAAGTTTTTTTTATGAGTGAATAAAAATAGATATTTTTTTTTTAAATTATTTATAAAACTTGTTTTTCTTTTGTCTCGTCATGACAGTTAACATGTTTTAAAAAACAATGTGGATTGATTTATTGGATCTCAATAAAGAATTCAAAGAATTAATGCTTTTTGATTTGGAATATTTTGGTCTTGTGATTCTAAAAGGGTGTAAGTTGACACATGTCCCTTTTTTTGTCTGTTTTTCCATTTCTGAAATGAGTCAACAAGAATGACATAGACAATATTTGATGCAAATACCTTTTGTGAAGTTAGATACCAATTTTTAAAATATCATATTTCACAAAAAGTTTATATGAAGTTTTTTTTGTCTACCTTTTCTTATTTCACGAGAATGTGTAGGGTAACAAGTCAGAGAGAGTGCCAATTTCAAATTCCAGATTTGTTACATCCACTTATGTGCTGATAACCTTCTAAAAGGTACAAATCCATCTCCTCCTCACCAGCTTTGGGTTAAATAAATGACTGTTTTGGAATTACCAGATTCTGTAAGTTTGGATTTTCAGGTGGTGTAATGGCTCGGAATTGGAAATCGAAAAGCAGATTGATTTATTGGAATGTAACAATGAGTTTTCTATGCCCCACCTCCCACAGTTACTAGGGCTTATGGCCATATCACACTGAAACACCGGTTCTCATATGATCACTGAAGTTATGCAAGGTAGAGTCTGGTCAGCACCTACGTGGGTGACCATTTCAGAATACCAGTTGCTGTAAGCTTGGATGTGAGGCTGGTTTGATAGATAACAGCACAGAATTGAAAATCAAAGAGCTGAGTTCCAATTCCAGTTCAGTTCTTTATATTCAGAAATGCTGTTGAGAAAGGTACGAATCCACCTTTTCTGCCCCCAGCTATGGGTTAATTAATAAGACATGTATCAGGAAATAATAAATATCTCCATAACAATTCTTACAATGTAAAAAAAATACTAGCTTTAAAAAAAAGTTTGATGAGCCATAAAAGATAAATCAATGAATCAAATAAAGACACCTCATTTCAATCCCATAGAGCACCTTTGGGATGTGGTGGAAAAGGCAGATTTGAATTCTGGATGTACAGCAAACCAATTTCAAAGAATTGCAGGATACCATAAAGACACTATGGACACAAATTTCGAAGGCCTTCTTCCAGAACATCGTTGAATCCATACCAATGAGAATTGATACAGTTCTAATGACAAAAGAAGATTCAACATAACACTGGAAATGTGTGCCTATATATTTATTTCAGTAAATCAATAAATTCATAACTGATATAATGAAAAGTGCAACAAACATTTAGTTTTCATCATAGTCTCCTTCTTTATTAGTTTGCTTTATTCTATGGTGAATATTAATTAAAAAGGTCGAACATTATAGAGTCAACACAGGACAGTATAAAGACCTTTCTTCTGGGGCTTCTAGGTTAATGAAATTATGGGGGCCCCCTCAGATGGAGCCACCCTCACACCCACCTTAAATATTTTTCTGAAAGATAAAAACGTTTTATAAAATAAGCAGAGCGTCTATTCAAATATTGTCATCCACAAAAAATAACATTTAAAGTAATGAAAAAATTAAATATATCAGCAATAAAAATATTGTTGGCATTAAGCACAACCCTTTGAGGCTGATATACCACAAACCAAAACAAACCTATATATATATATATATATATATAAGTTGTAGTCACTGTCTGTCTGTTATCAAACTCCTTCTAGGGTTTTGGAGATAGACCCCATAATTATATATATTCTGGAACTACATTACCCAGGGTACTTGGATAAGTATATTTCATTTTGATCAAAGTGGGTCCCCCCCCCCCACTGAATTTTTTTTCCCTTTGATTTAAATAAAATTTAAATTTGAACAAGGGAATGACTCCTATCCAAAATATAGAATGAGATAGCCAGAAGATGAAGGTCAGATCGGCAAGATCGTTGAGTAATATTGAAAGCATCATTTTTGTCCACAAATTATAACAATGATTTAAAATTAATCATCATTTTCTTACGAAAAAATGTGTGACACGCAGCAAGGCGCGGGTAATTTGGCTAGTATGTTATAAAGTTCGTATAACGCTCGTAGTTCTGGTTACTGTAAAGAAACCCTGGGACAAAAAGTTGAGTAAAGAACAGGTTTAATCACATGAGGGACATGAATTAATAATACACTAATAGAGAATACTGTAGTTCCGAGCCGGTATTTCGTACGACCCAAACGCTACGCCTTGCGACGACGGTTCCTATGAGCAGACTTTTTATTCATAGCGGATGGACTTGTCTACCATTTGGATTATAGTGCAAACAGGACCTACGTTTACCTTTTTGATTCTCGTGTAAACCAGACCGAGGTCTACCTTTTTGACTATTGCGTAAAGCCAGGTGTATGTCTATTTATCTCTTAATTCAGCGTGATATTTCAGGTTTAGAAAATATTTCCTCCTTAATTTCAACACTAATTAACTTTTCCACTTACCCGTGTCAATCTAAGATGAAGTTTTTAAAATAAAATATTAGTGAAAATGTTATTTTCATTATAAGATCTGCATATATGTAAGACACTTCGCACATTCCCATCCACTTATACGTGTACATAGTTTACTCGCAGTTTCTTCTTCAATTTTCAGGTCGTTAAGTGAATTTCATTTTCTCCAGGAAATCCGTTCATTGTTCAGTTTGTTCGTTTTGTGAACGGTTCGTATTTGATTACTCTCATTGTACGTTTTGTGAGACAGTCTGCGAGAGAAAGAGGGAGAGGAGAAAGAGAGAGCGAACGGTTCGTATATGAGTACTCCCATTGGCGAAGATAAGTTTTCATTTGTTTTTCTTTTCATATCCATTTATATATATATATATATATATATATATATATATATATATATATATATATATATGAGTACAGGTAATCAATCCATTGATATATAATCCGGGTGGATCCTATTGTAGACTCGTCCTTTTTCCTTACTTTTCAACCCTAGCAAACAGAACAGTCTATATCTTACGCCTACATACGGAAAACTTCAACCAATTAAAACTGCACTAAGCGAAACAAACAATCTCATTGGTTCATCACTGAAAGTTCAACGAAATTGCGCCAAAACTCAAGTGAGCCACCTTCGGACTGTCAGGCCTTATAAAAATAAACGCTGACCGCCCCAGGCAGTCAGTAACAAACACCCACAGAGAACTTGCCAAAATACTCCACGTCACTCTAAATCACGATTTCCCGCGCAAAGATACATCATAGCTAACTCATTTCCCGATCGAAAACTTAATCAACTCTGTGGATACAATTCTCAACATTGCTTATCTAAAGTGAATCATATTCGCAACTTATTAAGTAAACATCAACGTGCGAACGACCTTAAAAAAAAACATTACATTACAGTTAAAGGTAGATCACTCTTAAAAACTCCTTCTAAAAAAGACACTTAATATCGACAATTATTAATATCAACACAAACTTAAAAAGACTGTAAATGAACGAACAATTACAAAGAGAGACATTCTGGAATCAAAAAACCTCATACACATTTCGCCAACATAACATATATCAATTATCCTGTTTGTATATTGTTTTTGAATGTTATATTAATTTCTAATTGAATATGTCTCGTACTTAATCGTATTTTAAATTTCGTTTATTTATTTGTTGTGGATGCAGAAAGTCACGCAACCTACACAAATTCTTTCTGATTCTTTCAAGCATAATTAATAAATTCTGCACGTCCCCAACACTAGTAATATTAATTATTAAAACTGATCCACAGAGAGCTCGATGTTATTATTTTAATAGAGCATATGTATTTTTTACAGAAAACAAAAAAACAAAAATTACCTCAACATTAGAGATAGTCTATTTCAAGCCGTTCTGTTCGCGGCTATCATCAGTCTGTAAATGTTTGTCTCAGAGCATTGTTTTAAATTTATTTTCTATGTCAGCCCTCTTCTGGAGATATAAAAAGTATAGTCTATTAGTAATTAGAAGTAGGAATAATATTTTAAAATTGTATACGACGTACTCATATTCAAACAAACCTTTTGGAAAAAAAATCTTTTTGTATACAATCACAAATTTAGCGACAAAACAAGAGTGCCGAAAACCTTTTTGTCAGTGAAAAAAAAAACAGACGACATGCAAAAAAAGGATGTCATCCTTTGTTGAACAGGCACCCCTACTCTACCTTAACTTAACCTCATTTCAAAAGTAACTCATATTTTGATACAATAGTTGTCAGTGAAAATGAATACACTACCACCATTTGTCAAAATGATTGAATTTTCCCGTATCCTTAGAAACTAATATTAAGAATGTATGTGCTTATAAAACTCAGTAAATTTCAAAATAAGTTATTCCAAAAATTCGCTTGAAAACGAAACAGTACTAGGGATTTTAATTTAATTCCATTATTAAATTTGAAGATTTAGTTTCTGTTTTTGAAACATGGTAATTCCTGTGTAGCGATGGAACCATATGTATAAATTAGTAAATTTATAATATTTATGCTCAGCAGAATTGTATTGAGTACTGTTTTTTAAAAATAAAAATCTTACTTATTATAAAACGCAGATTGTGTGTGTGTGTGTGTGTGTGTGTGTGTGTGTGTGTGTGTGTGTAACGTTTATATATTGGATCGGATTTCCTACATTTTTCAACTGATTTCAACAAAACTTCACAGGACTACATAAAATTACATTGTGGTGGTTCTAACAGCGCCCAAAATGGGAAAAATATAATTGTTTTTGCACAAAATCAATTTGAAAACACGATTAAGAGACATCGTGAAAATGGAAGGGGGACAACTCACATCGGGTTGTTTGTGTGTGTGGGTTCCTTTAAATATGAGAGCGGATTTCCTATATTTTTCAGCCGATAAAACAAAACCTCACTTTTTTTTTTTTTTGGCAGGTAGTGTTTCTTATTCTCTTGCACACTTTTTTCTTTATTTTTAACATTCAGAATGCTTTAAAAATTCCATTTACAAGACAATTATTTATAATAAAATTCTATTCCATCGGGAGACTCATAACGATTGAAAACAATGTTTTTGTTTGAGTTTGGGTTTGACCAATTCGTAAAAATTAAAAAAACTAATTAAGACATGCGTGTCCGTCAACCTTAAACAATAATCTTTGTCAATTTTATTTTTCAGTCTTTATGATGGTGGATACTTGATCTATCTCTTACTGTTATATCCCCGGGCAACGCCGGCTTCTACTGCTAGTATTTAGTAAGAACACTGGTCTATAAATCTTACTGTTCTATCTCTTTATTTTAATATATATATATATATATATATATATGAAGAAATATAGTCTTAAGATGTGCTATATTTATGGGATAAAGTGCTCAATATCAGAGATAGAGCGTGTGTAAATATAAAAGTGAACATAGAAGTCAACACTTAGAGGCGACAGTCTGTTTTATACTAGACGCAATCGTTCATGCGTCTAGCATGAAACAGACTGTCGCCTCTAAGTGCTGACTTCTATATTCACTTATATATATGTGAAAACGAAAAAAAAAAAAAACAATCTTCAAACACGGCTCTACAAATTTAAATAAATTTTATTATTGAGTATATATTTTCTTTCACATTGAAAGAAATGAATTACAAATAATCTTTGCAAAACAACTTCACACAAAATATTTTTGTTTGTCTTCGTTACAATCCAACCGAATCAATTACGTTAGTATGATAAAAGAAACAGAATATGTAAGAAGAGTGTCACGTATTCATGTTGTTTTATGAATGTGTTTAATTTTATAGCAGCATATTACTGTCAGTCAGTGAACGATAACCGTTTATAAACAAACTCGGTCCGTTTTGAGAATTCAACTTGATCACAACAACGAACAACCGAACCTGGTTTTCGGAAAACCTGAACAACTCACTTAACATGATGAATTTTCATAATAAAAAGGCTCCAGAAATGTAAAAGTTAAATTTGACTAAACTCAGAGTTTATTGGTAATAAATATTTTCCCAATTTTTAAATATCTATTTTAAGGAGGAAAATATTGTTGATCATTTTCTTAAGTGATCCAACAAATTTCGTAGCAGATGATAAACATAGTTATCTGAAAATTTCAAAGGTTTCAGCCCGCTTACAATTAATGCTGCTGATTGGTTAATATATGCAAATGTGGAAATTCAAATTGGAGCCGAGAAATTGCACAAAAATAAATCAATTTATGTGTGTGAGCTGGTGTTAGTACAGTAGGTTAGTAGTGTTAGGTTTTTAGTGATACGACTTAAATCTATAGCATTTTTCTATCCGTTTTTCTCTTCGTAAATTAATGTTTTATTTTAATATTTTATCAGATACTTTCTAATCCAAGGAATTCCATCTTCATCTTCTATTTGCCGTGTCCTTTCAAGATGTTGGTGATCATGACTCTCCCTTATTTCCTGTCCTTTGTAGATAGTAATAATTTTTTTCTTTTGTTATCTCTCTTAAACATTGTTCCGTCATCCACTTACTCAAGCTTGCTAGTTAGGTTATGTTTTGTTTTCCTCTGTCTTTGTTGTCTTCATTGTTTTACAGAAGGATACCGAGGAAACCGTGGACTGAACATGTGAGCAACGATGAAGGAAAGTTATACTTAACGTCAGGAAGAGACAGTTGAGGTTTATGTGGCATATAATGAGGAATGAGAGTTTGAAAAAGGGGGACATAGTAAAGCAATACATAATGTACTTAGTGAGCTTGAGTAAATGGATGGCGGGACAGCATTTAGGAGAAATAACAGAAAGACAGTTTATTAGGAGCTACAAGAGACAGGAAGTTGTGGAGAGCCGTGATCGTCTACGCTCTGAGGGAACAAGGTACATAAAGAAGAACTGTTATTGTACTTTCTAGTAGTGATGATTGCGACTTCCTTTTAATTATTATGGAACGTCAAAATCTTGTTTATGTTATGATTTCTCTTTGAGTTACATGTGCTAGACATTTTAGTTGCAGTGGTTGTTGTTGTAAGTTCTCAAATGAAGTGGTTTCTGTTATTCAGTGCAATCCTTTGTATGTGATTCTATATTTCATTTTTACGTGGTTCGAACAAGGTTTGTCCTCTCTGAGACACACAGGTTTTATTCACTTGAAGCCATTTTTAGTCACTGATCCGAGAAAGCCGTTGTATACAGCTGATAGTTTAGGTAACTCTGAACGAGTTTGGCGTTATGCATGACATTTTTAACGTCAACCTTCTGTCCTTAGGGACAATTTCACTGTACACCGTTTTTGTTTGTTTACCCTTTTAACTCTCGTCTCGCTGCGACTTCCTTTTTTTTACTGTCTTTATTTTTATTTTTTTTTTATTTTTTATCTGTTCCTCTCTCTTTCCGTGTGTTTCTAGCATAAACTAGTCTTCCTTAGCTTTAATTTCCTTCTTTTTTGATTACGCCTTACCGTTATCATCTACTCTCGGCAACGTGATAGCCACAAAATGTGTGTTTTCTTTTGGCGGGATCTTCAGTTCTTTTTGGTTCGGTACCTGCTTGCATGCACCCTTGCTCGCCGCTCCGCCTTTCTAGATAACTTTGGTATGTTTTATTACATTCTTCTTCTTTTTTTTTTTTTTTCTTTATTCGCCTTTGTATTGAAAATGTATTGTGGTAACACTACAAGTAGTTTTTTGCCTCCGTATTTCTGGAGGCTCATTCAACAAGTTTGTGCTTTCGAGCCCTGAATTTTGATATTTAGAAAGAATGTAGGACCTTTCTATGTTTTGACTTTGCTCTGTCGTTTAGACATACTGCTTTACCATGTCTACCATTGTTAATTGCCTCTTTCTGGCTCTCAACGCTTAGCTGCCTTTCCGAATTTGTTGCTGTCATATTTAACATAAATACGACACGTGCTTCGCTGTTCTGAGCCACCTTCTCCACTACCGTCTGCCTTGCGGCTGCTGGTAGTAGCGTTAGCTTACTTCTTTCTTTCTTTGTTCTCTCTTGCTTCCCTCACTGTCTCTCGTCTCCCCTTTTCTCTTTGTCCCTTTCGTCGCAGCGGACTCATGTTTTTTTGTTCATTTTTTCTTTCAGATTTTTTACCTGATTCACAGAATAAAATCTTTCGTTTTCCAATGAAATTCGTCCGTGTTTTGTGAATTCGAGTTTACACTGGCTGTCTAAAGCAGCGTGTTTTTTAGCATGTTGTCCAAGGCAGCACATGACATCCATGTAAAAGACTCAATAAGACGAGTCTATTTCAGAATATGACACGAGTTTTTAAGTCTTGGTTTTGTAGCAAATTGCGATGTTGGCTGAAACTACCCCTAGCGCAGCGTATTCTATGTTCAGTTTCCTTATCGCCTATACTAAATTTCTTATAACTGATCCAGAAGCATATGTCCTTAGCATTTATTAATTCCGCATTATAATTGTTATGATAGATTCAGGGTAGGTGTCATAATAGCTTTCCTTCCAATTTCTGATCATTATTTTTATTTCGGAAAGGAACCCTTGAACCCAACCCTATTTAGAACACTTGCTGGAGAATGTTAAATTTTTGTTCAAGAACATTCTTATCCCAACTCTGAATGCCTATGCCATCAGCTTAGCTCCCTTCATCATCGGTACACTAGACACTGTGGGGACAATAGGAATGCTGTTAAAACGTTTGTTAAAGCTGGATCTTTCTCGGTAACAATGCATAATATCGTTAGCCTTTCAGGTGTGTGTGTTGTACTCTGCCCGGGAAATGGAGACATACCTAGATAGTCGAAGCTTTGGTGGACAATGGTTTAGTTGTGGAAATGGTTCAGAGGGATTTATTGATTATGTAAAGCGCATTTATTTTTATCTTATATTAACAACAGAATTACAGTGAAGAATCCAAGTATGACAAATAACAGAAACCTCCTACGCATATATGACGGAGACCGCATCAAAAGTTTTTCCGTTTGTTTGATTTTGTTTAGCGGTATATAAACACCTCTATGGGTTATTTAATGCCGAAATCTAAATATTCTGAACACAATTTTATGGCTTCAACTAAATATATTTTGAACGCAATTGTATGCCCTCAACTACAGTAAAATGTATTATTGACACTTTTACTATCATTATGTACTGTTCGTAATTTTTTATATAAAAATCTATTGCTGGTATTTTTACATTAAAAACGTATTTTTATATTTTCATAGTATTTTGTTTGGGGTTCCCTATCTCCTCATTGCTTGGACCTTAACAGATTCTTAAGTGGTTTCACGCTCTACAGAACCTCCAATCTCCCGATCAACAGACTTGCTGCTGGATGTAGTTTATCCTCATACTCAGGACCCCGCATCACAAATGACGTACAATTTGTTTATTAGGTGAATCCAATACAAAGAAACTCGTGTGTTTGCGTGTGAGAGAGCAGTCTATCAGATTTATAGCCCAGATATAACGCCAGAATACCAGTTTTCAAGGCAGGCGGACACGTAGGAACAGGAGGATAGGTAGAAACAACTCAGTACGTTTGTCTGTCAGAAAGTAATTCCTGTTCTTTAAATACAACAGATTTAATAGAAACGGATAAAGCGTATGAAAACTGACACAAAGAGGGTGGGTTCAAAATCTAGTCCTCAACATTGTCTTCTTCATTTTCAATCCTAGCACAAAATGAAAAATAGAGAAACGTAAAACTAAAAGGAAAAAAAACAGAAAATGAATAGACAAAAAGTAACAATAAAAAATAAAAACAAAATAAATATAGAGGGATTAGTTAATTAGTCATCTAATTCATATCGTCTATGTTTGGAATATTTCTGCTACATTTGAGCTGGTGCTCCTGTTATATCAAAAGAATATGTAATATCATTGGTCTTGACCTGGCATCTCGGTTTCATTTACTTTCCGTAACGTAGCTTCCTTGTGCCTTTTTTTATAAATAATTTCATGGTAATTGTTCTGACGAACTTTCCTCTAACCTCTTTTTAATGTTATTTTTATTTCCCATCCCCACAAATTGTCCATATGGGAACTAGTTAGGACTACCTAGAGACTTGAGGTATTATGTAGTAAGAATGGTAAATAAGAATGTGATGTTTTGATGCAAAGAATAATGTAGTATATTTAGGTCAGTAATCGTAGCTAGCTAAATTTAAGTGAAGACAAACTGAAGTCCAGCCTTCCCCTATCCCCACTTCTGGACTTGTGTCACATTGTTGAATTATTCAAAACAAATATTACATTCCTCTAGCGTATACTAGACTTTATGACTTTAAGCGTAGTACTCAATTGGCGGCTAGGTCTCATCATTTTACAGTTGAATTGACTAGATGTAACCGTAACTTCTATGCTAGCAGTTTCTTCTCTCGCACTTGTCGTTTGTTTAAATCACTTCCGGCTTCTTGCTTTCCAGTCAGCATTGATCTTCAAAAAATTAAATGCAATATCTTCTGTCTTTTTAATTCCTGTCCTTTTATTGTTCTCTCCCCTTAATAGTATATTTTCTCATCTTCTCTCACATTCAGTAACCCCATTATGCTTTAGTGGTTTTATTGCTTTGCTTGAGGTGAAATGATTAAAAAAAATCTAATAGATTTTGGATTTAAAAATAGAATATAAAATTCAAGAAAGATTTTTCATTTTAAAATGTATTTTAAACCTTAGGTATCACTATTTTTGGAGGTACCTACATTAATGTTAACTCGGTTTATAGAGATAGCTGATCATTTAAATAAGTACGACTTAAATAAAAATTTAGAGAAAACTCAGACCTCATGTTAAAATTAATGATAATCATATACCGTATGTAACAGCAAAATTGTGAAAATTGTGTAAAAGCAAAATTGTCCATTTGTTAGATTAAGCTTTGAAACATTGTATATTAGAAATCATAAAAGATATTTTACTGGAATTCTCCGAGGTGTTTATAATACTATTGGATATAACTCGATCTTTATCCACTGTGGATAAAGACGTTGGTTAGATCCAGTGACTAGACCCAAAGAGTCGTGAGTTCAATAGGCTACAGCAATGGAGGACCAAAAAGCTGAGTTGAGTTAAAGGGAAATAACTGAGGCATCCGGAAGAGGCATGGCACATGAAACTAGAACAATCTACCCCTGTGGACGAAATAAAGGATTCGGTTCCAAATTCCAATCACGTGAAGAAGACCAGTATTTTAATAAAGGATGGAAAATGTGGCACCAAAAGTGACGGCTGAAATTCCTGATAAAGATTAAAGTGTGTTACGGAAATTTGACGTGGTTGCAGCGGGTTACCTTTCTGACCATATCGTGTGAACGGCAGTGGGAGGGATGCCATAAAGGGCTACAAGGGATAGGAAGATGTGGAAGGTAATTATCCGCCACATCGTGAAAGGACATGGCACTCTGAAAAAGGTTTCTGTAGCCAAAACATGATAGAGAAACTTATACGAAAGAACCATTTTATAAGATTGGAAAGAAAGTTCTGTCGTATTTGAAGAGGGAAAAGAAACAAAGGCGTCTTTGATCTCAATTTATAAATCTCATGAAGAATTTGCCCCAAAATGAAATTATGATGATGGGGAATATTCCCCATCATCATAATTTCATTTTGGGGCAAATTCTTCATTCCCCGGCCATAAAATTCTTCAGGTTTCGATGCAAAGAAACAATTGATGCAAGTTTTTATCACCTCACAATTAAACTGTTTATCTTCTAAAAATTTTGATACTGTTCATTCGGTTATCCGCAACAAGATTGAGGAGTTCAGAAGGGTCAAACCCTGTACTGTTAAAAAAAGTGCCCTGTTTATCTTAGATTGCCCTGGATTGGATCCAAGTGTGAAAGTATAATTAGACAGATTTCATCTAATGTGCGTCATTGTTTTTTCTCGGCTGAGGTTCGCATAGTTTTTCAAACTCGGCCTATGTTTTGTTCTGGGTGTAGGGATGTTCTCCCTCCCCAACATTTTAATTCTATTATTTACAAATATGTTTGTAGTTGTGGAGCTGACTACATAGGGAGAACGACTCAACGCCTAGACATGAGAATTAAACAACAATATTCCCACTAAGATCAGGAATCACACCTTGTCATTGAATGGACGTGTCCCAAATACCTATGTTTCCGCCATATGTGAACACCTAAATTAAATAATAGAGGGTGTGCGGCTAACTTTAGCTGTGACTGCTTCAGTGGACGAGTCGTGTTGATTTCTTTACGTTTGTCAAGCCAAAGTTGAGAACGAACTGTTACGGTTTGATTTTTAATTTGAATTCTTTTTTGCAAACTTTTGATTTTTCCCCTTTTTTTGTTTATACATATTTGTTTTTCAGTTCTGCATTCTTTTCTGTTTATTTCTTTTATTGTATTTACCCTCCTCCGTTTTTGGTTTTATTATTGTTTTAGTTTGACTTGGTTATTTCAGTTTTACTTATTTTGAGGTGCTTTTCATTTTATTTTTGCCACGTTCTTGTTTTGAATTGGTTTTATTTTAATTTTTTGTTCTTAAAAAAGAGGGAAAAGAGATAAAGAAAACTTTTTAAGCCGTGGGAGGCGGAAATCCACATGGCAGAAAATTCACCGCCGGAAACGGTGTCAACAGAAAACTTGATACCAGAAAATTTGGCACCTCATAAAAAATCAGCTTGGGTGGAAAACAGGCGACTAAAGAAAGATGCGGCATACTATAGCCAATTAAAAGAAAAGTATGATCAATATGTGAAAGGAACGGAGTTCCTGACAATTCCTGAGGCTTTGGATGCTGTAAATGCGAGAATAATTTCCCTGCTGACTTCCGACGTGAAAAGTCGGAAATTAATTGGAGTCAGCAGGGAAACTATGGAAGAAACTTTAAAAAACTGAACATTACACCAAAAGTCTTGGCTATGCCATTTGGGATATTCTCCTAGCCACCAAGCAACAAGCCAAGCAGCTTGCCGGAAGTGTTTTGGCAAGCCTGCGATTGCAGATAGAGTATATGGGCACCCGGCGTAATAAAATCACGGTATATGGGGTGCCCGTAGATATTTCAACTGATAGAATAGGAGAATTTTTTTTCCAACTATGGGCCTGTTGAAGAAGTTACGTCAGTCAAAAGCAAGACTGGAATAGAAACCGGAGATATCGTCCTGTACATTACTCTGACGCGACAATCGTTCCGCGAGATTCCAAACAGACAGGCGGATGCTGGTGGTGGTGGTGGAGGGACGGAAGCCATATTGCTGGAGTTGCGGAGTGTCTGGGCACATGTCTAAAGTGTGCCCAGGTAAGACTTCGAAGTCTCCACCCCACCCAACAACAGCAACGACGTCAACAACCACAACAACGACCACAACAACTATGAAAACTGTGGCAACAACAGTTACGCCTACAACTGCGAAGAAGGCGTCTGACGGAGAGTGGACGGTGGTGAAAGGAAAGAAAAAGGCGCCCTCCGCCCCCAAACAGCAGTCTCCAGAGCAGCAGCAGGAAAAACAAAGTCCCGGGAAACAGGACAAGCAGAGACCTAAGGAGGTGCAGAAACCCAAGGAGGTTCAGCGAAACCCCGGGAAGCAAATACAGGAGAAGCAAAAGAGGGAAGAACAACCCCCGAAACGGCAACAGCAGCAAGAAAATGCAGAAGTGGAGATAGAGGTGAACGAAATGCCTCCACTCGTGCCTCATCCTTAAAAAGGAGTAGGAAGGAGGGGGAGGATGATGATACACACAAAAGAAGGATGCAGCTCGAGAAGTAGGATGGACAAATTTACCGAAAGAACCAGGTCAAGCTCTGTCCCCGCATCCCCTAGGGAAATTATCTCAGTACCCAAAGTAAGGAGCCTCCCCACTTCCCCTGCCCGTGATCCATCCCCATCTCCCTCCACTTCTTCCCTTGCCTCAAATTCTACACCCCCTCATACGTCTACTTCTTCCCCACACCACAAAGCGAAGCAGAAAAAGGTGAACAAGGGGAAATACTTTTCTGGCCACGAGGCGATTTGTAGGGTAGAGAAAAACGAATTGGATAAGATGCTACCAAGGCAAAAGAGGGGCTTGTTGGGGATGCTGATGAAACAGACTGCTGTGGAAGGCAAGTCCACAGAGGACCCCTGAAATTTCCCTGATGCCCCTTCAGTCATCACATGTGCGAGGGACACTGGGTCCTTCCTGAAGGTATGGACCCATTTATATGAAGCAAAAGACGCTTTTCCCAACATAAGGATGTTAGCGGTGGACACTACTTATCTAAGAAAATTACGGCAATTTTGTGCTGGGAGGGTCCCTGTCATGCTCCATCCCTCCTTATATAGGGCGGTTAGATTAACCTACCCCATGGACGTCGGTGGTATCGTCCTGTAAGGACGGATGATGTCAGAACTAGGTGTGGGGAGCCTAGGACAATCCGTCGGGGTCCTGTCTGACGCAGATTTCTGTCCGGTATGTGAGTAGGTCTTTTTCTTTTCTTTTTCAGGCCTAATCGATGACTCTCACGATAGCCAGTTTGAATGCGAATGGTTTGAGGGATCGGAGTAAGGCTGCCCGCCTGCTCCGTGATCTCTTGTCGTTCGGCGTGGATGTCGCCACGATCCAGAAAACCCAATATGTTTGCAACGTCGATGCTTGTGTGCTGTCTGGCGACTTTGTCGTCTATTCAGCATATGGGAACCGACAGGCCAGAGGAGTCTCTTTGTTGGTGAAGCGTACTCTTGACGCGAAGGTGGACCTTGTGCATACCGATGCCGAGGGCCGGTTGATCGTGGCCGATATTACCGTGAAAAATGGTTCGTTGCGGTTTATGCGCTCAACGATGCAGATTTCCGTCCCGTATGTGAGTAGGTCTTTTTCTTTTCTTTTTCAGGCCTAATCGATGACTCTCAAGGCTGAGGGACAGGGCGTGCAGTCCGGCCCTACGCGGAAGCGCCGTTCCAGGAGGAGCTCGAGCGAGGGTATTCGCGTACGCCGATGACGTATTTGCTTTCGTGTCGTCCCGCAGCGACATTGAGGCGGTACTGAAGACTCTTGATCGGTACAAAAAGGTGACATGGGCCAAGATTAACTGCGACAAGTCGTCCGGCTTGCGGTTAGGTGCCTGGAAGGGGGTCGATCTTCCGGGGTCTTTCGGTTGGACGGACGGTCTTGTCCGTATTCTTGGAATGTGGTTTGGACGCGACCTCCGGCTGGAGAAAAATTGGTCTGAAGTACGAGCAAAGGTCGACGCAGCTGGTCAGACTTGGCGTCGACGGAGGTTTTCCGTGAATGGGCTAGAAGGAGGCGTGTGCCACTTATGTTTTCCCTCTTTGTCCTTTATCCATTGTCTGTACTTCCTCTCTGTGACGACCATAGGAAGCCGCTCGAGCGCTCGCCATCCTCCATTTTATGGAGGGGACGCGAGAATCGAGTTGACAGACGAGTCTGTGCACAACATCCGTGTCATGGGGCGCTGGGAATGCCACACTTGGTGAGCCACAAACTCGCCTCGAGGTTGGCTTTCCTACGCCGCGCATTGACAGGAGATTATGGCGGGGACTGTTAGGGACGTGTTCCCTTTCTTTACTATCAGTCCCCGCATCTCGCGGGTTGAGCGCCATCGTAAACCTCGTGAACAATCGGATTTTCTTCGCGAGTGTCGGTCGGTCTTGTTGGCTGTTTCTCGGTCAAGTGAACTCTCACGGCCTAGGAGGGTCTTCTATCGTTTCCTAGTGGAGAGGGTCGCGAAGGATTCCCTACGTGAGCAGCTCGACGTGACGGAGGATGATTTTCGCTCTTACTGGTCTTGGGTGCCAGCGGCGGATTACCTCAGTAACCCTGAGTTTTCGCTTACCTGGCGATTGGCTCGGAATCGGCTACCTCTCAATGGCAAGGCCTTCATATGGGGCTTGGCGGATTTGCCAGACTGTAAACGGCGTGGCCTTGGTTTAGAAGAAACGGCTTCGCACGCCTTCTACCATTGTCCCCGGGTCCGCCCCTTATGGGACCGTGTCGGCGAGTTGACGACTCGTCTCGCTCCCGAAAAGCTCGTTCTCATGGATCGCGCATACGCGTGTGACAATTTGTCGCACCCGTATTCCTGAGTGAAACGAATGCTGTTTCTGACGCTGCTGGCCACGGCCCGAATTTGGACGACGCGACAGGAGGAAGTATTGCGAGGCAACCGTCTTTCTCATCAGGATCTAATCCGATTCTTTGAGCATCAGCTCAAGATGAAGATTAGAACTGATAGAAAACGCTTGCATTCGACAGTCTTCAGCGAAAGGTGGGTGACTGAGGCGAGCTTGGTTCGTTTGAACGGGGCTAGCCTTGATTTTCTCTTTTAGGTCAGCCTACGTCAAATCGCGGTAGTTTCCTGTGGATCCCTACCCTTGGTTAGTTTAGACAAGCTTTGTGTACCTAGTTAATGTGAGTAAATGTTGTTCCTGGCCTGGTCCCGGCAGCCTCTTTGGTTATGCTCTAAGTTGAGATTCCCAACCTCCCCAGTTTGTTTTACCCCCCCCCCTTTGATCTCGACCGGGTCAGCTTGTTTTTTACCATATCCGTCTATATTTTCACTTTTCCCACTCCCTTAGCGAGAGAGCCTCTTGATTTTGTCTAATGGGCAGAATACAGGGCCTCTCGTTTTTGAGGCTTGGACGGGCCCTACTAACATCAGTTATGTTTAGTTCACTTTTGAGTCTATGTTTAGTTTGTTTTGGGGTTCATTCCCTCCCCTCTCATCATAGATTTTTAAGTATTTATGATCATTAAATTTTTATGGCATGGGGCGCGTTTTGTAGGTCCCCCTTGAGATGATGCGGTATTATGGTGTGTGAAGGATTGATTGGTGATGGACAAGTTTTTGTGGTCAATGGGTAAATTGTAATGAGTGAATGGGTCGTGAATCAGATTAGTTAGGTATAGGATAGTTAGTTAAGACCAGCCTTAATCCCTCCTCTTTTTAGGCCTTGTGCCAAAATTATGTATTTTGCATAATAAATCTCTGTGACTGGTTCAGTGGACGGGTCGTGTTAATTTTTACGTTCTCAAGCGAAAGTTTTGCCGAGCGAAATTTGGAAGAACTTTTCATTAAGTTAAGGCTTTTATTTTTCGGTTTTTCTTTCTGTTATTTTGTGAACGTTTTGAAATTTTTGACTTTCAGTTTTGATTTTTCCGTTTTCTTTTTTCGCGGTTATTTTTCGTTTGTGTAAACTTTTAAATTTATTTTGTACATTTCTTTGTTTTTCGATTTTTATTTTGTTTTTGCCAAGTTTGAAATTTTAAATTTATTTTGTACATTTCGTTTGACGTTTATTTTGTTTTATCAAATTTGAATTTTTTGAGTTATTACTTTATCGCGACTTCTAAGTCGCAAGACTTTATCCAGTTATTTAAAAAAAAATTAAAAAAAGGCAAAGGTTTATTTATTTTGGCCTCGCCGTCATGGCTGACGGTTCGGAGGCACAAACAAGGCAGGAACCAAATTTAGCATCACCGAATAAAACGGCCTGGTCTGAACAGAGGACTAAAAAAGACGCAGACTATTACAACGGTCTGAGGACTAAATATGATAAATATATTAACGGAAACGAGTTGTTAACGATACCAGAGGCAATCAATGCTGTTAAAATCCGAACCATCTCCCCGCTGACTACCGATGTTGGAACGTGGAAGCTTATCGGCGTCAGCAGAGAAACAATGGAAGAAGCCCTGAAATGTTTGTAGATAGGACCAAAAACCTTAGGATAAGGTCAAATGCACTATGGGATATTCTTCTGGCAACAGAAGAGGAAGCCAAAAGGTTGGCAGGAAGTACGCTGACCAAAAAGACGGTCCGTTTGCAAACAGAGTATATAGGGACTAGAAGGACGAAAATTACAGTTCATGGAGTCCCCATCGACATTAGTGAGGATAGTCTGGGTGCCTTTTTCGCCCAATATGGGCCTGTGGAGGAAGTCTCTGCTATAAGTAAAGCGGGAATTGCCACCGGCGATTTTGTTTTATATATCACTCTAAGGCAAACGTTCCAAGGCAAACGTTCCAAAACATTCCCAACATTCTGAAATGTGAGAAAATGATGCCAATTATTGTAGAGGGCAGGCGTCCATATTGTTGGACGTGGGGAACTATAGGACACGTCCAAGGTGTGTCCGAGCAAAAAAATAGTACCACATCCTAGCCCAGTAGCAGCAGCGGAGAAGACCAATGTATCTGCAAAGCAGCCTGACAATGAGTGGAGGGAAGTGGCAAAAAAGGGGAAAAAAACACCTAGTCCTGTCCCTCAACAGAAGGCTCCAGAGAAGCAAAACCAGCCTGAAAAACCTTGCAACTCAAAACCCTAAAGCCAGGATAGGCTCCAGGAAAGGGAACAAAGCAAGCAAAAGCAACAGCAGCAGCCGAAGCAACAAGAACAAGAACAACAACAGAAAAAAGTAAACAGCAAAGTGGGCAGCAACCAAAAAACAGAACAGCCCAGGAAAAAAAAGCAACAAAAACGAACGGAGACAGAAATGGAAGTGGATAAAATGCCACCGCCTCGGGCGTCATCATTAAAGAGAGCGAGAGAAAAGGAAGTAGAGACGCCAATTTCAAAGCATTCCGGGCGTAGTAAGGCGGATGCGGTCATGGACAAAACCACGTCCCTATCCGTCCCTGCTTCCCCTAAAGAAACAGTGGTCGTAGCCAAAGTAAGGAGCTTCCCTTCCTCCCTGTGCTCCATACCCCTCTCCCTCTAATTCTTCCCTCAGCTCGTTATCCACACCCCTCACACCTCTACCTCTTCCCCTCCTCACCTATCTCGGGAGAAAAGGAAAAAGAAACTTTTTTTCAGGTCCGGAATCGATCTGTAGAGTGGACAGAAGGGGTTTCAAGAAGGGCCTGCCTAGCCAGAAAAAGGCAAAACTAGAATTATTATTCAAAATGAATGATGTGGACGGTAAAAGCGTTGAAGATCCTCGTAACTTCCCCAATGCCCCAGGTGTAATAACCTGTATAAGAGATACTGGGGCATATTTAAAAGTCTGGGATCACTTAGACGAAGCTAAGGAGGCATTTCCGAATATTCGAATGGCGGAGATAGGGTCTCCATATCTGAAAAAGCTCTGACATTATTGTGCTGGGAGCATCCCTGTTTCGATCCATCCCTCACTATGTAGGTGTCTAAAACTAACATATCCCACGGACGTCGGCGGAATTGTCCTGGAAGGACGGATGACGCCAAAGTTGGGTGTAGGGAGCCTGGGACAATCCGTCGGGGTCCTCACAAATGCAGATTTCCGCACTGTATGTGAATAGGTGAATTGTATTTTTTCTATCGTTTCAGACTTAAAAGATGTCAATCAAGTTAGCAACTTTGAATGTGAAGGGCTTGAGGGATAGGGGTAAGGCAGCCCGCCTGCTCCGAGATCTCTTTGTCCTTTGGCATGGATGTCGCCGCGATCGAAGAGACCCACTTTGTTTGCAGTTCCGATGCGTGTGTGCTGTCTAGCGACTTTGTCGTCTATTCAGCATATGGGGACCGGTGTGCCAGAGGAGTTTCTTTGCTGGTGAAGCGGACTCTTGATGCGAATGTGGATCTTGTGCATACCGATGTCGAGGGCCGGTTTATCGTGGCCGGTATTGACGTGAAAAGTGGTTCGTTGCGGTTTATGCGCCCAACGACCAGGAGGAGCGGGTCTCGTTTTTTAGGCGCTTGAGACCCTTCCTAGTGGATTCAACGCGCTTAGTTCTAGTGGGGGACTGGAATGCCACCATGGAGCCCAAGTTAGATCGGGGGCGGGGTGCTAGCGGGAGAAGGGGCGATCGTAGCTTGGTTGATCTGATCAACGATTTTGGTCTCGTTGATAGATACCGGGTCGATCACTCCGGGGGGAAAATATGGACGTTGGCTCTTAGCTGGCCTTGTAACAAGGTGGTTAGCTACCTTGATAGTAGCCGACGTAGACTTGATAGATTGTCCCATGTTCCACTGGGTAGGCTATAAGGACCACAAACCTGTTTGTGTCCGCATGGCGTTAGATTGTAAGCCTAGAATGGCTGGTTACTGGAAGTTCAATCTGTCTTTACTAGACAGGCGGGACTTCCAGAACCAGCTAACTAGCTTAGTGCAGCGGGAGCTAGTGGGGGCGGTCATCGGGAATAAGTGGTGGGATAGACTTAAGAGTAGGATTAGGTCTTTCACAACTCATTTCAGCAAACGGAAGGCGAGGTCTACGCGGCATTGAAGGTCGGCAGAGGCAAGTCGTCCGGTCTAGATGGTTTGCACTATGAATTGTACTTGAGGCTGTCGCACATCTTTGTCCCGATTTGACTGTGGTGTTCAACAACTGGTTCCGGCAGGGGTCCTTCCCCGACCGGTTCTCCAGAGGTGTGATCACGCTGTTGAAAAAGGGCAAGGGTGTTGGGGGAAACTAGATGACTACAGGCCCATAACTCTGCTAATCACAGAGGTAAAGATTTTGGCCAAGATCCTGCGGGAGCGTTTGCAGTCAGTTGCCGAGTCTCTGTTGGGACTTGAGCAGACTTGTTCTGTGAGGGTCCGAACAATTCAGAGCAACCTGCATCTGATCCGCACGATCATAGAGGGTGTAAAAGACGACGATGAGGCCGCGCTGATCAATTTAGATCAGTCCAAGGCATTTGATAGGGTTGACCATCGCTACCTTGCTGCTGTTCTGCAGGCCGCCTATATTCGCACCAGACTTCTGCCGCTGGATTAGCCTCCTGTATCGCTCCCCCATGCTGTGGTACAGGTGAATGGGAAGCTGTCGGGCGCTTTTGCGTTGTCTAGGTCAGTCCGTCAGGGTTGTCCGCTGTCGCCCCTACTTTATGCTTTGGCGTTGGAGCCTCTCCTTCGTCGGCTGAGAGACAGGGCATGCAGTCTGGCCATACGCGGAATTGCCGTTCCTGAAGAAGCTCGAGCCAGGGTTTCTGCGTACGCCGATGACGTATCTGCTTTCGTGTCGTCCAGCAGCGACATTGAGGCGGTACTGAAGGCGCTTGATCGGTACGAAAAGTTGACAGGAGCCAAGATTAACTGCGACAAGTCGTCCGGCTTGCGGTTAGGTGCCTGGAAGGGGGTCTATCTTCCGGGGCCCTTCGGTTGAACGGACGGTCATGTCCGCATTCTTGGAGTATGGTTTGGGCCCGACCTCCAGCTGGATAAAAATTGGTCTGAAGTACGCGCAAAGGACGATGCTGCCGGCCAGACTTGGCATCGACGGAGGTTGTCCGTGAAGGGCAGGACGGAGGCGTGTGCTACATACATTTTACCTCTTGTCCTTTATCGATTGTCCGTATTTCCTCTCTGTGACGACCATAGGAAGCCGCTCAAGCGTTCGCTATCCTCCATTTTATCGGGTCGATGTCCGTGTCATGGGGTACTGGGAATGCCACATTTGGAGAGCCACAAACGTGCCTCGAGGTTGGCTTTCCTACGCCGCGCGTTGGCACGTGGAGAGCCGATTATGAAGGGGGTTGTGAGGGACGCGTTCCCTCACCTTACTACCATTCCCCCCATCTCGCGGGTTGAGCGCCGTCATAAACCCCGGGATCAATCTGCTTTCCTTCGCGAGTGTCGGTCGGCTTTGTTGGCCGTTCCTTAGTCCAGTGACCTTTCTCGACCTTCTATCGTATTTTAGTGGATGGGGTCGCGAACGATTCCCTAAGTGAGGAGCTCGACGTGTCGAAGAATGAGTTTCGCTCTTACTGGTCTTGGGCGCCAGCGGCGGATTACCTCAGTAACACTGAGTTTTCGCTTACCTGGCGATTGGCTCTCAATGACAAGGCCTTCATATGGGGGTTGGCTGATTTGCCAGACTGTGAACGGTGTGGCTTTGGTTTAGAAGAAACGTCTTCACACGCCTTCTACCATTGCTTATGGGACCATGTCGGCGAGCTGACGACTCATCTCGCTCCCAAAAAGCTTGTGCCCATTGATCGCGTATTCCGGGGTGAAACGGATGGTGTTTCTGACGCTGCTAGCCACGGCCCGAATGGTGATATGGACGACGCGACAAGAGGAATTCTTGCGAGGCAACCGTCTTTCTCATCAGGATCTAATCCGATCCTTTGAGCATCAGCTCAAGATGAAGATTAGAACTGATAGAAAACGCTTGCATTCGACTGTCTTCAGCGAAAGGTGGGTGAAAGAGGCGAGCTTGGCTCGTTTGAACGGGGCACGCTTTGATTTTCTCTTTTAGGTCAAGCCTACGTCACATTGGGGTGATTTGCTGAGGTGCCCTCCCTTGGTTAGGTTCGACAAGCTTTTGTGTACCTAGTTAATGTGAGTAAGTGTTGTTCCCGGCCTGTCCCCGGCCACATCTTTAGTTATGATCCAGCCTGAGATTCCCAACCTCCCCAGTTTGTTTTTAGCCCCTCGACTGGGTCAGCTTTATATTTTCCCATGCCCATATGATTTTTTTATCCTTTTCCCACTCCCTTAGCGAGAGCGTCTCTTGATTTTCTCCCATAGGCAGAATACAGCGGCCTTTTTGTTTTGAGGGTTGGACGGGCCCTACTAACATCAGTTATGTTTAGTTTATTTTGTGTTGATATTTAGTTTATTATTGGGTTCATCTCTCTCCGCTCTCATTTTTCATTATTAGAATTTAATGTATAATATTTATCATCATTAATTTTTTATGGTATGGGGTGCGTTTTGTAGGTCTCCCTAGAGAGAATGTGGTATTATTGTGTATGGAGGATTGATTGGTGACGGACGAGTTCTTGTGATGAATGTGGAAATTGTAATTTATGAATGGGTCGTGAATCAGATTAGCTAGGTATAGGATAGTTAGTTAAGACCAGCCTCAACCCCTCCCCTTTTTCGGCCTCATGACATAATTGTATTTTTTTTACAATAAATACCGCTGTGACTGGTTCTGTCCGGTCACACTCTTTATTTCACCTCAAGATGTTGGAGGCACTTTTTATCGGGTCCCGCAAGCCTTCCCTGTGTAAACAGCGTGAATGTTTGTTGGGGCTCGCTGTTATTTGTCACTATCTCCTTGTGTTCATTATTTTTTTTCCTCCCCATTTCCTTTTCATTGCACATTTTCTAGTGTTTTTAATTTAAGTTAAATCTCCCGTGGAAGCCTGAAGAGCGGGAGCGAAACCGGTTGCTTCGTTTTAATATGTCTAATAATATTAAGCGTCACACTTTTATTTCTGTGATTAAATTTTGTACCAACAAAAATATCTTTATATATATATATATATATATATATATATATATATATATAAACATGTCGGGTCATATTTAGACTATCTAGATCTTTAAAAAATGTTTTCACTCCCAAGCAAGGCGATAATTCTACGAGAACGCTACAGGGAGTTAAAGTAAATGAGAAATTGAAGAAAGGACAAAAACGGAACATTCCTTGAGAAAGAGACTGAATTCGAGATGCTTAGTCAGGGCCGATTGCATAGTTTCTCTCTTTCTCACTCGCTCGCTATGTCTCTCCCAGTCGAGTCTTACCTACTCTGTCTAGGGATAGATAGTTTCCTCTGTCTGTCTGTCTCTCTTTCTCCTCCCCCTCTCTCTCCCTTTCTCTCTCTCTCTCTCTCTCTCTCTCTCCATATATATATATATATATATATATATATATATATATATATATATATATCGGTTCATATCTAGTTACCTAGCTGCAGATGGGTCAAAATACGACAGGACATTCTTTCCAATCCTTGAAATAATTAAAAAAAAAAACACATAGAAATAAAGCCGGGGAATGCATCGGCCAAAACTTTCTGATGCAAAGACAAAGAATGCTGGCAAGCGTGGCAGAGTAAATCAATATTTCAAGGAAATATTACTTTCTGTAGTTTTGAAAGAAAAGAAATCTAAACTGAACAGTAAATCAAATCATGATCCAGTCTATAGATGAACGATTCATGTTACAAACCATTATTGTATTTACTACAGGAACTCCTACAGAAAGAAAATCGAGAAGAAAGGACTAAATATCAATTGCAAGACAGAATGCATGGTCGGTAACTAAAGAAACATCCCAACATGCAAATTACAAGTACAACAGTTCAAATATCTGGGAAGTGTTTTAACAGAGAACGTAAAGTGCGACACTGAATTCCGAAGATACATTGAGATAATCGAAAGATTCCTTCAAAAAGCTAAGCAAAATATTTAAAAAAATATTAAAAAGCACAAAAATGTCGTTAGAAACAAAGAAAAAAAGTACTGAACTGTTATGTAATATCAATTCTCATATATGACAGGGTATGCTGCATAATCCCCTCCCAGATGAAGAAGAGATTTGAAGTAACAAAAATGTGGATCTCTAGAGGGCTTGAAAAATTTGACACTCACAAGACAGAGGAAAGCAACGCGTAACCTACCTCGACAGCTTGAGATAATTGATGGTGGAACAGTGTTTAGGAGAGATAAGAAAAAGACAGCAAGATCTGCGATGGACAGGAAATTGTGGATAGCCATGATCGTCAACATCCTCAATGGGCACGGCACAAAGAAGAAGAATGAGCTTGTGTAAATGGTTAACAGAACAGGGTTTAGGAAAAAAAAGAGCTTCAAAGGACAGGGAATTGTGGAGAGTCATGATCGCCAACGCCCTGAAGGGACACGGCACAAAGAAGAAGAAGAAGAAGAAGAAGCCTTCGGTGAGAGCAATACAAGAAAGAAGCGTAAGACAAAGATGAGACTTCTCGCCAAATTTATTCAACCTTTACAGACAAGCTATTCTAAACTAGCCTCAAACATTCCCAGGAGTTAATATCAGTGAACACAATAAGTTAAGCAGATGGCAATGTAATGATGACAAACAAACTGCAGGAACTCACAGAGAAGGTAGTATATGAAAGCAGGAAGAGAGGACTAATCATCATTTGTAAGTAGACAAAAAATATAGCTGTCAGCAAGAGAGAAAAAAATCAAGATGCAAGCTTGGAATTGAAAATACCAAAATCAAACAAGTACAGAAATTTAAATATCTGGAAAGTGCTTTAACAGGCAACATGAAAATCTGAAGGCACACTGAAATACCTTCCAAAATTAAACAAATTATTATAAAGTAAGAATCTATCGTTAGAAACAAAGAAAAGAGTGCTGAACAGGTAATACCAATCCTACTATATGGCAGTGAATACTTGAAAATCCTACTATATGGCAGTAAAAATCTTCTCACAGATGACTACGAGACTCGAGAGATGCTGAGAATACTATAGGCAGAGCCTGTAAGCAACAAGGAAGTTTTAATGAAAATCAAAATAAAAAGGACAATTATACATGCAATCAGAAAGTGAAAATTGAAATTTTCTCATATAATGAGAATCCTGGAGAGGGATGTGCTCCGCTAGGTTAAAAGGCTACGTGATGAACACACCAAGAATTCATTCGCAGAGACCCAGGCTTTGGCACACAGCCACGACAGATCTAGGGGAATGGTGGACAGCACTGCATATCAGCCTCCTTTTAGGGTTAAGGTTAAAAAAAAGACCTGAGAAAGAAAGCCTGGAAAATTTTACACACACAGGCAAGAGGAACAGACACAAGCAGTGAGTAACCTAATCAAGGTCTTTGTACAAATTGATGGCAGAACAGGGACTAGAAGGGTTAGTAAAAAGATAAAAGTTGTGGAGTGACATGGTACACGGTACATAGAATAATATGAATAAGAAGGCTTGCAAATGACGTGAAACTATGAAACCGCATCAATCTCAATTTCCTTAAACGCTTCTGTTAATGTCCTCAGTCGATTGTTTTGTTTTTTTTTCGATTTTTTTTACTCATCTTTTGTAGATCATTAGGAATTATTGAATAAACGCCGCCCAGAATGACACAGTTCAGCAAAATAGCGCGCATTAAAATTGATTGATATTTTATCCGAGCGTTAGAATAAACTATGAGACGAACTAGAAATGCTCGATAACAGCGAAAAAGATTGCCAATGCATTTGGCGTATTTGAAGTGACGATCTCCCCGATGTCATTCCATTAGTTGATTAGAAATAACTCTACCGTTGTTTACAGTTGGAAATATCAGTTTCTGCATAATAGGCAACAAAAGTTTATAATTACCAATGACATTAAAAAAAATACATATGCCTTACATTAGTTATAAAAGTGACTCTTGCGAAATTATGCCAAAACATGGATTCTAGTATTTGTACGGAAATCAGAATCCATAATTTTATATTTCTGGTGGCTTGAGTTTGTTTGGCGGCACATCAACCTGTATGGGTTATTTAATGTCGAAATCTAAATATTTTGAACACAAGTTTATGACTTAAAGTAAATATATTTTAAAAGCAATTGTATCCCTTAACTACAGACATCAGTCATTTTGCTGTAAAGTGAATTGTTGGTCATTTTGCTATAAAATGTACTGTTAATGATTCTACTATAAATATGTACTGTTAGTAATATTACTATAAGTATATATTGTGGGTGTTGGCTGGTTGGTTGATTTTTTTGGCAGACCAACCTGGGTTATTTATTGACGAAATAAAAATATTTTGAACACAATTTTATGGCTTCAACTAAATATATTTTGAACGTAATTGTATGCCTTCCATTACAGCTAAAATATATTGTGGGTCATTTTACTATCAATATGTAAGGTTGGTATTTTTTATATAAAATATATTGCTGGTATCTTTACTATAAAAATGTATTTTTATACTTTCATAAGTTTGGGAGTTCACTATTTACTCAGTGCTGGGACACTAACAGGTATTATCACCCTTATACCCCATCATGAAATATATATATATATATATATATATATATATATATATATATATATATATATATATATATTCGACGTATAGGGTCAAGCAAATCAGTCCCTAGGAACCGATAGTCCTACACCAGCACATGAGATTTGATTACAGTGGTGAAGGCTTTGTGCAGAACCATCCACACCTTATATATATATATATATATATATATATATATATATATATATATATATATATATATATATATATATATATAGTGTATTTGGGCAACAATCCTCAAGATGACTGACAAGGTATCGCGATTAAGCTTCTCATTTATTTTCTTGTGTTCGTAGAAGTGTTTTCTTTTCTGGACATAAAGTGTGTAAAATTGTAAATTTTTGCTTCAGATTTAATGTTATAATTTTGTTTTTGTGAAAAAATAACGATGGGGTGGTCAGTTGCCTAGATCATATGTCCAAGATCATAATTCCAAAGTTCACAAATCACTCTCGCAAGTTTAACATCAGAAAATTCCCTTAAATCAAAAAGGCGTCAAAATCCGTATACATAACGGAGAGTTTATTTATTTTTTACTGATGTCAATGTATTAATCTGAAATGAAAATTGCGATTCAAAGACAATTTCATTCTGTCCCAGCTGCTTCTGTTCTTTGTTTCTTTCTTTCCTTTTATTACACTTTTCTCTATCGTCCACTGTAACTTTTAACTAATAAGTACGAGAAATGTTGTAATTAGTCAAGACTGGTTTGGAAGCGCAACCAATTAGCGTATTTAAATGCCAACTCTATCACAATTCTGATTTTCCTTTTTCGACCGATAGCACGAAGTAAACGAATTGTTTTTTGAGGTAAGACCTGGCTTTCTCCTTCATCGCCATAGTTTTGTGTTAATTAAATCTCTTACTGTTTTTGAAGCCGTTGTAACAAATTATATAATTAATTTAATAAATTCTTTTCAATTGTAATTTTTACTGTGTTGATAGATAATATTATAATATTATAATATAATATTATAAGCCTAGTTTTACCAAAAGTATTATTAATATTTTTTTTCTTTTTATTTATGCGGATTTTGAAGGCTTTTTTCGTATCATATATGAGATAATTATGATATCGGAAAACTTATAATTATTAAGTATTTTCAAATTATTTTTCTTCCTCATGTAAATACTGAAGGCTGTAAATTCTAAATGCATTTATGTAGAAATCTATAATGATTCCGGATTTTATTTTTTTTATGTGCCTAGATATTTATGAAATCAATTTTGTATTCGGTAGACTTTTAATCAAGGATCGTTATTTGTGCGCTTTAACGTGATTTCAAGAAACGGTAAAGATTGTTTTTAATCGGTATCATCCCATTCAAAGCCATAAAGACACAAAAGGGGGATTACAGTGTGTGGAAGAATTAAGAACAGAAACATTAGTAAATGAGCGGGAAGAGAAAAAAGTAATCAGAAGGACAGTAGATAGCGATTGACATTGCCTTTAAATTTTTGTAGATTGAAGTTGGCTGGAAAGCATGAGACCGGAAGGGAGCTCCACAACAAGAAGTGCGGGAAAATAAACTGTTAGCAAATAATTTACTAGCCAGATCAGCTGTAAATTGATGAGATCTCGACGTCAGTCTAGTACTGTGCATGAATTCCAAAAGTTTTATAAATAAATTTAATATAATAATTAAATTTATTTTTTTTTGTTTTTACAGTGAGGTAGAGGGTTACAATGAGAGGCACGATTTATGCGGATAGGCGAGGAAGATAACGGTTAACCCGAGACTTGAACAGGTTAAGATTATAGTGATCGAGTAAACATTCTCTTGGGAGTCAGTTTCACATAGCAGTGGTTCGCGGGAAGGAACTGCTCGTGTGGAAATTACTTCTCACCGATTGAATACGGATGAAGTGTGAGTGGTTTGCTACAATGTGAATGGCATGGCGAGTTCTACCCGTGAATGTTAGAACTGGCAGAACTAAGGAATGTAGAGATAGAGTAGCGAAAGAGTAGTGAGACGCTTGCGAGGTCTCGTCTGTGAGAGCGGGGTTTCAAGGTAGAGAATAATTTGTCACCTTGTGGGTGACAAATTATTCTCTACCTTGAAACGTGCTTTGGTGTCCAAACGTGCTTTGGTGTCCTTGTGGGACACCAAAGCACGTTTGGACTCTATCAAGACTGAAAAGTGAAGACTAGGTAGATGCTGCCCAATTTGATAACAGTACTTCATTTTAGGCCTGATCTGGCTTTTGTAAAGTTAGAGGATAGCACGATTTTTGATTGATTTGTTTAACGGAATATCAACTCCATATGGGTCATTTAATGCCGAAATTGAATTTTCTTGAGAGCTTTTAAGTAATAAAGATACGATATCCGTTATTCTGCTTTCACAATTGAATACATGGCAGATGATAATACTCAGCGTTTGTGCATAGACATGTTTGCGTGGACATGATTATTAGAGGAGATATGTGTGTTTTATGTTATAGTTTTATTGAAGTTATATTTTGGAATACCGTTTGATTAAGAAATTCTAGGATATCATATGGACTAATGTCATGAAAGAGTTCTTTCATGTTGGTTGGTTAGTTAGCTGATTGATTTTTTGACAGTATATCAACCTCTATGAGTTATTTAATGCCAAAATCTAAATATTTTGTACATAAGTTTATGCTTTCAACTACAGATATTTTGTATATAATCTCATACTTTCAGAGTAAAGGTAGTTTTTTTTAATATATATTTTAGAGATGATAAAATGTATTGTTGGTAATTTTACTATGAATATTTTACTACAAAAATTTGTTGTTAGTCATTTTATTATAAAAATTTACTGTTGACTTTTGTTTTGGGTTTCACTATTTGTCCATAGATAAAGCCCTAACAGGTGCTACCACCCCAGGTCTGGGTGGACCTGGGATCAACAGCAATTAAGAGGTAGTTCCATGCCCTTCAAAACCTCTAATCTCCCGATCGGCCTTGGTGCCGGATGTAGTTTATCGGGAAAAAGTATAGCGTGAGGAGTTCGGTACTTACTGGTGCGGTACAGGGAACTAACCACTTTTCCGGCATCTTTAGAAATGGATCGTATGTACTAATTCCACTTGAGATGTGAGGTGAGTTTAAGGTACAATAGTCTCTCGCATGTTGCCTCCTCGAAAGGGCATCCATTCACCATGACTGGAGGTAGTTCGAGCTCTGATCGGCGGCGATGGAATTAAACTAGTTTGGTTTTTGAGACATTGAATGTAATTAGCCAGTTTTTCCCCTACTGAGATGTTAGAGCTAGATTGGATGAGAGATCAGCTGCCAATCTCTGGCCATGAGGAGTTTTGACGTTGCACCCATATATCATTGTATAATCGGCATAGATATTCACAAATTATCTAAGTATACCCTTAGGCAGATCATTTGTATAAAGTAAAAAGAGTGTTGATTCGAGAAGTGACCCCTTGCGGACACCTGTGTTGATTGCTAGGGCCCCAGAGGACTGGCCGTTAACAACTAACTTCAAGGACTTACCTGTTAGCAAAGAATTTATTATTGAAAAGACTCTTCCAGTGATTCCATAGCGCACTCTTGTTTAGTTTGGCTACAAGTTTATTTACAAGATTGGGTAATATTGTTTGTTTGTGTTTTTATTTATTTATTTTTTTCGGATATATATTAATAAAATATCATCGAGATAATCAAATTATGTTAACTAGAAAGATGCATGAACATTTCACGGTTTTTCAATTTTAAATTTCTGATGAATTTTAATTCTTCAGTTAATGATTCATGGCGAGTTCTATGACATTAAAATATCCGTAGAAATTCCCATATCTGCTCGTTAAATATTTAACAAAATATTGCAATAACAATCATTAATATGATTGCTGGTCGTTATTCTAAGGGGGCACAAATGAAAAGATTTGAATATTGAAAGCTTTCTCCATTTAAGTGAAACGGCCGTTAAACAGTTCTATCTTTCTTTCTTTTGAGAAATGCAAGAAAAAGAAACTGATAGCATAGAAATTACGGTTACATCAAGCCAATTCAAATGTAAATTGATGAGAACTTGCCGTCAATTTAGTACTGTGTTTTTGTTCCTAAAATCTAGTTACCAGAGGGGAAAGCTTATCGGAACAATTACCATGAAAGTATGTTCCCTGCTACATACAATCTTCCAAAAGTTAAATGCAATGTCAATCGCCATCGTCTGTCTTCCTGAATCCTGTTCCTTTATTGTCCTTTCTCGTCATTTCTCCTAAATAAAGTCTCTTCTCATTCACTACCTGTAAACACCTCACCCACCGCCGTGTCCTAGTGGCATTATCGCCTTACTTGGTGTGAAATGATTAAAAAAAAAGTAAGTTTCCCCACCCACAAAAAATATAAACTGTATTCAGCATTGTTATTGCTAAAACATTGACAAAGATTACCTTACATTTTTCTCTCTCTCTCTCCACACACACACACACACACACATACACACACACACACACACACACTCTCTCTCTCTCTCCTTCTCTCTCTCTCACACACACATACACACACACACATTTCATTAAAAACGACTGACAATAAAATGCGATTAAGTTTTTTATTTAATTTTTCTTGTGTTCTTAAAATTTCCTTTTTTTCTGGACATAAATTATGTAGAAATTGTACAAATGTTCTGTATGTCCAAGCGCTTTCGGCTACACTTTTATCCATTTTCAAGAATGATTTTATTTTAACTGTTAACTGAATGTATGGACTGTTTTATGTGTATATCTAGATTTATAGGAATGTTTTATTTTAGAAACACGGTGGCCGTGTTGATAGTTGATATTATAGTGTCGTTTTTTGTTTTTTATTAATAATGCTTCCATTAATTCTAGCGTCTTTTTTTACATGAGGCTGTTAGTGTTATATTAGTATTATCAACGAGTATGAAAGTTGTATAAAAGAGGGATTGCTGCTCAAATACGCAATATATATATATATATATATATATTAAGGTAGGTCGATTTTGGAACTGTAAAAAATAACGTCAAAAATTACCACAAAAAATATTTTTCTTCAAAACTTCGTATTTATTTGAGGAATCGAACTTAAAGAAAAAATAAATTGCGATTTCTATCATTATATCGGTGTCACCGGAAACATGTGTAGAAAAGAAAAGGAGAAACTAAGCTTAATAATGGATATTTTTAAGTTTAGTATCTATTCTCTTAATAAATTAAATGAAATTACCAAAAATAAAAAAATAAATACACGAAAATATTTAGTTTAAAATACAAATAACTACTTATGAACGCCGTCTTTTTTACTGGATATTTTTTCGGTATTTACTCTTGTAAGTTCGTTTTATTTTTGTTTACTGTTTACGCTTTTAACTAGCACAAATATCTGATGTATTTTTCATCAAAATATACTTAACTATTTAAAAAAATACAACTTTTATAATTATTGTAATTTGTTTATGTTTTCAAAGTTAATGTTTTATTGAAAATCCTGTTTACGAACTAATCTTGGAACTAACTCTACTTTTAGCTAAGTTAAATACTACTTTTTTAATTTAATAATGCATTTCAAACTTTATTTTCAAATTTATTTTGAAAAATATTTTTGTGTAATTTCTGATAATACATATATTTTCTTTTTCAGATATTTTAATAAAAGTGGCAGAAAAAAGCCTCCCAAATAGCCATATCAAAATTCCACGGCATGCTGTTGAGCTTTTAGCATCCCGCTACCACTTTCTTATTAATGTTGAATTTTGTACAAATCTGTGCAAAAAGTGAATCAAAACCTTACCCAGCTTCATACAGATTTTCAGAAAATATCAGTTTCTAATTGGTTAATAAACACACAAGTGGGCGTTGCACCCTGACAATGCACATACTTTCGTCGATTTTTCATCTATTTCAGAAATCACGTATTCGTCTTCAGTATGCGTTAACCATTTTTGGACACTTTCTCTATTCAGTCTATAACTTTTTACATATTGAAAGTTTTCGTTCCTGCAACTTTCAATCTGAGGCGAGTATTTTAGCATCCCGCTACCACTTTCTTATTAGTGTTGAATTTTGTATAAATCTGTGCAAAAAAGTGGATCAAAAACTTACCCAGCTTCATACAGATTTTCAGGAAATATCAGTTTCGAATTGGTCAATAAACTCACAAGTGGGCGTTGCAATCCGCCCACGTACAAATATTTTCCAGCGCGTGACCAAGTCAAGTGTTCACGCCATTTTCCTGGGAGCCTGTCACGTGATTACATTAATTATAAATATCAGACACAAGCTTTCTCACTCTGTCTTCTCTTCTCTTTTCCTGCGAAGATGTAACCTTAAAGGATCGCGTCTCGACCATGTGCGGTCAGACGTTAAAAACATATTCACGCATGCACGTACGTACGAAATTTTCCAAACTACATTACAAACATACGAAACATTTCCAAACAAGCAACAAGAACTTTTCTCTTTGAAATACTCTTCTAAAGCTACAAGTTTATTCAGCATTTCTCAGATTTATAATTCATTCAACTTTTGTGATTTCAGATAAAAATATTTCAATTTCGTCAATTTTCCATAGCCATCAAATCCAAGAGCAATCAAATCATATCCCCAATATTAATATAAAAGATATCTATATAGATAAATGTAAAATTGATAGAGCAAAGACTAAAGGGAAAACAAATGCCCATCAACAGCATGATGAAAAGGTGGAAAATCTTCTTTGTATTGAAGGTGATGGGAGAACTGACAAAGGCATACTAATGTATAAGGAAATAGTGGAGGAAAATGGAGAGAAGACTCTGAAAAAAAAACCCCAAGGGACCAGAACGCCATTTGACTGTCACAAAAATGACATATGAAAGTGAATATCTGACACATAGGGTTCTTCCTAATATTGGCGCAACTGGTGCTGTTCTTGCTGAGCAAGTGGCTGATGTTTTGCATGAATTCAACAGTGTGAGCACTATCAAGGCTATCCTTGTTGACACCACAAATGCCAATACAGGCTGTGAAGGCGGATTTGTTGCACTTCTAGAAAGAAAACTTAACAGAAATCTTCACACTATTGGTTGCTCCTTGCACCAAAATAAACTTCTGTTTAGAGCACTTTTTAAATATGTAGATGGTACCACAAAAAGCCCTACCGCATTCAATGGTCCATTGGGTAAATTATGTGCAAATGATTACCATAATTTATCCCAAATATCATTTTCAGCTGTTGGCAGTCCTCCGGATTCTATTTTTAAAATTGAAAATGCAGATACCCTTAGTTGTGACCAAAGACTCCTTTATGAATCTACAGTGGGTATTTGTAGAGGTAAGGTGGACTCTAGATTTGCATCATGGAAAATTGTTCCATTAAACCATGCAAGGTGGTTAACTTTAGTCATCAGTGTTTATGGACTCGTGGTGCATACCCACGAAATCTTTCAACCAAACTCCACAGTTTAATAAATTTTATTGTGAATGTGTATGGCATTTACTGGTTCGAAATTAAAAGAAACAACAAGTTCCCCAATCAGCAAATGTATATTTTCAATATCATCCAAAGGATTAGGAAGCAACCATATGAAATCCAACAGATCACATTGAAAAATATACAATACAATGCTTTCGCCTTATTGCCTGAAAATATCTTATATTCAATGATCAAATCTGGAGGGAAGAAGCTATAGAATTTTGGCCATCAGCTAAGTAAATATTTATTCATATAAAACTGACTAAATTAGTTATGCCGAATTATGAAATCATTTTGAGGGTTTATCTAATTTCACCATAAAGCAGTACAGAGTGCACTTTTTAAAAAATAACTCAAATTAACTTTTATATTCTTTCATGAGTGGGGAGCTAGCCAAGAAAAGATTAAAAAGAATGATAACTATCAATTTTAAAGCTATGCACTGGACACTGTCACTAACTAACACTCACAGAAGAATTTTCAAAAACGAACTTCGGGAATCATTATTAAATGGTAAGAAGCTTGACTTGCCAGATTTGCCCTCACATTCTCTAGGCGTTAACGGGCAGTCAAGTTACCACAGAAGCTCCCCAATCAGTGTATGGCTTTGAAGCAAGGAACCAGTACATAATAGCAAAAGTTTTGTACCAGAAATTGAGACCATCATTTTCGTGTAAGGGCTCTTATATGGACGTATTTGACTCTTATATATTAAGCCCGATTAAACTATTATTTGTTTTTTCATATTTGTTTGTTTGTTGTATTTTCATTCATAATAAAAAAAATCAATTTTTTTATGCATTCAACTATTACTGCTTAATTCATGAGGTAAAAAACAGCATTTCGAAATCGTCACTGATAATGGGGAGGGGGCAGATTTTCAAATTTAAGTTTACTTATAATTTCTTCATTTTATTTCATTTTGATAAAATAAAATAACAACATTCTCTGATTTAAATACTGAAATTATTTGGTTTTCTCCTTAATATTTAGGCCAAATCTTGCAAAATCGTGGATTTTTCAGTGCATTTTTGTCTACGATCTTTGATGCCAAATGCTCAAAAAACCGTTGAAGTGTCAGATCTAATTTTTTGTATTCAGTACTTATACACAACTTTCGGTCCATTATTCTTTTGATATTAAAAAAAAGTGAAAAATCAATCTACCCTAATATATATATATATATATATATATATATATATATATATATATATAATTATTTTTTATAAAAAATTTATAACATAAGTATGTTATAAAATCACTACAAAAATAGCCATTTTGTTTCAACACACTCTGTGTCTTATCAAGTGATGATGTTGAAAAAGAAAATAAATGGTTTTAAAAAGTTTCAGATTAATTAACGATCCTACACTAGGGGAAACATTGTTACAAAAGCTAGAATAACCAATCAAAAACGAAGTATAGAAAGATTCAAAAAGCTTGACAACGAAATCCTGCTCTAATAGCTATTCAGATCTTTAAATACGTGTAATATTAAAATTAATTTATACTAACTAATAATTATAAATTTACATGATAAAATTTAATATTAAAATTAAAAACTGGCAATTTTAAAATCCAAATTTAATCACTATTAAGTTTAAAAACTACAAAATTATTGAGAAAAGAAAAAAAATATATGTTTATTCAATTCATTTCTTCATTGAAATTACGTTCGACAAGACAAGACGCTATAATACATCCGGTCATTTGATAATACATGTATATATATTTTCTCTTTTTCCTTTCTTTTCCGTTTTTATTTTAAAGTTTGTGAATATGGTCTTAAACTCACGCGTGACACAACAAAAAACACAATCAGATTATAATACATAAGCATCCAGACATAATTAGATACACACACACACACACACACACACACAACATAAAAAAAAAAAAAAAAAAAAAGGAGAGGTGGGGGAATAAATGAACATCTCTACAGCCCTTTATGAAAAAAAGGAGACGTGAAACTAACACTTATACACACACAGATAAATGTGAATACACTCTACATACACATAGACACCGATATATACACATACATACATCCACAGACAATGGCATAGACATTGAGAAATCACAACCAGTAAATATTTCAGACTTAAATAAATGCTAACCACTTATTGAATTATAACTTAAGGAGCAAATATACAAAGATAAAAATGTTTAAAATAATATTATTTAATATATTAAAACGAAAATTCTAAAACCATAAATATCAATAAAATATATATATATTATTAATCATATAAGTTGATAATAGTTTCATTATATATTTGGCAAAAGAAAAACAGGATAAAGAAATCCACAAATATATACATATATATATATATACACGGCAGCAAAAAAACAAATTAACACACATAAATATATACTCATACATACATATACATACAGAAATACATACAAATAAATATATAAACATAAACATATACGTACATATACATATCTATGATAACAAGTACACATGTACGCACATATACATATAAACCTAAATACACATACATATATACACATAGACTTTTATGCACACATACTTAGATATATATAAAAAAAAAACCGTCCTGATATACCAAAGTTTCCATACCCACACATACACATAAACAAACTCATACATAATAGGTGCCAATACACACACATATATATATACATACACAAACATACATAAATATATATACACACATACATACATATCTACAAATAAACATATATATATAAATAAATATATCTATCTACAATAACAACTACCCATATATACATGCATACATAAAAATACAACAACATTCAACCAAATACATATCTAAACGAACTAACATATAGATACATAAATATACCTTCAAACACCAACACACAGCAATATACATATAGTCTAACATACAAATATATAAACACATTCATACAAACAGAAATATACTTAAATATAAATACACATACACAATAAAATAGGACATACAGATATATATATATATATGCACACACGCATATATATATATATATATACACACATACATACACACATACACATACACATACATATATTTATACATATATATCGTGGCACAAAGCCGAAATTAGGGGTACCTAGTGAGGAACGAACTCATTCCTCAGTCGCACCTAATCTAGCGAACCATGCTAGCCAACCATTATACTGCCGTGATTTTATCATACATATACATGTACATACTCATACATATACACATACACACACATACATACATATACACACATACATACATATATATATATATATATATATATATATATATATATATATCCAACCACATACACACACATACATATATATATATATACATATATATATACAAACATATATATATATATTTACATACATACATACATACATACATACATACATATACACACATACACACACAAATACATACATATACACACACCCATACACACATACATATATAGGCACACACATACACATATACAGCAACAATTATTAACCTTTTCTCTTATAATCTACTTTACCTTCCCACATAATATATATATATATACACACACACTCACATATATATACATACATACACACCCCACACATACACCCACACATATAAAAAAAAAAAAAAAAACCATAAATACATTTATACACCAACCTACACATTCCTCAGTGCAAATACCCTAACCAACACAAAAATAAATATATACACATTTACACCAACACTAATAACACTATGCAGGTAAACAATACACACTTATATCGTAAGTATGACCATCATGCAATAAAAATACTAATCTATTAAAAATACAGCGACATATCATTATCATTTAAAGTATACGACCCCTACACTAAGTTAAATTTATAACGGTGTTTACAATTTACTGTAAGTTCATATCTTTGATTTAAGAGATCAGCCTTGTTTTTAAATCTAATAATTTCAAATTTTTCATTAAGGCATAGGTAACATGGGGTATATAGGGAGTTACATGTACGAGCTTTCTTAACCAAACTCCATTTAATCGTAGGTGTTTTGTTCTTATCTTTTAGATTCCAAAAATACTTGGATAATGAAGTCATGTACCTATATTCACTGTGATTAAAGGATTGCATATGCCCCCGCCAGCGTTCCTTGAATGTTTTCATAGTAGAACCAATGTAAAACTTCTTTATATTTAAAAACGGAAAAGAAAGGGAAAAAGAGAAAAATATATATACATGTATTATCAAATGACCGGATGTATTATAGCGTCTTGTCTTGTCGAACGTAATTTCAATGAAGAAATGAATTGAATAAACATATATATTTTTTCTTTTCTCAATAATTTTGTAGTTTTTAAAACTTAATAGTGATTAAATTGGATTTTTAAAAATTGCCAGTTTTTAATTTTAATATTAAATTTTATCATGTAAATTTATAATTATTAGTTAGTATAAATTAATTTTAATATTACACGTATTTAAAGATCTGAATAGCTATTAGAGCAGGATTTCGTTGTCAAGCTTTTGAATCTTTCTATACTTCGTTTTTGATTGGTTATTCTAGCTTTTGTAACAATGTTTCCCCCTAGTGTAGGATCGTTAATTAATCTGAAAATTCCGTGTATACCAATTATATACTTTGATATATATATATATATATATATATATATATATATATATATATATATTAGGGTAGATTGTTATCGCACATTGAACAGTAGTGCTAATAAAATAGTGCTCGCTTTAGCATAGAGCTATAATTTATATATTAATAATAAATATACATTTTTCCTCACCGGTAGCTAAATGATTTAGTTAGGATCAGTTATCAAACATCACCTGACGATTGCATCATGCATGAAACAATGTTGTCCTACCGGCGAGGAAAATATACTTATTATTACTATATATATATATATATATATATATATATATATATATATATATATATATATATATATCCCAGACAAAGCAATAATGCCACTAAGGCGCAAGAGACTGCTGGAAGTAAGACAGAAGAAAAAGACTTTAGAAGGAAACGGAAACCTAATCCTAAACCGGAAGCAAGGGATAAACCTCTACTCCTGTTCAAATGTTCCACGGAGGAGTGTGAACCGGACTATATATATATATATATATATATATATATATATATATATATAAAATATAAAACAAAAATTACCATTTTTGTTAAATAATTTATTGTTTAATTTATTGTAATGTACTTGTAATCTCTGATGATGGCTTATGTAAGCCGAAAGCTTAGACACAGGATTAACAATAAAAAAATATATATCAACATGGTGATTTTCTTTCGTGCTTCAGTGATAATGCTAAAAAGCTTATTCGGCAATAAGTAAATAATACATTTACTTAAAATAAATAGACAAAACTTTATAATTTAATGAAACATGCATTATATATATATATATATATATATATATATATATATATATATATATATATATATAAAATTTGCAGATTAAGCCCCGGAAATCAATTATAATGAAAATTTCGATTCTGGTGTGAAACTGCCTGATTAATTCTGAAATAACAATAAAAGTTTGCGGGAGAAAATTTAGAAGTTATCCACAATATAAGTTCGACCTTATTCACATCTAGCCCGGCTACCATCACTGGCGTTGTTTACATACGTTTCCCTCAAGTAGTAATGCGCGGAAGCTTACATAGTTAACGGCATTTTTTACTGATCTTCTTATCTTCTTACACGTCTTAATTACTGCGCAATTCGAGGCAAACGTATGTAAACAATGCCATTAATGGTGGCTGGGCTGTAACCGCGATGCGAATGAAGTCGAACTTATATTGTAGATAACTCCTAAACAGTTTATTTCCGCAAATTTTATAGTTATTTTCGAAATAAGCATGCAGTTTTAGACCAGAATGGAAATTTTCATTACAATTGGTTTCCGGGGCTTAATCTGAAAATTTACCATATATATATATATATATATATATATATATAACCCTCCATACATCTATTCATTATTAATTCATTAACCTTAGCCTTTACAGTTAGTAACTGCTATCATTACAAATTAAAAAAAACATAACTGCATAAATCTTATGTTTACCTTCCTTCGAGAAAAAGAGAAAACAAATTCTGATAGCCAAAGAAGGAACAAAAAAGCAAAATGAATTTTGATAATTGATGTATTGGTGTTTGCAAAAACAACCAATCCTATTATATGTCTGTCTGGCGTTTATCTATTGGCGACCGTGATAATTGGACATTATATCCTAGGCAAGTCGTCATTGATGTAGTTTACGTATAAAAACAGTGTTTCCAATCCTTGTTTCTAGTGCCTTTAAGCCATTTTCATATTAATAAAAAATTCTTTCCATTATTTAATAGAAACATGGTTGCCCAAACGATGCCAGTCTTATCTGATCGATTTCTTGGCGTGTGTGGTGTTGAAAAGCCTAACGACTCCGATAACATGATTGAAATGCATGCCTGTGAAGTCAAAGCTGTTTTTGGCTGGCTTCCCTATTGTAAATGTTTCAAAAGATTTTCTTACAGTCGACTTTTTCAGCAACTCACTGAATTTACAATTCACGATGTATTACCGTATATTATGCAAAAAATAGCGGGTCGCACTATATAGAGGTAAATTTTAAATAGTTTAAAAATCATTCATTTTCTGTGAGTAGTTGCAGTTATACACAGGTAATATTTATCTGAAGGGGTTAAAATTCATGCCAAAAATTTCAGAGTTCGCACTATAGATGAAGCCGACTTATACGAGATACTGTATTTTTCTTTTTCTTTTAAATGCTACATCTCCTCAATGGCTCTCCATAACTTCATATCCTCTGTAACTCTTTGCAATGTTTATTTTTTTCTTTTTCTTTTTACTATGCTTTACAAACCCTATTCTGCCATCCATTTTCCAAAACTTTGTTAGGTAGGTTGCTCGCTGTGTCCCAGTGCCCGCTGCTTCCAGTATGCTTTTTGAATATCAAATTATCCAAACCCTCATTACTTGTCCTAGAAACTTCCATAGTATATTTTGATTGATCGATTTGTTTTTTACGGTTTATCAACCCTTGGCGGGGTATTTAAACTCAGAAATGATTTTTAGATTGTAATAATTTTTGGGTTATTCATCATGGTACTATCAGTTCCGAAAGACTATGGATCTGTGCCCAAATTTATTCCCTCTGCTGTTGATGGCGGCTCAGCATCAGTTATAGCTGTACAGGACCAAACGGAAGTGACAGTTTCGATTGCAGCGAATGTATATCAAGATACTGGTGTCGTCGTGTTGTTTTCTTTCCTTCGAGCATGCTTCCCCCGGCGGCAAACCTTCGTTTCTTCTCTCCTCATCCCAACTCTCGATTTAAAGCATCTGTCCAGCGTGAGTGATCGCTGGCCATGTCTTTACAGCTCTTGATGTCCGGATCCATCGCCCTCATGTTCTTTTTACAGACGTCTTTGAAGCGAAGATGTGGTAGCTTTCTTGCCGGTGGCCAGTTTCTCTTACAGAAGGATATTCGGAATCCTCCCAACATTTGACTGCTGCTTCATGTGTTTTACCATCACAGTGAGACGACGCTGTTTGTATTAATGTGTAATTAAACATTGTCTTCATCCCTATAAATACCTGCTTTAAATAAAAGTATCTTGAGTAATACATTCGCGTGGCAGTCATGGGGTGGGCACCTGATAGCGTTTAGGACCCGCTGTAGTCCAGCAATAGCTTACAGCAATATCACGTTGAAACATCGTTCTCAGCCGACCACCGAAGTTAAGCTACGCCGAGTCTGTTCAGTACCTACATGGGTGACCGCTTGGAAATACCAGGTGCTGTAAGCTCGGATGTAAAGCTGGTATAATGGCTAACGGTTCAGAATTGGAAATCAGAGTGCCGAGTTCCAATTCCAGTCGGGTTCGTTATATGTACTTACATGCAAATACCCTTAGGAAAAGTATGAATTCACCTTTTCTCTCCACCCAGCTATGGGTTACTTACTTGTATCAGTAAATCATTTTGATCTACAAAAAAAATCATTTCAATCAATTTAAATACGATTTGAAATACAGCTTATTGGAAATAATATTTACTTATGTACAAATACTCTTGGAAAAGGTATGAATCCACCTCTTTTCCTCCTCGGTTATGGGTTAAATAGTATGTGCTGTATCTGTAAAAATCCTTATCTCTAAGAAATTCTGGCAATCCAAAAAAATTTCGCTCTTTAAATAAACTTCAAAAGGTTAACAGGCCATAAAACAAGCCGTAAAAATCAATCAATTGATCAAATTGGATTATGTCAGGCGAACATGGTGGCTAAACCATTCATTGGATGAACCTAGAATTCCTGCCAAATTCCTGGCAACCAACTAGGGTTTGATCTATCATGCTGAAATAACCCATCGTAGTTAGGGTAAATGGGGACCATGAATAGGTGGAAGTGGCTAGGAAGTAGTGCAACTTAGAGTTTAATAGTCAGTGACGTGTTTAGGAAGATCAGCGGGTCCAACTCATGCAACGTGAATATACGCCATATATTTATTACCTTTTACTGAAATTTTTTTTTTGGGACCAAAGTCTTTTGGGATAGGACTTAGATTTATAACCTTTCTTATGCTATTTGGTCGAGTTTTTTTTTAAATTGTCGCATTCTCTTGGATTTCCTGGACGTCTTGAAATCTTGTTCCTTTCAAGTAGAATTTAATTTTTGAAAAGAAGAAAAAAGTCGCAAGGAGAAATATGGGGGTTGACGGACCTGGGGAATGTTGTCCTTGGGCCATAACTGCTGTACAAGGCATGGTCACTGGTGGAATTTCTGTGGTGTGGTGAGACGACCACACTCTACACAGTTTCCTTCCAATCACTGCTATAAACAGCGGAATTGAGCGAGAACGTTATAACTTAGTATGCATGAGCAACAATGTTTAATCCGACGGTTTGATGACTCGGGAATCGAAACAAATCGTCGGGTGAAGCTGACTAGTCGGTGAAAACTAACAAATCTCGACAAACATGGAAAATGTGCCCGCAATAAGACAGAATCTAAAAAGGACAATTTTTCCCATGACACCGCTTTTTTAAATCCCTTAATCTTCGTCAGTGTTTACCATTTTAAAAAGCGATGATTAGAACTGTAGTAAAACCTAAACATATAATGAAATTGAATTTATACAATTTTTTTTGTTCTTGAGAATTAACAACGAGAATATTAAACGCTAATTATTTATTAGATTGTTTATTTAAAATAATAATTTTATATTTTACATTCTAAAAACTAACAGAATTAAATTTAATGAATGCAATATTTATCATTTACCAGTTTATAAAGAAATAATTACAGAAAAAAATATTTATAAATATTTACTAAATTATTAAAATACTAGCTTAAAAGCCGCCCTATCGAGCGGCATTTAAGCTAGCTCCTGCAGAGGGTTCTTATTTGGGCCTTCATCACAATAGATAGGGAGGAATAGATGCGATAGACAACAATAAACTACAGAAGAACTCAAAATTCGTCGCTGCATTTAAGCATTGCATTAACATTTACGCTTACCTTTTAAAAGTTCAACGATAATTCTTCTGCCGCTGCTTAACTTAAAGAAAATGATGTACGTAGGTTCTTACTTTCTGTACAAACCATTTTTTTTATTTCATGGGTGACTTTCGCTGTATTCACAATTAGTTTCGATTATTCCCAAATTTATTTCCAAGTTATAAAAATTGTTATCGTACAAAAAAAATTCGTCGCGAATATCACGTAAAAAATCACCGAAAACAATTGCTGTAATGAAAACATGGGAATCCAAAATTTAAAGATTGGGGTTCCGGGTCCAGCCCGGAATGTTTTTAATTTGCCCACGAAGTCGGCCTGATTCAAAATGGTATATGTTTGTTTACGGCTTCTAGGACTAAGTTAAAAACACGGATAATTTTATTTTGAAACACTGTACTTTGAGAACAGTATTTTTTCATTTGAACATGAGCTAGTAAAAGGTAAAGAGTTATGTCCCTTTAATTGTTTTTATCAGTAGAAGCCAATATGGTGAAATCCGAAAACGATCGCAGTAATGACAAATTAGGAATTCAAAATTTCAGGATTGAAATCCGAACCGGAATATTTTTAAATTGTTCACGAATTCGGCCTGATTCCAAAATGGTATAATATGTCGGGCCACGGCCTCTAGCAGTAAAGTTGAAAAGGTGTGATACAGTGACATGCTAACATTTATTATATATAATAAACTATCAGGAAATCCTTATTATTTACCATTTTATAAAGTTCGAATCAGTTGGCAATTAACCGATGTTTTGCCAACCATTACAATAACTCGCATAATAAATAAATAGTGTAAATAATATTTATTATTTTTGTTGTAAATTCTCAAGAACAAAAAAGTATAAATTCACTTTCATATGTTTAAGTTTTATCACAATTCTAATCATCCCTTTTTAAATCAATATACATTTTTGAAGAATAACGGTAATTAAAATAAGAGCAGTGTCAAGCGAAAAACCGTCCTTTTGATACTACGACTTATTTGTCCATTTCCAAACCTCATGCATTGAAATCACTAAAAATTAAAAACCTATACTGTTAGGCATTAAGGTCTTCCTCTGATTTTCGAATTGACAGGGCGTGTCTGTTACCCGACTTTAATGAATGTAGACGCCAACAAGTATACACTAATTCTGTATTAATTCATATTACTCTTTATTTACCATATATTTCCACGTATAAGGCGACCTTTAGGTAAAACATATAGCAAATTTTCATTAATTTTCCCTATATCTGTAGTATAAGATGATGATGTTATTGGAAATGTTGTTACTGTATCCTTAGAAATTCAAAATAAACGAAATAACAAATACGACCCTATATCATATTTTTCCTACGCACATCCCTTAAAAAGGAAACCATTGTTTTGTTTACGTTTTATCGCGTGATATCTTGTGAATGCTGATTCTTCTTCTTCCTCTTCTTTTCCTATATCTAAAGAAGTACAAACAGCCATTTACTTATACTTCATCGACAATCACAAAATACCGCTAATAACAGTACGATAAAAGTACACACCATTGTTGTGAACGCAAGTTATGCCAGTAATATATAATGTACAAATAGTTTTATTACTTTTATTAGTTTATTTGATAATGCGAACTTTTTCATGTATGTTATTGGTTATTGCACAGCGGCCGAGGTTAGCCTACTAACAAACATCACTCAGAATTTAAGGTTTCTTTTTTAGAATTGTAATATAAAACGACCCTCAATTTTTAAGGATTAGTTTTGGGATTTAAAAGTCGTCTTATACGCGAAAATATACGGTGTTTATTTTAATATTTATATTGTAGAGATACAAAAGGCGACTATCTCCCTTTGGTCAAGATAGTTCACGTGACTACCACTTAGTGACTTCACTCTATCGTGAGGAAAGTAGCAATCTTTTAGTCATCTTCCAGGAGTCAAACTGAAAAATCGCTTTTTTCTTTTTCTAGAGCCTGGGCTGAGGTTAAATCTGTCCCCTATAGACACGTTGTGGCGCCTATGGCGCCGTTTTCCTATGGACGTAGAAAATATCTCCGGCATGTAGTCCTCAATTTGTGAAATACCCAGGACTCACCATTTATGAATATGTTCTCGATAGCGACATAGCAGATAAATCCGCCCTGCTCGAATCTGGAATCCTAAATATGGTTTCTCCAGAAACACAGAAGAATCTCCGGCAGACCCAATTCTCGGTGAAAATTATTAAACTTAAGACTCTTTTTTCGTTACATTTTCACTCTGCTTGTTGTGTAGATATGTGTTATATTTTATCTAAGTGGGATACAATTAAATATTTATATATAATTTTGTGTATGACTTAGAGGTCTCTGAGAACAAAGCGTGTTTGTCATTCACTTTCCTTTTAGCCATTCAGTTCCGTCCGTGAAATAAGGTGTTATCATGGATATAATAATGCCCATAACATGGGAAACACAAATATTTTAATAATTTGAGAATTTTATTTGGAGAAAATTAGTATATTGAAATAAATATAAGTTTGAGGACATTTTTCAAAAGTTTTAGTATTGAAATGTAAGTGTAAGAAATATTAATGTAATTTTAAATGATGCGCGTCTGAAGTCAAAGCAGTTAAAGATTTTTGTTTCGCCACTCTTTTTGTGAATTTGGAAGCTAATTAGAGGAAATTTTTCTTAGTCAGAAAATTATTCTTGGTCGAGAGAGACGTTTTGTTTTCTGGTTCCGTGGTTTACCACGGAGCCAGAAAATTGTTATAGGTTACCAGGTACTAATGTTTTAGGTTACCAGGTAAAATTACCGTTACCTTAAAAAAATGTTCGACTTACAGTATCGAATTTATTATATAATCATTTTCTTAGATAGACTTTAATTTTAGAAATATAATTTGCTGTCTATCGAATTTTATTTGAGAATGGGAGTAAGGGAGTGTAGATTCTTTCGTGTCGGGTGATTTTGGTAGAAAGATTTTTTATTAGTTTCGGATTTGTTTAATATAACTTGAGTAAAGTTATGTTTTGACTTATAAAGCCTATAGACAGAAACGTTCTTTGTTAAAGAAAGCAAGTAGTGTATTTACCGCTTATAAGTTAAGAGTTTTATTCCAAGTTAGTCTAAAGAAGTGATTCGACTACTGGAAGAGGTGAATTTATTCCTAAGAAGAGGAATTGTTACCTTTGATTAATATTGTTGGCTCGCAGAGTTAACGTTTTAATAAACCAAAGTCATTCGATGCGAAAGGTTTTGCCTTATTCTTGTTCTTAATTTAAAGTTAGTTTTTTAAGTAGTTAAAGAAGATATTTATTATAAGTAGACAATTATAAGATATTTATTATAATTAGACATTTATAAGATATTTATTATAAGTAGACAATTATAAGCATAGGTTAGGTGTAATATGTTTATGTTTTTACTTTGCAGTACAAAAAAAAGAGAAAAGAATTCAGAAGAAAAGAAGATAGAATTATACAAAGAAGTTATCCCTCTTCCAACAGAGGTTTTGTGTAAAAAAAATGGTAAAAAAAAAGAGGTTTGAGTTGTATGTTTAAAGAAATAAGCCATACTTTAGACAGTTAACGAATAATTATGTAAGTAAACCATTTGTTTAATATTGTTTTGTTACCGTAATATTTCCATATGGAACAATATGCATACAATCAATATTTTGTGTTAAAATAAAGATTTAATCTGGGAATCTTATATTTTTGTGTTATATTTTTGAACTAGATGGTAACGATAAAAAGATCGTCTGCATTTTTTTTTCAATGAAGAAGCGCCGAGCACAAAATCGATTGTTTTGGCCTTGTGTTTTTATCTTAATATACTTATTTATTTATTTTTTAAATATATTAATTTAGGATCATACACAGGTTAAAAAAACTATCTATCTTTTATTCAATGATTTTTTAAATTATATTTTTATTTTCACCGCCTGAAAAAAAGAGAATCAATTCCTGATCAACTGATTCGAACATTAAATGATCCTCTTAACTGACTTGTTGTCAATCATTCATTGTCGTAAATAAGCAACAATCAACGAGTACAAGTTTTAAACAAAGCATATTTTATACGCTATTCAGGTATAACAGTTATCTCCCTTTAATTTTATAACTAGTTTTTTTCTGTGAATTTAACCATTCGACGAAGTGAAGATGCGATTTAATACTTTCGGTGAAGCAGTTTTTTTTGACAAATGATGATTCATTGCTATGAACTCAACTTGTTAGCAACATTGTGCCGATTTTAATGGTGACTATTATGACGTATAACGTAGTTATGGCTTTCAAAAGGTTGTTATTTAAAATGGACATTTATTTTGTTCCAACGTATAAATCGATGAATTTTTTTTCTACAGGTAATAAACTGTAAAGAAATAAAATACAAGGCAAACAAAAAATTGAGAATGCACCGTGACAGGATCTCCGTAAAAATAATTACAAATTGCATTCACTGAAAGACAGCCATAAATGAAGAAGAAATCAGGAAGAAAAAACGGAAAATTGAATTGAAAGAGTCTGCTTTTAGCGTAAAACAAGATAGCTTTGGGCACAATTAACTCGAATCTGTACATGTTCGTATAAACCTTTTCACACATTTCAACAAATGATCTCATGAAAACATATCCAAAAAAGATCGTAATTATATACATGTTCTGCCCTTAAGCTATCCAGGCATTTTGAATATATCGAAAAACCAATATTAATGCTTGAACATAAAACGTTGCAGCGGTAGTGGGAAGTCATTAAATAAACGTGTTTACTTGGTCGCATTCACAGTGTTTCTTGACTGTCGGCTCTTTTGCGTGCCGTGTTTCTTCAGGACATGAATGATCATGGCTCTCCACAACTTCCTATCCCTCGTAACTCTTTGTAACTATTGTTTTTTTTTATGTGTCCCTGATATTCCCCGTTCCTCCATCCATTCACACAAGCTGGTCAGGTAGGTGGTTCGCTGCCCTCCCCTAGTCGCTCTTTGATGTGTCCTGCGAGTGTCAGACTTTCCTTCCTCATTATGTGTTCAAGGAATGTCGACTGTCTCTCTCAGATTCTGAGTATAAATATCCCTTTAGTTTGCATTTTCCTTTAGAATTCTTCGTTGCTGATTCGCTCCGTCCATGGAATTCTCTAGCCCTCACTACAGTTCATACTGAGCTCATTGTGACCTGTGGCTATCGCCATTGAAAAGAAGGAGATGTTTTGACTTATAAAGCCTAGAGACCGTGACCGAGATTAAGGGGAACGTTGTGTGTGTGTGTGTGTGTGAGAGAGGTCCCGATGGCCGTATTTTCAAACGGAGTAAGGCAGCCATTACCCGAAACAGGATATGTCATAGCGTTCGTAATTAATGCGGCGTGCGGGTGGCGTAAGGATTATCGACGCGGAATATGGAATCGAATTCAAATTCTGATTGATTCAATTCTTCCAGGAAAGACATGAATCCGTCTTTTTTCTTTTACTCGTTGCCGGAGGACCTTATTATCCTTCTTTGAGGTTGGCTATCACGCACGACAAGAATTCCCTGTCTATCTTGCCGTAAGTTGCAACCAGCCCCGAAGAAGAAGAATTTTGAACACGTGTCGTCTGTGTGAGTCTAACATTAAATGGATGGATAATTTTCGGACAGACCTTTTATATGAACAAACTTTGAAGTGTATATTTAAACTTTCTTTATAGTTTACGCTTTTATCCACTGGATCACGTGTTCTTGGACCAGTGGATAAAAGCTTTGGTTGACTTGATCCAAAGAGTTGTTAGTTCAATATCTGGTGAGATGAACTTGGAGAGTTGAGTTACTAAAGGAAGATAACTGCAACCTGAGATGTCCAGCAAAGGCGTGGAACGTGAACTATCTACTCCAGTGAAACTAAATAAAGGTTCGGTTCGTAATTACCACAATTCTAATTCTAAAGTATATCACCTGAAGAAGGCCAGAGTGTACAACGGCCGAAACGTCGTGAATATGACAATAAAGATGGGGTCAACTGTCCGAACAATGTTACAATACCTCATCTCAGAAATATAGACAGTTATTCTTGATAGTTGTTTTGTTTTCTGTTATCTATGGTATTAATTTAATAGCCAGAAATGTAATATCACTTTTTTAATATTGATTATCATTATTTGCTTTTATATGGATTATGTAATCTTTATTTATTCTCTTAAACACATGAACGATACTCATGAAAATGAAAATTGAAAGTAACATATTTGTTTCCCTGAGAACACATTTATACATGTAAATATATTTACACGACATTAGTATAATTGGTTCAAGCATAAATACACTGGTGTTCATTTGATAGTGCCCAATCACCTGGCCGTGAGTCGATTGTTTGTAAAGAGTTTTGGCGAAATGTCCATAGAAACAACAGATCTTGGCGTCGATAAAAAAGAACAGTAAATTTGCACAAGTGTACGGCGGAATTCCTGACTCATCGAACAGTAAAGAACAAAATTAATGGCGTTGTTTATTAGGGCGACAATGTCCATCAAATCTCCCAGCGGCATGTAATAATCCCAAAAGAAATTTTCAAGCGTCGCGCTTAGTATAAGCAAGATGGCTTGAGGCAGTTCAGTCACCAAGGATAAAATCATAACTACAAGAAGCATTCGAGTATTTCGAGAATGGTCGAGAATGCGAGGCGGATTATTTGGCGCGAGACTCGAAAGCCGCCGCTTATTTTTCAGTTTGGCTCTTAAGGTTCTTACTAGCAGACCGCCATACACAATGATCAGAATACAGGGCAAGAGTTTGGCAAGAATACTATAAAGCCAGAGGTTAATAAAAAACGACGACTTCTTGCTCGCTTTCGAGCTAACATCCTCTAAAATATAGTAAGATCCATTGGTCACGAAAGTCAGTCCGTAGGAGATATAGTTTGGGATGAGCAAAATGATGGCGAAGACGTACATGAGGCATACGCAAATCCGAGCGCGGATGATGCGACGCATTCGCGTTAAATTCCCTTTGGAAGGAGATTGAATGTGTCGATATCTGAAGACGGCCAGTAACACCCCCAGCCATACGGAAACGGTGTGAGTTGTAGCTGTAAAGTTGAAATGGAAAATGAGAAACTGCATCCAGCCTAAAGTGTTAAGAGAAGTGCTATTTTTCGGGTGCTGACAGTAAAAATGATAAGCAAATGGTACGTAACTAGCCATTGTCAGTATATCAGCGACTGCCAATGAACTTAATATAAAATTTACCGGCGTTCTCATGTGTTTACGAGTTAGGACGCTTATATTGATGATATTGGTAATAATTCCGAAGAAACAAACTACGAGGCTCAAATAACCATGGCATAAAGCATACAACCCACTCAAATTTTGTAAAGTTCCTTTCGTCTGGCTCGAATTCAGGCGATCGGCATAAATGCTCGACTCCATTTTCTTATTCGCGCTTCCGGTTTAGGCTTATATAAAGATGTAAATCTTTCTTTAAAATTTTGTTTTCGACTTTTGCGATTTTCTAATTTTTTCTCAATTAATTTTTTTTATTTACAGAAACAGTTTTTTGATAACTGCTATTTTTAAGAATTATATATATATATATATATATATATATATATATATATATATATATATATATTGTATTTAATAGATGTAAATGTAAGTAAAGTAAATAATGATTGTATTAACAATTACTTCGCATATCTTAACAATATATACTGCTTCTCTAAAAATGTTTTATTACTAAAATCTTACTCAAAAGTCGTCAGTGGTTACTGCTCAGGACTAAAACATATCCAAAATAGTTACACATATTATCTCAGTAAAGTTTGTATTGATCACTGGCAATACATTTTTGGTTGAATTTTAGTTTAATTCCATAGAAAACAATTTGGAATAAATTTATATATTAAAAAGAATAGCAAAACATTCACATTATAAGTTATATATAAGTACACTTACATTATAAATCATACATATATCAAATATATATATTATACAAATTATATGTATTATACACAATACTATTTTGTCAGTAATGCATGCCTAAATTACTGATAACTGTCAATCTCTTTTTATTTTCGACATATTTCTATAATAAAATAACTTACAATGCATTTCTATATTAAAATTAATAAAAATTCTATAATGAAAAAAGAGTTGGTAATATATTTATTTTATGTTTATAATGCTATTTTGTAATGCTTTATTCATCCTTGATCATTGTTGCTACACTTTTGTTTGGCATTCAAGACATTTCGATATTAAAATAATTTACAATGATGTATATTAGTATGTAATAATTCTATTCTCTTAGTAACACTTCAATTAGTTCTCAAAGAAAACCCTCTTGTCCTGATTAATGTATAAAAGTAATTTCACGTAAAATATGGCAAAATTATACATTTAATAATTAATTCCCCCATTATTGTGGAGGAGCAGTACGAAAGTTTAAAACTTGCCTCTGTGTACAGATCTCGAAAACTGTTGACAGTACAATCTTGATTATTGCTTCATGTTTAGCCCGACTTCCAGAATTTGTTTAATATAATTTATGTATTATTTCTATAGTAAAATTACTCACAGTGAATTTCTATAGATCCTTTAATATTTTCTATGTCACAATATATGTAAAATTATTTTGAATGAATGTTTGGATGTTTAATAAATTCTATTGGATAATTTGTAAATCATTTCTATAGTAAAATAATTGCTAATGAATTTCTGTATGTTATCTTAGTTTTTGTTGTGTCATTATATAAAATGAAGAGAACGAATGCGCATTTTGTTTTGTTTAAAAAAAATCACCAGGAATAATATGTAATGTTCAATAGTAACAGAATTCTCAAAGATTTCATATGCATTGTTTTGGTATTGCTGTTTGTGAGTACGTGACCATTAGAATGAATCAGCCTTTTGAAGTATCCTACTGTGGGATAATCTGTAAGTTATTCCATAGTAAGATCATTTGTAATGCAATATATGTGCTTTTAGTATTTGTTTAATAAATCCTACTCCTGGATAATTTTAATTCAATTCCAGTGTATTTTCCAATGATAATGCATAACTACATTTAGTATTTACTGTGTAAGGATTTGTGAATTAATGTTTTAATGTATTTGTTAATAAAACCTTTCTGTGTGATCACTGGTTATAAAATCTGCTAGCGCCTAGATCTCTAGCGTTTAATAATTATTTTTGTTTGTTAAAATGGACGGTGTATTCATAATTTTGCAAGAGGCAGAATGTGAATATAAATAAAGATTCTAATTCAAACGAAAGCAAAACGTGAAAAAAAATGAAATTTTTATCTTATGTAATAACGAATTCTTGTGACCAAAGAAAAAACGAATTCTTATAAAACTTGTGCTTTCTTTATATACGTTTAGCGGAATAACGGACGTAATTACCGGATGTAAACTATTTTGCGTGACGTATTTGACCAGATAAGGATTTTCTCTTCAAATTAAGTAAATAAATATATCCCTTTGTTTTATTTATTTATTGCTTTACACAAATGCTTACATTTTCAGAAGAGAAAGTTCCGTATTATTCGCTTTCATAGAAACAGAGACAACGGGGAAAATATTTGACTTTAAACCAGTAATACACCTAAACTCTGACCAACTCTATTTATAGAAAAACAATGATATTTAACTACTGACAGTTATATATTTTTAGTTTTAATTCATTTTCATAGGAAAATCAGTTATAATGCATTTCTAAAGTGTTACGTAGATCATCTGACCTCGTTTTAAAAAGGGACACAGGTGTGACAGGTGTGACATCCCTTGAGTAAGCAGACTGAATAAAATGTTGGCTATTAAAGTTCAAAACTTTCTGTTCAACGAAAAAGTTAGAAAACTACTTTTAGATGTATTTTTATTTTAAGAAGATTATCAATATGTTTGCCTTATATAGATAACAGCCGTATTCTGACAGTGATGTTTGCCTTATTTTTTTTTATTACTATCAGCACTTAAAAAAATAAAGTTTTAGTAAAAGACACTTATCGAATTCGGCGGTGTTTTCAAAGCTATTTTAATTCAGTATTTTACAAGTAATCGATATCCACAGTAAACCCCTTTACTGTCGATGACGATTTAAACGGATACTAATTATAATACATTATATAATAAGTATAGCATATAATTATAATTTTATAATTGACTAATTGGCAAACAGATGAAGTAAATTTAAGTTTCAATGAACTTAATTAAGTTGGAAGGCACATTTTTAATAATAAAAAATATTCATTAGTAGCTTTGACTTTATTACCGGTTAGGTTCCCGGAAGATAACCGAAGTTAAGCGAAGTCGATCCTGGTCAGTACCTAGATGCCTGAGCGCTTGGGGATACCAGGGTGGATGTACGAGTAGTGCAATGGATAATGGCCCGGGATTGTTAATCAGAGAACCGAGTTCCAATTCCAGTAGAGTTCGTTATATTCACTTACGTGCATATACCCTTCGGAAAGGTATGAATTCACCTCTTCTCCCCCCCCAGTTATGAGTTAATTAGTAAGACTTGTATTACTAAACCATTATTATCTCAAAAACAAAATTATACATTTTTACAATCTAAAAACATTTTCTGTCTTTAAATAACCTGCAAAGGGTTGATAAACTGTAAAAAACGAATCAATTAACCAGTCAATCATTATTTCAAGTTAAGGACGAATTTAGTCTGTTTTGAAATGAGACCTACAGACCCCAAACATTAATTTCGTAATTATTTAGCAATAAAGTTTTGATGCATACATTTGCTTCATAGCGGATATTTAATTTTCTAGGCTTAAATTTAGTCTGACAGAAGGCGAAATGTATAAAACACCCAGGGAAGACAGACACTCGGTCTGATAATCACCGTTACAGGCAAGATGACTACAAAAATGAATGGAAAGCGCTTTTTTATTATTTTCGACTGAAAAAGTCTTAGGTATTTTTTGCTTGTGGTTTTTGATTTCAAAATCTAAATTATTATCATCTTCCACAATTCTTTTAGTATTTCCCATAGTATGTAAACAGTATCTCTATCTATCTATCTATCTATCTATCTATCTATCTATCTATCTATCTATCTATCTATTTAATTAATTAATTCAACCGTTCACTTGAAAAATCTTTATAAAACAAAAATTCAACCTTTTATTATTTCTATAATATAGCAACAACTCTAAATAGAAGTTTAGGAAGCTTTATTTGACTCATCCTGCTTTAGTGCTGAAAAACGTTTATCTAATGTGATGGATGGTAACAAGCGAGAGGGGAGATGAGATGTGCTTATTTTATTACAACAATTTTCAGTTTTATTACCACAATTCTAATTGCAACAATTCTTTCCTGAACAGAAAAAACAGAGATAACTCTATATTTTAATTTGGAAGAGATTTTCACATTTATCGGGGATTTAGCGAAATTTAAGTTATAAAATGAAGACTGCTTCCTAATTATTATTTATTCCGAATAAAATCAATAGCTTTTAATGAAGAACACGATAATGTAACACAAAAATACAAGTTAATGAATGAAGATTAGATGAATTGGTTTGTTGGAAAACTGGATAATTAGGGGCAAAAATTTAATGATTAACTAAAATTAATTTAATTCAGTAATTTTCGTGCGATTTTGCAAAAATTAGAATATTTGTATATTTTATTTTTAATTTAATATAATGTTTATTGTCTATTTTTAAGCTCTACGCATGCGCACAAAATAACGGAAGTTATAGTAATGCAAGCTGAACAGAAATTATGAAGTCTATCTTTTTTTATTTAACATGCCTTATATTAGTTTAATATTAGGGTGTCATTTTTTTTCTAATGTTATTGTATTTCGGAAAATATTAACTGCTACTGTGATCGAGACACAGGATTTTGAAGATCAACTTTCAAGCAAAAATCAATCATTACAGATATATGAATAAACGTTTCACTAGACGGTACAACTTTTACTAATTTAATACCGATTTATAGAAGATCAATAAAATATCTCCAATTTTATACGATTGAAACCCCAAATGGCCGTAAAAAATAGTTTTAAAAATGAAAGATACTATCCCCAAATATATTATTTTAAAATATACAAAATAATACGAAATATTTCTAAGTTTTGCCTTAAATAGGTTTATCGACGTAAATTAAAAGATGGACATTTTTTTAAATGGCTTTTATGTCTTCAGGAATTATAGCGCATTTTGAAATGTTCAGCTCAATGTTATATAAATCACAAAGTTGCCGTTAATATCGGAACAAAAAGGAATGAAGGAGAGGTAGAGAAAAATAAAAAGTTGGATGAAATGAAAGTTATGACTTTAAGTAAGAAACTAGTTTAAGAATAAGAAAAAACTAACTGTATAACGAGTGTTATAGGAAGTAATGAGATAGATATGATCAGACCAAGACAGATTGATAGATAAATATGAACAGACCGAGATAGAAAGATAAATATGAACAGCTTGAGATAGATAGATAGATAGATAGATAGATAGATAGATATGAACAGACCGATAGATACTAGAAATCACGTCGTCTAGTAGGTGACATTTTGTAGAACATCTAACATGGATTGAATTCACGGACATTGGCTTGTGAAACTAGGGCTGTGACTAACGTTACTCGACGGGTGCCCCGATAGACAGACAGTCAAGACAAAATATATCGATAGCGGAAACGAGAAAAGAGAAATACAGAATCAAAAAGAATAAAATGTACTTTAAAATAAGAGAATTCGATCGTTAATATATTGCCAAAGATTGATTCAACAAAACGCGCATATATTTTCCTAAATGCATTTGAGTAATTAGAAGGGAGGACATTAATGGGTTTAAAATTAGCGGTTCTTTAAGCATGTGTCTGCAGAATTAATGTCATAGTTATAAAACCCTCTCTATGTACAATACGGTCAAGTATCTTGTACAAGGATCTAAATGGATTAGGATTATTTCCGGATGATTCTAACGCTGGATTTAATAAACTATATAAATTTGAATTTTCTCATTAAAGGGAGGGGAGTCTGTAGACCATGTGGTCCCTCTGTACGTACTCATTATGCGGTTAATAAAATGAACTGTTCTTTATACATATCTGAGTCTGACGGTATACTGTCTTTATTCATACGAAAAGTCATTATTCATACGAAAAGTTCTCGTTAAACCATATATTATTGGATTTTCACAGCTGTTAATTTTGAGCACACGGCATAATTCTTGCTTTTGGAATCCAGTCCATTTGTTTTATGTGTGTCAATGTGTTTTGTTATTTAATCATAAACAAATCTATTTATAATCTTCTGATAGTTGATAGGATTAATTAGTTCCATTTGCTTACAGAGTAGAGATTACGCGTTTTTTTTTAAATCTATAGTTGTAGATATAAACTACTAATCTTGTAAATTTTATTTAAAATATTAAATCCAAGTTTGAAAGTCGAGTTTCAAGTGGGCCATGTGCAGATGTCTTAAACGAAAATGGTCGGAATATAATGATTTACTTTCATTTCAAAATGACTTCCGAAAGATATATATTCAGCAAACACATTAACAATGCCTTTGAACGGCTCGGATTAATTTATTTACTTTTTTTTCTCGATTATTTTGTGTAATTAATTTACTTACAGTAGTCAGCATTATGCAAACATAATGAAAAAAAAATACTGTTTAAAATTGTATCAAAGCGCAATTACAAATAAAGTAAGATTTTCTTTCGAGAAAAGAGACAAAAGTTTATGAGGATTTAGTTCTATATATGTGATTAATTTACTGAGGATTTTCTTTTAATTTTCAAACTGTTAAAAATCATGGCGCATTTTTATTATATATATTACATTTTAAGTTATTTTATTCATGTAAACAACTGTATTAGCAAATGTGAAAGAATAATAAAAACTATAAGAAATAAACCCTATTCCCAACGCAATTACATACCGACATCCATACCATATTAAAACACGCCCAAACTTTATTTTCTATCCAATAACAGACAATATCACAAACATGCCAAAAAGATCCCACAATACAACTCACACCATTTGAATCAAAGTGTCTATTGGTTAGAAATTAACATCAATATGTGAAATATTTGACCAACCAGAGAAAAAAACTTGAACGACTGAATTATACCTCCATTATTGAGAGAAAATTCTTTTAGTTGAACTTAAATCAATATGGAATTAAAATATGTCTGTCAGTGTTCCTTATTTCTATAAATAAAAATTCAAAAATATATTGCCAGATATCTAAAAACGTAAAGAGTTTGAGATTTTATAGCGAAAATAAATAATTTAATATTAGTTTACATTGTCTGTTTATTAACGTTTAGTTATTTAGACTTTCAATTGATTCCCATTTTGTTTTCCGATTTATGCTCGAGAAAATTGCAATAAACCAATCCCTTACCGTAATGATGTAAATTGAGCGGATTAGTTATTAATAAGTAATTAAGCATATCTCTCGATACATTCATTTATTTGAGACAAATGTTAAACGGACCGTAAAGATAAGGGTGACAGCAAAAGATAACGAAAGATAATATGGCGAAAGATAGCGGAAGATAACGAATGATATCGAATGATGACGAAAGATAACGAAATAATAAAATTTGAAAAATGACAAACGAAAGTTAGTGGATGATAACGAATGATAACGAAAGATAGTAGAAAATAACAAAATATGGCGTAGGATAACGGAAGATAGCGAGAGATAGCGGAATTATAAAAAAGAAGCTCGGTAATAAATATTTGTACAATCCTCTTTCACAGTAAAATATTTTAAAATATAGAATGGAGTTGTCCTATCTAACGAGATGAAATTGTAAGATATGCGTGGAATTTCATTTTTTTTTTGTTTTGTTTTGTTTATTCCGGAGTCTTTTTTTATACCATTCTTAAAACACACATTGTTGCTTTTCCTTTTATATTTAAAAATGCAAAAACCGATTATTTTGTAAAAGAAAGTGGTTGTCTTACGCCTGAATAAAGAAGATGAATTATTTAGAGAAGATATAGAAAATATCACGATGCCCACAGTTAAAGTTTCATGTCTTATTCGTTTGCGGGAGGCGGAATCAATAATTTATGTGCAAATATTACAATCGGCGTCGTTGTTATTTTAGTACACGAGCCGAATATGCTAACATTCAGGTCCGTTGAAGACGTTTCACTTGAGGCGAATCGATCTGTTAAAAGAATGAAAACAATTTGAGTTAATCTATTGAAAACTGACAGGCAATGCATACTTTCTTTCACATGCAAAGTGTAAAGTTATATCTGATACGAACACAAGACTATTTTTTCTATACATAAAATAATTATTTATTCACTTATGGACTCCGTCAGATTAACGTCAACCGAATCGAGGGGTATGTAGTTTCAGGTTTTTCTTCAAACGTTCGACCTTCTTGCGAGGATGTCAGGGGTTATCCTTGTCCCCGTAGATCGCGCGTTTATATGACTTCCTGTTATCCGGTTGTCTTGGGTGTGTCAAGCTGGTTTCACTTTCTTGTTTATGTTGGTGCGCAACCAACATCATTTAAGACCCGATTTTGCACTTAGTTGCTTCGAGGTTAACTTCGAGCCAAATGTCAGGGCTTCAATTCTCGGTAGTGGATGCGCACTGCTGATGAGTCCCAAATATAGGACGAAACGGCCGTCCAGCGCTTTCTGCATTCTGTTGAGGTTTCTATCAGACTCGATGAATTAATTAAATATAATTATCAAATCCTCCTAATAATTACTATCTGTATATATATATATATATATATATATATATATATATATATATATATATATATATATATATATTTTAACTATGTTATGTTTATAAATACAAGAGGATAAAAAAAATGCTATTAAAATATATTAAAATATAAAAAATATGTTAAGTTGTTACATAAATTCGTCCGTTTTTAGAATTTATTTTAATACGTATTATTTGTTAGTAGTTCTGATGAATCATTCAACAATGTATTCTCCTTCATTGTTTTACGGCCTCCATTAAATGCCTCGACGATAGAAATCACTAGATTTTGACTCGAAAAAAATCATCAAATTACGTTTTAAGCTCCACATCATTATAGAACTAAACACCCCTCAAAATTGTTGGAAAACAACCTAAAAAGGTGGTAATCTTCAGAGGCTAAATCAGAAGAACATGGTAGGCGTGGCTGAACTTCCCAATCGGTCTCTTTAATTGCATGAATGGTCATGTTAGCGACGTGTGGGCGGCATTGTTTATATTGAATAATCACACTGTATCGTCAGTCAGGTCTTTTCAGCTAAATTGTCTTTTTGAGCCTGCCTATTTGCTCATCAGCTTAGCAATGACTCTCTGGTTGTTCTGAACGTTTCATCTCCGTACACAGCACGAGATGACCAGAGTTGCTAAGAAGCAAAAAATGCTACGAAGGATTATTCTTCGAGATCATTCGCAGAACATCAGAAAAAAAAAACGAAAGCACTTATGTAACAACCTCACATAAAGATATTTAAAGAAATAACATATTTTTTCTGTGAAAACTTTAGCAAGCAAAGTATTTATTTTCAAAACAAAAAAAAATCAAATTTATAGTTTACGCACAAGAGAAGTATTACAATAATCAAAAAATGTTTTACATGGAAGAAAAATTGCAAAATATTTCAATAATTTGCATGTAAACATGAGAAATCAACGAACTATCTATTAGTTTAATATATATATATATATATATATATATATATATATATATATATATATAATCCAAAGACAGTTTCGCTGTATCACAGCTCATCAGTGTGGCTAAACATCCGATTGGCTCAAGTCGGGATCGAAACCGAGATTTTACCCCTGAGCTGTTATAGAGGAAGGCGAATTTTTACGTACCTATTCTTCGAATAAACATGTCTATGGCCGAGAGCATTGCAGTATTAGCAGTAGTAGTCATTGTTTACAAATTCGCACTTTACACACATAAGTGTGTGTGTGTAAAAAATCAGATATAGCTAAAAATACACCTGCAAAATGGCGATAGCAAAACTTACCTTAACCGACTAGTTTCGTTCTCTGGTGGACAAAGCAAATATAAGGACTTTATTTTGCAAGAAATATTTTTAAACAGAAGTAAAAATGCCGTTAGTTTCTCAGAATTTTTAAATTTCAGAACGCTCATATATATACTTCAGTCTAACTGAGAGTTAAAGTAAATTATGGAGGATGCTAAGTGACATAATTTAAGCTCTAATAAACAAAAGTGAGTACCTGCTGTCATTGTTGTTGTTGATTTTTGTATAATATAATTATGTATAGTCTTAGAAATTTAGACACGTATTTTAATTAATAGTTTAACAGTTTTCTCGTAATTTAAAAAATGTTTATAGTCATGTATGTTGCCTTGGAAAATGAGTATATCTTTCAGAAAAGGAGATATTTATAAAAATATATCCTGGACGCAGATTAATATTCTGGTAAGATTCGATAACAACACTTTCAAGAATTTTCTGTCTAAGTTACTTTCTCTTTTAATAAGAGTGGCATGCTTGAGATCGAAGTTGTGATAAAACTTCTATATATGACAAATACATTTCATCAAAAGCATTTGTCATAATGCAACAAAATACCAAAACAATAGCAACATTTACTCATTTTCATTTATTAGACCTTAAATTACATCACTTAGCATCCTCCATAGTTTACATTGACTTTCAGTTAGTCTTAAGTATATTTATGAACGTTCTTAAATTGAAAAATTCTGAAAAACTAAAGACATCTTTGCTTTTGTTAATAAATCATTGTTGTAAAATAAAATCCTTACATGTGCCTTGATAAAGTTCATTCTGAGGACGTAACGCATTGACAAAGAAAAGTTTTCGTTTTACAAAAATAAAAAAGATTGTGTGCGAGAGAGAGAGAGAGAGAGAGAGAGAGAGAGAAAGAGAGAGAGAGAGATAAGAGAGATAGAGAGAGAGAGGTAGATAAACAAAGAAAGAGTGAAAAAAGATACAGAAAGGGAGGAAGATACGGGAAATAGAGATAAGGAAAATGAAAACAGAAAAAAAGAGTAAAAAAGAGAGGGAGAAAAGCAGTGAAAGAGAGTCTGAGAAGATAGCAAGAAAGAGTTTCTTACTTGCTTACTCTTCTTTTCGAGAGAAAATTTTTTTTTAAATGTACCGTATATATTTCTAAAGAATTAATGGATTTGTTTTTAATCCGAGATTATTACTTCAAACGATATTTAGTGGTGCTTCTTATTTGAAATAAACGCTCTATTTTTATTTATTTCAGTGGCTTTTAAAAATGATGAATAATGCTTTCTTTAAATATGGTAAAAGAACCTTGCTTACTATGAAGTACTTCCTGATAAAGCATGTCGGATCAAATGTTAGTTTCTTCCATAAAGAGGGACGAAGGTTCGATCTAAGCCGGAGGACACATTTTCTTTACTGAGATTTGAATGTAATACACACAGATTAATAAATAAAAATGGGGCGTCTATTTTAAATGAGAAGTGTCCACTATAATAACATTTCAAATAATATAATAGTCAAGAAAGAGTATTCCCGTTTTCTTCTTATAATACGTAAATATAACATATATATTTATATGTATGTATGTATATATATATATATGTGTGTGTGTGTGCATAAAGGTAAATGACAATAGTAAAACTGTATTATTAGCCGACGCGTCTAATGTGAACTTTTTCAAGGCAAAAACGAAATGAATTTATTGAAAACAATGTAACTATTAACAACAAACAAAATGTCTTAGCAACTAGAAGAATTTAGAAAACGCTATTGTATTCATATTGCAAACTGAAAATTACGTCAATATGAATAATATATGAATACAATAGCAGTTTCTAAATTCTTCTAGTTGCTAAGGATATTTTACTTGTTGTTAATAGTTTGTTTTTCGTCGGCTAATAATACAGTTTTCCTATTGTCTTTTACCTTTATACATATTGTCTTTTTTTCTACAGCTTAACTCTGAGAAATTTTTTCATATATATATATATATATATATATATATATATATATATATATATATAATATACTTAATTAATTAGAAATATATATATATATATATATATATATATAATTAATTAATTAATTAGAAATATATATACATTAATTAATTTGAAATATATATATATATATATATATATATATATATATATATATATATATATTAATTAGAAATAAGAAAGAAAGTCCCACCTCGATTTTTTATTTCTCGTCTCGTTGAAAACGGAAACAGGTGTATCCGAAAATTCCAGTTTTTCAAATCTGTCTCATCATGATTCCATTTGATCAAAAGGCCTACAAATATACAATAAATATTATTAGTTTTATTATAAATATTATTATTTTTGTTGTTTTTTATCTCTCGAATTTCTTTCATAGGTCTATTGTATCTCCACACACACACACAAAGAAGTAGAGAAAAAAGAAATTACGTATATGAGAGAGAGTGAGAATCCTAAAGAAAGATACAGAAAAAGAAATGATGAGAAATAAAGAGATGATGAAAGAAAAAAAGAAAAAACATATATATATATATAGATAGATAGATAGAGAGAGAGAGAGAGAGAGAGAGAGAGAGAGAGAGAGCAAGGATAAGAGAGTTTTAGAAGCAAGCAAGAAATAATTTATTTTTGTCTTTCTCTTTTCCTTCTTTTAGAGAGAAAAGATTGGTCTTAGATGAACCGTATGCAAATTTAAAGAGACATAGACTCCTGATTGTCTACTGCAATATATTTATTCCAGCCTTTTTAAAAAAAAATAACAAGCGAGTAGTCCAAATGTATCTTTCATTGCGCAGTTCATTTTACCCTCAACTACTCCATCAATCACAGCTGAGTAAATAGCGAAAAGAAACACGAGAAAAGTATTAGAATAATACAGAACTTATATTAGGAGCCGACCACCTGAGTATGGATAGAAAATGAATTCAGTAAATATACAAAAATGGAAATAGCACCAAGACAAGGATATGTTCTCTCACCAGACTTATTCAACATTTATAGTGAAGCAATCTTGTGAGAATTAGAAGTCCTACCAGGGTTCATTATTGGCGGTCACAATCTTAACAACACATGATATACGCATAACGCAGTACTGATCGCAGAACACAGAAATAAAAACAGGACTTTCTACAAAAGATAGTACATCCTTGTGAAATTTAATTGAACTAAAACGAATAATTCCATTATTATTTAATTTTTTATTGTATTTTTCCGGTGAAAAATGACCCAGTGCACATGTTAGTACTTCGTATGCCCATTCCACGAAGTCGTCCCTCGCAGATTGACCACAGATTCTCGATTGAAATTAAATCAACAGAGTTTCCGAACCAGGCTATCGTACTTTGATTTGCTCACTCGTAAGGTTTTCTAGTATGTTCGTGCAGAGTTACAATTTTCTTACGCTATTTTGGAGTTATGTCCATCACAGACAATGGCTGTAGGACAACTAATCGAAAGTCAAGACAATAGTGTCTGTACGTGATATAAATCTGATGCAATCTCTTTCAAGGCCAAACAAATTTCGTCATGCACCCTGAAAATAGATTCATATTACTGCACACCACTGCAAATGACCTAATCTGAGGAAAAATAGAAATCGATTGCACCAGTGGGTCTAAAACTAACCGCGTGGTGAAAGAAAAGAAGCTAAAGCGGTTGTTTCAATTAATTTGCACACGTTGTGTAAAAGAAATCAAGAAGAAAGGATTAAATATCAATTGTAAGAAGACAGCCACAGATACGAACTACGAAATCGAGACCCCAGAATCAAACAAGTACGAAAATTTAAATATCTTGGAAATGTTTTAAGAGAGAACGGAAAATATAACACCGAAATCCGAAGGCGCGTAGGGATAGCAAAAAAAAAAAGCCTCCTAAATGCTAAGCAGAGTATTAAGAAACAGAAAAACTTCCTTAGAGTCAAAGGAGACAGTAGTTATGTAATATTACTTTTATATGGCGGTGAGGGCTGGACAATCTCCTCACAGATGAAAAAAGGCATAAAGCAGCAGAAATGTGGTCTCTACAGAAGGATGATGAGAATATCATGGATTAAACATGTGAGCAATGACAAAGCTTTAGAGAAAATGGGAACAAAAAAGACACTTATAGTGAGCATAAGAAAGAGTTGAAATCTCTAGGGTACGTAATGAGAAATGAGGAAATTTGACACGCACAGGGCATATTGAAGTCAGGATAGACAGAGAAAACTACCACATAACCTATCTAACGAGCTCACGCAAAAAGAGAAAATAAAAACATAAAGCACACATATTTAATATCAGGATGAGACAGTTGAAATATCTAGGGAATATGAGGGCTTGGAGAATTTTATAATCACAGGACAGATTAAAGCCAACTGGGACAGAGGAAAACCAAGTATAATATTTAGTGAGCTTGCGTAAATGGATGGCAGAGCAAGGATTAGAAGAGATAACAAAAAGACAAAATTTATTAAGAGTTACAAAGGACAGGAAAACATCGGGTTTGTTATATTCATTTACGCGCAAATACTCTTGAGAACGTCCAACTAACACGCGGACAGTCTACTCCTGTGATTGTTCACAAAGATTAAATCCCCAAAAGTTAATTAATAATACTTATTCAAGTGGAGAGATGTACTGAGTAACCACAAACCTCTCCCTAAGCCCATTCCCTTAACCACTCAGAATTGCAATAAAATTTCGCTGCGAATCAGTCGTCTTCCCCATGTTTTCAATTTAAATGTCAAGATCCTTATAGTTATATAAATATTTTCATCTGATATTACCATATCTATGAAGGCTTATAGCCGTATCACGTTGAAACACCGGTTCCCGTACCATCACCGATGTTAAGCAACGTCGAGCCTGGTCAGTACCTATCTGGGTGACCGTTTGGGAATACCAGATGCTGTAAGCTTGGATAAGCGTAGGGTGTAATGTATAACGCCTCGGAATTGGAAATTAGAGAGCCGACTTTCAATTCTTACCGGGTTCGTTATATTCATTTACGCGCAAAGAACCTCTTCTTCCCCCAGATATGGGTTAATTAATAGAACTTTCATTCATAGATCATTATTATTTCTAGGAAAGCTATTACAATGCAAAAAATATATATTCCTGGCTTCAAATAACCTGCCAAAACTTGATGCATAGCGAGGTGTAATTTATAATGGCTCGGGATTGAAGAGCCAAGTTCCAATTCCACGTCATGTTCTGTATGCTCATTTACATGCAAATACTCTTGGGAAATGTGTGAATATACCTCTTCCCCCCATGGATTAATTAATATGACTTGTAACAATAAGTTACCTCCATATTATCACAATGTAAAAAATAATATTTCTGACTTTTAAATAACCTGCATAAGGTTGATAATCCGTTTAACACAAATCAATCAGTCAATCAATGAAAAACTGTTCTGAAGAGAAGGGTTTTATAAATTTCATTTGACAGTAATGCTAACTGTTCAGTCAATGAACACCGAATGTTTCCTTATAAGGAAACGGCTAATTTTACCTTTACCATTCTCCTTGAGTTCGCCATAATTAAACAAGTGCGTGTTTCTTTTGCGACAGAGCGGCACGAATTCTAAATGACATTAAATGCGTACTTTTGACGAGTTGTAATATTTAAACATGTTGCTTTGTCAGAGTTTTCGTAATATTCCCAGAAAAGCTGTATTCATTTGAGATTGTATAACGTTTCGTTAAGAACGAACATTTTTCTATGTTAGAAAGGAAGATACGTCTTTCTTACCGGATTTCCTCTACTAAGAACCATTTCAAAGGCTTATTCGCTACGAGCCAATTTGGAACAAATATGAAAACAAATCTAAGTACCAACACAGTAGGCATTTCTCTGAAGTCCATTTTAATTTTATAGTTTCACTATATTTAATAAATATTTTTAAAAAATGCGAAGAAAAACACAGAGCAAAATTTACAGGCGAATAGGTTCTTTTAGAAAAGATCTTTATTTCTTCTGAAAAGATAACATTGTCTGTTGGTTATTATGAATATACGCACTATTGTCCTTACCGTTGTTGTTTTTATCAGCGGGTTTCGGCTTTCATCAGGTGTATATCGATCTGGATAACCTACAGGGAATTCCTGGTATGACGATAAGCTACATCCGGCAGCTAGGTCTCTGATCGGGATTTTAATTGCTGTGGTTCCCTGTTCCCCACAGATTGTGAATATACGCTTATTAACACGGTTTATTTTTACATGTGCTTTTGAAAGTAATGATCGTAATCGCTACTGAATTGAATTTGATCCTCACTGGGTGCCCTAATGAACCAAATAATCTTTAATAAATATTTATTAATCAAAACCGATTTACTGTGTAACACGATTTTTGTCCTTGGGTAGTAGCTATTTGCTTACGCCTAGAAAGTATGAAAAAATGCCCACTATTTTCTTTGCTTTTTTGACCAGGATAAGTATATTTCTAAAATTTACCTATCCCCAGTGGGAAAACTGGCGAATGTGAACATTCTCGTTCACGCAAAATTAGAAGCAAAACGACATATTATTCAAACGTAGCATTTATTTATTCTCGGATTACGCAGGAGAGGCCACAAAAAATTTAAAAGACAATGATGACTTATCTGCCCTTGGACAACTAAAGGTAAACTGATCAGTTGAGATTAAGTTCCCTTAAGTTTCCCCTGAACCCGTTTATGCGGGTTCAAAGAGGGATTATTTTTGGCCGAGCCTACGGGCTTGGAGATCCCACGTTAAACCGGCTTTGTGTCACATGTAACCCTCGTGCGGGGGGGGGGGTAACTAAATATCGCTGTCTACAGTTGACCTGTTCCAGCTAAACAGTCGAATTTCGGAGAGGAATCCGGACGAGGCTTCGCCCAAGGTCAGAGTCTCGTTCGGGGAGGTTGACTGCCCCTGAATCCGTTTATGCGGGTTCAAACAGAAAAATTTACCGCCTAGTCCATGTTACCGTTGTGGAGCACTTCATTGGTTTAAAGATTGTCAATATCGGACGTCAAAAATATAAGAAAGTATGTGCAGGTAGAAATACTGAATAAAAAAGTCAGGTTACAATTAGACTCCGGGTCTGATTTATCAATAATCAACCTACATATTTGGAAAAGGTTAAATAAACCAAGCATGCTAAAAACCGGCAAAATAGCTAGGTCGGTGACTGGTAAAAAAATTAAGTTTGAGGGTGAAATTATCGCGAACGTTACTTGGAACGGAACAACCAAAAAATTAAAAATGTTCGTGTTAAAAAACACAGACAATCTATTTGGCACAGATTGGATGCAGCAGTTCAATCTGTGGGATTTGCCAATTAATACTTTTTGTCAGAAAATAGAAAATCTGACGACCGAGTCAGATAAACTAAGAAATGAATTAAAAGAAACCTTCCACGAGGTCTTTTCGGCTGGCCTTGGTAGATGCAAAAAGATGTCAGGAAAATTTGAGCTGAAAGAGAACACTCAATAAATATTTAAGAAAAAAAAAGGAATGTGCCTTTCGCCTCGTTAGAAGAAATAGACAAGGAATTAGACAGACTTATAGAGACTGGCATTTTATCCAAAGTGGAATATAGCCAATGGGCAGCACCAGTGGTGTATGTAAAGAAGAAGTCTAAGGAAATCCGCGTGTGCGTAGATTTTTCTACTGGACTAAACGCAGCACTATAAGATTATCACTGCCCACTTCCAAGCCCGGAAGAAGTTTTTACAAAACTTAATGGAGGCAAGTTCTTTTCGAAAATCGATCTCAGCGAAGCTTATCTCCAGATAGCCGTTGAGGAAGAAAGCTCAAAATTACTATGTATAAATACACATAGAGGCTTATACAAATTTGAAAGGCTTGCATTTGGAGTCAAAGTCACACCAGCCATTTTTCAGCAGGTTATGGACACTATGCTGGGTGTACTTGACTTTTCAATGGCTTACCTAGACGACATCTTGATAAACAGTAAAAGCTTGGAACAACACCGGGAACACATCCACAACGTATTTTCACGAATACAAGAGTATGGCTTCAAAATAAAGGAAGGCAAATGTGACTTCTTCATGAAAGAAATCAAATATTTGGATCACATCATAGACAAAGACGGTAGGAGACCGAACCCAGAAAGCACCACTGCAATTAAGTACATGTCGGCTCCTGAAAACGTCACAGCACTACAGAGCTTTTGGGGGTTAGCGAATTACTACCAAGTGTTTATCCCAAATATGCATAACCTCCATGCCCCGCTGAACAAGATTTTAAGAAAAGATAAGGTTTGGGAATGGACACCCGAATGCCAGGAGACATTCGAGAAAACTATCAAAGTCCTAACATCGGATTTATTCTTTACGCACTACGACCCGAACCTCGAGATCATAGTTGCTAGTGACGCAAGCTCGCATGGAATAGGAGCGTACATCCTCCATAAAATGCCAGATGGAACGCAAAAGCTCATCGCTCATGCATCAAGGGCCCTGCTCCCAGCGGAAAAGAATTATTCCCAAATAGAAAAAGAAGCATTAGCAATCATATTCGCAATCACAAAATTTCACCGTTACATACACGGAAGATTTTCACAATACAAACGGACCATAAACCGCTACTCAGTATTTTCGGGTCAAAAAAAGGATTACCCGGTTATACGGCAAACAGACTGCTGAGGTGGGAGACAATTCTCCTAAATTACAACTTCAAGTTGGAATACCTCCCCTTGAAAAAAATCTGTCACGCTGACGGACTTTCTAGACTGGTTCCAAGACATAGGGAAACCTTAGAAGATTCTGTGATCGCTTCGCTACGAACGGAGGGGGGAATAAAAACTTTATTGTGTAGCACTATAAGAGAACTTCATGTTACGCTACAAGAAATAAAACATGAAGCCCGCAATGATGAATTCATTAGCGCAACAAAAACAAAAATTTCAGAGAATGACCAACACATTTCAGACAGTTTTTCCCTATGTGACGATGTACTCCTACACAGCGAGAGAGTCGTCATTCCAAAAAACCTATAGAAGAGAATCCTGAAGGATTTTCACATTGGGCATCCAGGGAAAAATAGGATGAAAAGTCTAATGCGCAGCTACGTATACTGGCCTAAAATGGACCAGGACATCGAAAATATGGTCAACACATGCAAGGGCTGTGCATTGGCGGGAAAAGGACCCACGTGGACTTTGCGGGACCCCTAGAGGGATTCTACTATCTAATTGTAGTAGATAGCTATTCAAAATGTCCGGAAGTGTTCCGATGTAATAATCCCACTACGGAGGCAACAATAAGCTACCTTCACGAATTATTCGCTCGTTTTGGGGTAGTAGATTGCTTAGTCAATGACAACGGAACTCAATTTACTTCGACCGACTTTAAAGAGTTCTGCGAAATTTTTCATGAGATCTTCCTCAGGTAGCATAATTTGTTATTTTATCAATATTTAGACAATATTGATTTTTATGGATTTAGAAGTTAGATTCATGTTCATAATATAAACACAATTATAAAACAATCCCTAATTTTTTACAGAATTATTGTTATATACAAATGCCAAATTTTGAAATTTGAAATATCATTGATAACTATATATTTAGTTTTCTGAATGTTTTAAAGTTTTTCTACACAAACAAACAAGCACAAACATTGGAGGATAATAATCATCTTAAATTAAGTTATATGTTATATGCTGTTATAAATTCATGTAAATTTTTGTTCTTCAAATAGAAATGTACATATCCGTTTGTTTTATTTAAAACAAATCTTTTCTTAAAATATTCTCGGCTTTCGTACACTAGTAAACCAAGGATCGATATGATGAACAAGACCCCAATTCTTAAATGATAAAAAATCAATATTTATTGATTCTGACAAATGTCGTGGCTTCGGACAGGTCTCATGTATGTTAATCTATAAATATTATACCCCAGAAAATTCTATTTAAGTTGTACCAGTCAACCATTCGCCCTTGCTTTGAATATTGCTGCCACATCTGGTCTGGTGCTCTTGCTATATATTTAGAGATGCTTGATAAAATCGAACGAAGTCCCTTTCCCACTTAGATCACGTAAGTTCCCTGTGCCTTTTCTATACATACTTTCATGGTAACTGTTCTGATGAACTTTCCGCTATATATACATTGGGTTTAGATTTTAACCCACTCTCAGACAAAAATTGAACATATGGGAATTAGTTAGGACTTCATAGAGATTTGGAGGCATTATGATGAATGTAGTAAGAAAGATAAGGAAGACGATGCTGTTTTGGTGTAAGGGATACTGTGGAATGTTTGGGTCAGTAACTGTGGCTAGTGAGATTTAATTATAAGACAGAAGAAGACAAGCCTTCCCCTATCTCTCTTTTTCTCCTTGTGCCACATTTTTGTACCTTTACAAAATAAATATTACTTTCCACTATTGTATCTAGACCTTATGAATTTAATCGCAGTACGGGATTGGTGGTAACCACTTGCGTCTTAGTGGCTTGCTTGGTGTGAACCGACTTGAACACATGATTAGCAGTGTATTTACTTGTTGCACATAATCTTGTATATTGCTGCTGGACTCAAATAAGGCGACGAACACTTATATATAAAAATATATATAAATATCTTTATTCTTCGAGTTGCGGCGATTGGGTAGAGTGAAGGAAAATCAGGTCTAGGTTAGGATTGTGCACACAGGAATTAACGGAGACAAATCTTCTGTAAAACGCTAACCAGCCTCTCTACCAGGCCTCTCTGCTTACTCTCTAATGCAGCGGAAGATATAAGATATAAGAGACGCTTTACCAGATCGAATATAAGTTTTTTTTCCTGTTCCTTTTGGCAATTTGTATCCCCATGTTAATATCATTAATTTGATACAACTTGTCCAATTCTTGATGAGTTGTTTCTTGTTTATTTTCATATATAACATATAAACATTAATATTCTTTATTTTTTTTTATAATTAATGGTGAAAAATTGCAGTTAGAACCATTTTACACGACCTGCAAGGGCAGCAGCAAAGGAAATTAATGATATGGAAGGCCCACGACCTGTCAACGAACGTATGGCACAAAATTGTTTCAGACGTTTTAAGGAAGGTGACAGCAGCCTAGATGACAAACCAGATCAGGGAGACCAGTTGTAGAAGATTGGACCTTGCTTGAAATGGCTGTACAACAGTCAAGCACAAGCACAAGTACATTAGGCAGAACTTGGTCCTTCACAAAGCACCATCAATCGACACCTGCATAAGATTGGTCTTGTGAACAGACGCTGTCGAGAAGTTCCTCATGAACTGACCACCGACCAGGCTCAACAACGTGTCGACATTTGCAAGCAACTGCTGGCAAATCGTCAAGATGACCGTTTTGGACGTCGAATCGTAACCGGACAAATGGATTTACTTTTGTAATCTTATTAAGATAAATTAGTGGCTTACTACCGGCCAGGCTTCAGAACCTGTTGTTAAACAAGGGCGGTTTGAACAGAAGGTCATGTGGTGTGTTTGATGGAATTTCGAGTGGATTTTGTACTTTAAGCTTGTCCTAAATCGTTATGCTGCCAAAGCTGATCTTTATACTCAACAACTGCAGCGAGTATATGATGCTTTGGAAGCAGTATGTTACCGGGCATTGGTCCATTGAAGAGGTGCACTCGTACAGCATGACAATGTCCCAGCACACACTGTGAATGGGATCAAGCTCAAACTTGAGTAACTTACAAGTTTGGAAATGCTGCCTCAACTTAACTATAGTCCAGACTTGCACGATCAAATTACCACATTTCCGAGCCATATCTCATTCCCTCTGTGGGGGGAGGTCTTCAACAATTTATATGATGTTGAAAACGAGTGGAAGAAGTCTTTACATCGAAACCAACCATATGGTATAAGCGCAAAATTGACTGATTCATTTTTATGGCTTATCAAACTTTTGACAGAAAATATTAAAATTAAAGTGGGTAAGATTGTAGTCATCGGCGAAACGTCCTTTCATGAGTCTATTCCGCAACGTAACAGTTCCGGGAAAGAAGCTTTCTGAATGGAACTTCCTCCCTACCAATAGAATACGAAGGAAATGATTCGACCCTGTCTACGTGGCAAGGCGGATCTTAGCTGTGAACATTTTGATTGATGGAAGTCAGGAACATAGTCTGCAATGAAAATAGCGATAGACAAGCGAGAAGCTAGTAGTACATTTCCTCCGTATTCCATCGGTAAGAAGTAAGTTCCACTCAAACAGCTTCTTCTCACGAAGCACTGCCCTTTGGAACCGACTCCCAACAGGATGTTTCCCTGATCCTTACAATCTTAACCTATTCAAGGCTTGGGTTAACCGTTATCTTCCATTCCTATACACACAAATGTTCCCCTAATGTAACCCTATATCTCGAGTGGCCCCGGGCCTTGTAAATAGTGCACTATACTGTAAAAAAAGGAAAAAAGAGGTTTAGGTTGGAAAATAATTAATCGCACACAAACTCAAGGGTAGAAAATTAGGATTGGGCAGTTCCAGCACAGGTATGGCAGCAATACTCCATTTTTTTTTGTTTAACCTGACTCTTTTAAAGAAAGATATAACATTGCTGGAGGAATCAGGTACTTTTTGGGATAATACAAGGAACTGATCATTTTTCCTTTGCATCTTTAGCAACAGATCAGTTTCACTTGAGGTACGCTGTGAGCTTGAGTCCCAATAGTTGTTCAAGGTATGGAGCCACATTGTTCATCCGTTCATCTTGACTGGTTTGGCTTGGTTGTTTTTATTTAGTGGCATATCAACATATGTATGGGCTATTTCATGCCGAAATCTAAATATTTTGTGCTTAATTTTATATACTTTAGTGCTGTATTGATTGACATTTTGCTATAAAAATGTATTACTACTGGTCATTTTTTTCTATATTTCTGAGACGAGGTATTGTAATTATTTACATTATTCGAACTGTTGTCCTTATTTAGTACCATATTCATGAAATTTCGGTCGTTGTACGCTCCGGCCTTCTTCAGGTGATTGGAATTTCGAACTGAACAATTTATTTCGTCCACCAGGGCAGATTGTTCTAGTTCCACTATCCCTCTTCCGGATCTCTCATTTATCTCCCTTTAATTCAACTCTCCAAGTAGCCAGATATTGAACTCACAACTCTTTGGGTCAAGTCAGTGGATCTTACCAACGCCCTTACCCACTGGGTCATGTGTCATGGGCCATTTTTTTTAAATAAATATATTGCTGGTATTTTTATCATAATGTATTTTAATATTTTCTTAGTGAATCACAAACAAAAATTAAAAAACTATTTTTTCATTGCTGGGACCCTAACAGGTACTACCACCTCTGGTCAGGCTTCTTGACTGGAGAAATAGAGACTGGTAAAAAAACTTTTACGATCTATAATTAAAATATAGTTCAAGTGAAAAGTAAATTCAATGAAATATGGGCAACTAACATATTAGTAAATATTTAAAGAACAATAAAGGACCATTAACTAAATGATTAAGATTCATTGGTATATTAAAATATTAAAACCGACAAATTGTCATGGGTTAAAACTAGTTATTATTATTTCAATAATTGTTCACACGAATATTACCAATGTTTTAGTATTGTCACTATTTTTTGGCTGGTGTATTTTCCGGCCTTCCTTTCAAAAATTCTACTGAATTTTATTTAAAAGCTATGGAAATTGTTGCCTGACAAGTCGTTGCAAATAAATGTGAATCTATATTAGTTTAAGTCACAAATATTCTCTTTACATTATTTACTTTGTTCGGACTCTTGTCCTCATCTTTATTGCCATATTCACGAAGTTTCGGCCGTTGTACGCTCCGAATTTCGAACTGAACCCTTTATTTCTAGTTCTACGTGCCATGCTTCTTTCAGGTATAGCATTTATCTCCCTTAGTTATCTCTCTAAAACCCTCTAAGTTTTTGTTCACCATTCCAGTTGAAGTCAAACACTTTGGGTCAAGTCACTGGATCCAACCAATGTTTTTATCCACTGAGCCATGTGTCCTTGAGGACATCAGTGTATAAATTTTTGCGACTTATAAACTTAATGTCCTAGTATTATTTTTTACCAGAGCTCATATTGCAATTTTGTTATTATTATTGCTTTTGAGATGTGAATAACAGTCTGAACAATGTAAATAATTACAACACCTCATTGCAGAAATATAGACAGATATTAAATAATTTGTTTGTATTTATCAAATCTATTCTTCAAAATATAAAATGCAATTACGTTTTATTCAATAATATGTTCCCCATTATATCCATTGACCTGTTACGCTCTATCAAGCATATCTTTGATACATTTTGAGTAAAATTTCCGCAGGTTTTAATGTCAAAAGGTTTTACAACGAAATCTTCAATCTGGTTTTCATTATAAAAAGCTTTCGGTACTGCAATAGTATGATATCTACAATCCCTTTTCTACTATAATATGTATCTACCAACCATTTTCTACTATAGTATAATATCTACCGTAAATTTTCTACTATAGTATGATATCTACCGTTCATTTTCTAATATGATATCTACCATCCACTTTCTACTATAGCAGAATATCTACAGTCCATTTTCAACTATGGTATATCTAGGGCCCATTTTCTACTATAGTATGATATCTACCCCCCATTTCATACTATAATAGACTTTTCAAATCGAGCACCATATCATCTGGTTCACAAATCTTTATGAGACAGAGAAAAGAAATATTAGTTTTTATCAGTGGATCTATAAGGTTTAAATGAATGTCGAAGTTATATTTGGATTAGACTTATAATCAATATGATTCAGGACAAAAGGAGAATCGAAAAAGGAATAAAGAGAAAATCTTGTTGCAAATCGGACGTATCTCAACCATAATGGAATTAAGTGCAAACTAGTCTGAAATGGAGAAAAATTCAATAAGAACCGAACAGCCAGTTCTGGTTCGCCACTGAATGTGCTACAGCCATAGCTTGCCATAACTACTACTATAATATCTATGACAAGAACAGTGTAGTTGATCACTTGCTGAATTCAGAACTACCCGCAGTCATTGTAAGAGGGTTCTAGAAAATGCACAAACTGTCGAGGCCAAGGTTGAAAGGAAATAACATAGATCCCAGGAGTTCTGGAAAAATCTCTGACCAAAACGTCAGTCATGTACAGGGTGAACATTATTGTAAAAAAATGTGTGTTTGTTATCTAACTGAATCTTTTATCAAAAAGCAACTACGAAGCAACGTAAAAATATTTTGAGTGTAATCAAGGCCGGTAAAAGGTTCATGTCCCCATCCCACGAATCTATTTTGCACCCCACACAAATTTATGGTATGGGGCCCCCACTTTACTACATGAAAAGTTTCATAAATATAGGTGAACAATTCAACTAGAAAAATTTAAAATAATTACATCTATATACAAATTAGAGACGTATCAGAGATCATTCCATCTTAAATAAATCAGCAATAATTAGGCAATTTCTAATATCAACTTGTTAAAAAGTTTGAGAATTTTTAACACGTTCAACATTATGGATAAAGAACAGTAAATTTTATATAATGATTTTTCAAGACTTAGCAGGAGCAAAAGAAATTCGCAGATTTGAACGAAAAAAAAAAAAAGGTTCCGGAATGACGTCAAAATCTGCGAAAACTTTTCCTCCTTTAATAGTCAATTGTGCTTAGCTTAATTTATTATGTATATAAATGTAGGTAGAAAAAGTAAATGTTGATAAGATAGCGAGGGTCTACCCGGGGACCCCAATCATTCCCCCGTCCAGGTCGAAGGGTCCGGAAGTCGTATGTGACAGCCCTGAGTTTTATTTACTTATTACAATTATTGCAAATATCAAAGAAAAATAAATGGTGAAAAAAAGATTGTCCGCTTCAGTCCCGAGATCATCATTAACCCAGTAGTGATAATAATTCATATACCCGTGAAATATAAAACGTTTTCTCATGGTTGCTAGTCTGAAAGTCTCCTTCTGGTGCACTGCGCATGCCTGGCAGTATCGTCACTAGGAACACAACGTAGATAGGATAACACTTTATCGTCAAGGTCATTTCTGAATCTGGCTTGAAAGCTAATAAATAATTTTGGCTAGAATAATAATGCCACACCAACTATATCGGAGGCTTACCAGAGCAACCCACCGTAATGATTAACAAGCTAGACTCACAGATCATTGCTGTCAAGTTTTGGGTTCAGTCCTCTTTGGATGCATCGTGTTTCATTTATTTATAATTTTTATTATATATCATTTTATCATATATTATATTATTATATTATATTTTAAAATTGTTTATATTTCAATTTTTTCTTTAAAAAAAAAACAATATCGGAAGCTTACCAGGGCGGCTCATTGTGTTCTAATGATTAATGTCATTACTACCGTGTTTTGGATTCAGTCCTCCGTGGCTGCCCTTCTATCGTGTTTTCTTGCATGAAAAATAAGTTATACTTAGTAAATATGAACTTGGATTTAAGCGGATCGCCATTTCTATCATCATAAGCATTGGAGATGATGGGATTTATATTTTTGTGCGAGGAATAGATAATAACTCTAAAACAGACAAAAAATATAACGAGATTTTGTGTGATATCTTAGTCTTAAATGTTATGACTAGCAATACAGTCTGTAGAATGAGCTCTTCAAAAACAGCCACTTGACCAACAGAAAATAATAATAGATGAATGAAAACTGCACAAGTTAATTTGACTTGTCCGCTCGTAATAAATAGGTCAACATATTCTTGGAGAAAATTTTTTTATAGATTACCATTCATTAGATCTTTTTCAAGACACTTCATTTGTGAAAATAGAAAAATATTGTTTTTCTTCTTTTAGAAAGGGCCTAAATAAAATGTCAAACCACTCTATGACTTCTTAAACAGTTATTGTTACTTTGTTTTTATTTACAAATGTCACGTTTAAAATTGTTCCCACTTCATTGATAACCACTGATATCCTTTCTAAAAATTCGTAATAGTAGTGTCATGAAAATATTTGGGAACAAGTGCTGACAAATCGGACGTTGAAGACTTCTAGTCGCATCTATATATTAACAGTCACAGTTAGGATTAAGGTAGTGCTGAGTTTCCCTTTACCTTGTGCACGCTACTAGAGATAGTTACCAGCCTCACATGATGATGTAGAGACTGTCACAGAGAGTGGGAGAAAGTCAGATTTCTCGCTAGTTGAGGAGAAAAGCTGATGAGTTAGTCTTAGATATCATGAGTGGCATAAGTTTCCCCTGAGAATTTTTCGCTTGAGGATGAAACGGAACTAATGTCTTTAATTTAATCACAAAATTAAATTCGTGGCTTTTAGCTTCCATTTTTGAAACATGGTTAGAACTGTGTAGCGAAAAAACCATATTTTAAATCAATTAATTTATAATATATATATATATATATATATATATATATATATATATATATATATGTGTGTGTGTGTGTGTGTGTGTGTGTGTGTGTGTGTGTGTACTAATAAATACATTTTTCCTCACCAGAGTTTCATTCACAACGTATTCTTCAGGTTCTGGGTATAGACTGACCGTTACATAATTTAAATTTGAATAAAAATATGTGGTTAACGCTATTTTAGTGCAGTCCATAAATTATACGCGGATTACTAGGTTTAAAGAGAAATTTGTATTTCAAAATAAACGGGATTTATATTTTATATTTAAAATAAATGGGGATTATTGTTTTTTTTTTTTAAATTTTGTATTAAAATAAATGGACTTATAAGTATAAAAAATTGTATTTAAAATAGACGGGGTTTATATTTTATATTTAAGATTAATGGGGATTAATGGTTTTATTTTATATTTTAAATAAACGGAGATCATTTTTTTTAAATTGTTTTAAAATAAATGAACCCATAACTATAAAATAATTATATTATATATCACTAAATTATTATTATCTCCACCCAAAATTGTTACACTCTAAAAATATTTTCTGCAAAGGGTTGATAAACGAATTGATTGGTGAAAAAATTCCTTTGCCAGGTCAGGTGATTATAATCATCCAATCAATTGGATGCATGTTAAACAGTAATCTGAGCTCGCTATTTTGCATAAAACGGGAAGAATTCTCCAACCCCAATAAGATGCGAGACTTAACCACACTTCGTCTCAATGTCACTTTTGAAAACAATAGAAGTGAAACCGGTAAAGTTACTCTAAATAAATATTCTTAAAGACTCCAGTTGCAATTTCAACTTCGTTTCTCTGTCTGTGATATTAAAAAAAAAAAAACAACAAAAAAACTGTATTTTGTTTTTGGCTGTAAATATATATATTGTCGCGTTAGCCCAATACTTGTACCCCCACCTGAGATTTTACAAATATACTTTTAGTACATTGTGTATTTGCGACGAGACATAAAAATATTAATAACTTCTTTATTTCTTTGAATATGCAGATTATGGAGTATATTTTTTTTGTACCCGGTTGAATTAGAGTCAGTTCTTGGAAGAGAACCTTCCCCCCACCTCATTTCCTGTCTGGTCTCTGATCGCAGGCCAGGCGAACACTGTTTGTCCAATAAGCGCAAATGACCTAATCACGTTCGTGAGCCAACACGTGACTTAACCCCTAACGGTTCTTTTCGCGCGTGTTGCCGTCGGAGGAAGCGGACGTCCCCAGAATTAGTCTTAGCTGTTTGCCATTGGAAGAAGCGGATGTCACCAAAGCCAGATTTTGCTGTTTGCTGTCAGAGGATTCAGACACCACCATTAACCGAATGAACGACGAGAAAATCTTGAACAGTATCCTCAACATAAGTCGGCTATATTCCTGTAATTTCTCTGCATGTACTTCTCGCCATCAACAAGGATTGGACGGCGCCAGTCAAAACTTATATTAGGACATTGGCAAATCCACCCTTTACTTTCGAAGAAGTGTATGAACATCTTTTCTATCGAACTGTACCCCTGATAATAACCGATCGACGTTAATCCCGACCTTGAGTAAGTTTTTACATGTTTATATATATTCTATAATCTGCTGTCTCTGTTTTCGTATATATTTCGTCGCATTGGTATATAAATTGGACTAATAAATTATCTCCCCGTCCCTTGTATTATTTAGTTTTCTTTTCTTTTCCTTAATTTCATACCCTGTATATTTCATAAATAAAATATTTGTATTGTATATTCTCGTGTTGTCTTCTGTTGTTCTGTGTCTGCGTGTTGTTCGTTTTCTCACTGCGTTCACCGACGTCCGAAATTGGAGAATTCCCCTCCCACCTTTCTTTTCTTTAATTTTACATTGAACCCTTGGATACTCTTGTTTATTTTTATTTTTTTTCTCGTTGCGTCCACACACACACACACGTGTGTGTGTGTGTGTGTGTGTGTGTGTGTGTGTGTGTGTGTGTGTGTGTATTTGCAAAGAATTAATGGATTTAATCTGAGATTTTTGTTACTTCAGACCAACGTTGTTATAGTTGATACTCTTATTTGAAATAGATTTATTCGAAGTTAACTGAGATTTATCGAAGGCCAGGCCGATGCGCGCATATATATATATATATATATATATATATATATATATATATATATATATATATATACGCTATTCATAACGATGTTCTCGACAAAATCTAAAGACGGATATCCAATGTAATCGATCCTGACTTGGGGTCTTAACTCCGATCACTTTCTCACCGACGTAATGTGGCTTCCCTCTATCTTTTCTATAAATATTTTCATGGCATCTGCTCTGACGAGCTGTTTTCATTCGTCCACTGACCGCATAAATTTAAGCGTGCTACTTGGTTAGTATCTCGGTTCCACCATTTTGCTGTCGAAACGGTTAAATATAAGCGCCTCTTCTACTCCAACAGCTTCTTCTCTCGCACTTCCGACAGTGGAACTCCTTTCCTCTTAGTTGCTTCCATGATAACTATGATCATCAAAAGTTTAAATCGGCATCTGTTGTTGTTTTGATTCCTGGTCTTCTTTTTATCCATTTCTCAACCCCTTATAACCAGTCTTTTCTCTTATTTACACATTTGTAGCCCCTTGCGTACTAGTGGCACTCCGTCTTGCTTGGGGAGAATTGCTTATATATATATATATATATATATATATATATATATATATATATATATATATAAATAACCAAGTATTATCTAAATGTGGGTCTTTTACCCTACGGAGACGAATACTTCAGTTTTATGTTAAGAAGAAGGCCAATTCTCTGAAGCAATGAGTAGTAATCATTGTGAACAACAGGTAAATGCCTGGAGTCGAGAATTTATTTGCTGTCAAAGCCGATTCGGTAAATAAAAGATAGGCGCATTTGCAGGAGAATTGATAGCCAATTCGGTGACTGTTAAGTACCTCCATGAAAATCAATAAAAAGTGCATAGCATGACAAGAACGGCCTTAAATTTGATGAAAAAAATTTTTTTATCTGCTTAAGTATATATATAATTATTAAGAAGAAATACCAAAGTATTTTTTGATTATATTTTAACATTTTTTACTCATTCTTAGTATGTCCAAAATTTTAGTTAAATATCTTGTTTTTTTTGTCAGCGAAATTACTAAAAAACCTCAATCTCAGCCTCTCAGTATTTTAACTTAGTTTACAAAATGTAAAAAATTTTTTTAAATTTTGTAAACTAAGTTAAAATACTTCCAAAAATCAATTATACGTTTTTTCAAAATTTATTTGACGAAAATTAGCAAATTTAAAGATTATTTAATATATTTTGAAAAAAAACTTTTGCTTACTTTCTTCGAAGAAAAATGTTGTTTAAAATAAAAAGGAGGCTATTGACAAGTGATAAATGATTGCTGTCATCACATATCGACAGCTAACGTGAGATTCGAGTTATCATACGGAAGGACATAATTGACGTAACGTTTTTTTACATAAGCCAGCTTATGTAGTACATCGTAATTATTAAAGTAAAAAAAAAACAAAACCTTTCAGCATTCCAATTTCTTTTATTTTGTTTTTTTTTATTACTGTAGCTTACACTATAAGTTTGTTGATACTATCTGTAGAAATTATAAATACTATAAATAAATTAAAATACTAAGTGCTGTACAGCTTTTTGAGGGCAACTATAGCCCCCTAAAGTCAATACAGATCTGCTATGATAAAACATTTCTATCCCAAGTAAAAATCATCACAAACATATCAAAAGTTATTTTGTTACACTACAGCCAATTTGAACTGAAAAAAAAATAATTGAAAAACGACTTTTGTCATCATCTGAACAAAATATCAAGGAAACTTTTGATCTGCACCCAATGAAACTATGTATTTCCTGAAAGCAAAGAATGCTCTTTCATTTCTAAGTGAAATTGGTAGGTGTAAATGATTATAAAAATTTTTTTCTGGGGATAAAATATGAAAAAATAGTTAAAATTGCTATTCCTGAACACTGGAAACCAGTGTTGAAATTAAGCCAAAATTGACTTTGACATTGCTGGCTCAAAGGCCAACCAGCCGACAATACTAAGCTTGTAAAAATACCATTTTTTTTTTATCTGTGTTTGAACAATGGCTTGATGTAATTTTGTTTTTTAACACCTTTTGAGCAGGGTGATGACAACAACACTTAAGGATAGAACCAAAAACAGTTTGTTTGAAATAAGAAATTCACATAAAATTGAAATAAAGACGACTCACTGAAAACTGAAAACTGTAAAACAACTTCAAAAAATTGAAATTGCAATGAAATATGTAAATGAAATAAATGGTACTTTTAAAAATGTAGTAAGGTTGATGGTGAAAATAGCGTAGGATGATGTTCAATTTTTTTTAATAAGTAAAAAACGCTAATTCAAAATGCTCAGCATGTGTTTCGCACGAAGAATTTGTAATAATGTAACGGAGAACGCTTACATTCAAGCCACGTGACGTTTTATTGCTTGTGACTTTCCGTACTTTTTAATTACAGCCATTTTAACGATTTTTATGAACACAAAATTGCATTTTTTAATTACTGCGGATCTTCTGATTAGTCAAAACGGTACAATTTACAACGCGCTAAAAAAGATCTATCTCATAAGGACACTTAGGAAACGTGATGCGGCTTTTAACTAATTTTATAATATTTTAATAACTTAAATGTAAAAATCTATTATAATTAAAGAAATAACAAATAATTGTATTAAAAATTCATTTTTCATCGAAAAAACTTTTTGCTTTCAGAAAATATTGTCCATATTCATAAAAACAATTAAAAGCAAATAAAAACATTTGAAATTAAATAATATCTTTGTTTTATTAAGTTTTCTATGTTACAATTCAGAGCTTATTTTCAGGTAGGGGGGTCCAATTAAAAACAAAAAAAAACATGATTTCCATTCCACAAAGCCTTGTGCTTTTAACTATTGTAATCATTAACCTAGACTCGATCGAATTTCTAGCCTTTTCATAAAATTAGTTATGGGGGGTAATATAAAAAAAAATTCTGCCATGACTTTAATAAAAAAAAAACCTTATTTATAGTAATTTCGATCATCTGTGAATAGTTCCTGAAAGTTTCATTAACATCCGACAATTATTTATATTTTTGTCTATGTTATTTTACTAGTTCCGCTGATACAAAGAGAAACAAGGTTTTATAATCAAAATTTAGAATGTTCTAAAAAGAAAAAAAAATTAAAAAATAATTAAAAAAAACTTTGGTCTTTCCTCTTTATAATAACATTAACATTTAGACGATAAAAATTTTTTTCGTCACGTTTGGCGTCTTTTTCATCATGCTATGCTATTTTTTTTAGCGATTTCGTGGAGGTACCGAGGTGACTGAAGTTACCAGCGCGATATATAAAAATGAAAAGTATTTAAAAGGGATCCATGAGCTATAGCGAGAAGCGTTCGAGAAACGTTGCAGTTGTGGGACATGTCGATCACGCCGTTTCACCGGTTGATATGGAAGGAGGAGAAATAGAAGAGGAGGAGGGGAAGGAAGAGGACTAAGAAAATGGATCGAAAAGACATGAAGGAAAAAAGCGGCTTCAGAGAATGATATGGAAGAAAGGGGAGGGACGTAGAAATAGGTGGAAATAGAAGAAGGTGGAGGAAGATAAGGATAGGTAAAAGAAGTAGATGATGATGATGATGATAATGATGAAAGCGGAGGAGGAGGTCAAGAAAGAGAAAGGTGAGAAGAAAAGGAATGAAAAGAGTGACTTCAGTGGTCGATATGGAAGGGGAGAAGAAGCGGTGGTAGAGGGAGGAAGAGTAGAATTAAATGGAAGAGGAGGTGGAGCAGAAACAGAAGACGACGGAGGAGGAGGAATCAAGAATAAGAAGGAAGAGGAAGAAGAGAAGGAGAAATAAATGAAGGTGAAGGAAGTGAGGGGAGAGCAGTAGAAAATGGATAGAGAGGAAAAGTAACAAATCATGTCTTCTAAATGGAATAAGACGTAGGAGAAGGGGGATGAGAAATAGAAGGTGGAGGAGTAGGGAGAGAATGTTAGTCATCCTAAGTGTTAGTCATGATGATTTAGGAAGAGGATGAGGAGGATGTGAAGGAAGAGAAAGGATAAGAGAAAAGGAAGAAAAAGTGGGTTTAGTGGTTGATATGGAAGGAGGAGGAGAGTAATAGTAGTAGAATAAATAGTAGGAGAAGGAAAAGAAGAATAAGACGGAGGAGGAGAATAAAAAGAAGAAGGCGGAGGAGGAGAAGGAAAAGAAAATAAGAAAGAAGAGATAATCTTGGAAAAGAAAAAAAAGAAGAACGAATGAACGAACAAGAAGAAAAACGAGAATAAAGGAGAGGAAGGAGAAGGAGGAGAAATATATTATTATTACTGCCTAAATATACTTTATGCATATACATAAAAACACACGCGCGAGTGCACGCACATACACACACACACACACTCTCTCTCTCTCTCTCTCTCTCTCTCTCTTGCACACGCGCGCACACACACACACTCCCACAAACCTACTATTCGTTCTTTCTCAATCAACATGATTTCATTCCTCCCCGAAACTCTCCACTCTTACAGGCAGCATTCTCTTTGGTTTCGAACATCTTATACCTCAGAACACACGCACATACTGACACCTACCCACCCATCTGTCATATCTTTTTTCTGCAGTACCAAAATAAATAAACAAATAAAATAAATAAATCAAATGCTGAGAAATGTCTTGTTAGTCTGAGGCTCAAACAGCAATTAAATAAATAAACAAAAACAAATATATAAAATAAATCAACAAATTAAATAAAAATTAAAAAAAATAATGTAAAAATAAATAAATAAAATGCTAAGAAATATCTTGCTTTTTTGGGGTTCAAGAGGCAAAATGATGTCTTCTTGACGTAAATTCGTAATTGTAAACGGCAGAATCGAAAAAGAAATCTTTGAAAATGAGATTCTCTGACAGTAATAGTCTATCATGAAATTAGAAATAAACAATGTCCTTAAAATTCAACGGATACGTGAAACTAGACTGAACCGCGTAACTTAGTCATTACCCAAAGTTTGAAGATGGACAAATTGACCATTACAATAGGCTGGTCTCAAATTCAATGACTAGTGAACCGAATGCGGTTTCCATATGAGAGATTATTTTATTCAAACGTAATCGTTTTTGGATTAACGGTAGGGGAATTGGGTCGGATATATAAAGACCCGCATTCAATCGCTCGTCTCGCCAGAAAGAATGAATAAACTAAATCATTTAATAGTCCTATTAAGCTTTTATTGCTTAAAATAATTTCTTTTCGGGTCAAATTTAGTTCATCAATCACCTCTGGTAATTTTGAAGCGAAATAAATTGACTTCAACGTGATACCAATTTCATGTCTTGTACTTCATCAATCAGTCCTGATAATTTTGAAGAGAAATAAATTTACTTCATTTTGAAACTAATTTAATTCCTGTTTTTGTTGGAGAAGAATTATTTTCCACCCCCCAACCTCTCTCTCATAGGCGGGATGTGGCAAGCCTCTCATTGCTCGGACGGACTACATTTCTCGGTCCCGTCAGGTCTAACCCCTACGGCTAAGACCCGGCATGGCAATGTATCACCCCACCCACATTCCGTATTTATAAAAACTGTCAGAATGTTTTTCAAGCACTTTCGGCTATACTTTTATCAAGGATGAATTTTATTATAATTTTAGCTGAATATATGGATTGGAAAATATTCGGATAATTTTTATACAATTTGTTTTGGAAAGAATAAAAATTACATGAAAATATGAGAAATTATCTAAAAAAAAACTTAACCACAGCACATTGTCAGACATTTTCAACGACACTTGAATAAATGAGGCATTGCTTCCCAAATATATAACATATATATGGTGTCAACATGGCTAAACGCCTTATCAGATAATGCGTTTAGCCATGTTGACACCATTTGCCGTAAGAATCACTGAAAACTCCTTTCAGTTATTCAGATAGAAAGAGAACAGATTAAAATCGTTTTGTGCCAGCCCCACTGTCTTCTCAACTGAGCAATAGTGAGAGGAAAAAGATGATCCAGACCTTCAGTAATTGTACCAACATTCATACTCTGGCTTCCATCTTAAAAGTTCATTCAAGAACCATCAAGAGAACAGTGAATAAGTTTTTAAAAAGAGGCAATAGTACAGAGGAAAATTGGATTAGGCGATCACAACAGGAAGAGGGATCATGATTTCAATTTAGAGCTACTAAAGAGATCAGTTAGAAAAGATCCAACTCAATCCATAATACCTTTGCCATGTGGGAGAGGAGTTTCAGCTATGACAGTCCAAAAAGCATTGAAAAAAGCCTTGAAAACGAAATCATAGGTGAAACTTGCGAGACACCGTGTTACCCCAGGACAGAAAGATAGAAGGTTAGAGAAGGCGAAGATCATCTTGAATAAGTTGGAAAAATATCCTGGAATAATATATATGTGTTTGTAAAATTGTGAGAAGAATTGGTCTCCCAGTCGAATGGATGGACCCGTTTTGACGACGTAGGCGGAACGCCGCTATATGGAAGAGAGAGAAAGCAGTTTCAATTGTCACCAAGCCCTTAAACAAAGCACAAGAGGGAAAAGAAAGAAAGAAATAAATAAAGAAAGAAAGAAAGAAAGAACAGACCATCTCGAGCGAGAATGCTGTCATACCAAGACGAAAAAGAGAGGGAACGTATTTTCTGCTTCATCGTCAACGAAAAGAGAAAGAGAGGAAGTAAGAAAAGACCTCAAAAAGAGACCCTTATAAAAAGAAATAGAAAAGGAAAAAGAAAAAGAAAAGAAGTAGATAAGACTAAGAGACATTATTAGTGAAAAAGGACTTTAACCTGAGTTAAGTTTATTTTTCTTGTACCCCGTTTTGTTTAAATGTACCTCTTTTTCGTATTTTTACTTTCATGAAAATTTAGCATGAAATCTTTTTATTATATGTTTCTTTCCACAATGTCTTATATGTTGATGTTTTGTGAATCCGTGCAGGTATAGCACATGTTCTATAAATTCGTGGCAGTATGGCACAAGGCCATACGCTGATTTTTATTTTTACCTTTCTTAGAGGATGCTCTCCTCCCACTATTTTGTCCGCAATGTTTAAATGTTTATTCTTGACATATCGTCATTTTTGTTTTGGCCGTTTTTTTTTTTTTTTTATCTTTTCCACGATTCCATGTTTGTTAATAAATTTATATTTCCTGTCTCCATTGTTGTTTGTCTCCTATCGTGTTTGTTCCTTAATCGATTCCGCTCGGCCGTGTCTGATCAATCGGAAAGAGACCCTTGGGAAAGAAATATATTTTACAAAAAAAATGTAAAATGTTAAAAAACAAAATAACACAGATTACGATCCTCCTCTACCTTCGCTATCGATAAGGTTGGAGAAAAGGAAGGAGAGGGGTTCGTAATAATAATAATATATATATATATATATATATATATATATATATATATATATATATATATATATCGTCACACGATGTATTCTCGGCATGACATGAAGAGATAAAGTTGCCATCACTGCTGTGTTGGAACAATCAGTCCTGTATCTCCGCTGTCAATGTCGTCTTTGATGTCTGAATCGCGTACATCGTATCATCAATATATATATATACCAAAAGACCTTATGTACGGTGAGCTGCACCCGGGACACCGCCCGACAGGCCACTCTGCACTATATTTCCAGGACGTCTGAAAGAAGTACCTGAAATTCACAGACAACGAATCTGGAGGATGTGAACAGCAAGCAGACGATCGCAACGACTGGCGCCATGCTGTCGGGGAGGAGACATAAAGTTTGTGAAAAGCGATCAGAAGACAACGCAGGAAGCAGAGAAACATCTCAGACTTTACTTCTTACCTTCCAGCTTCGTCTACCACACCTACAGAAGAGAGTGCCATGCAATTTTGACAGGGCGCTACAGAATTTTGACAGGGCGCTACCATTATCTATCGAGATAAATGGATGCCTTCTATGTTCTTCCCAATTTGTTCCAGGGAGAAATCACAACTCATGAAAAAGGCAAACAGAATATGAAAGTGGACAAATAAAAATGTTTTACTTGTAACGTCACTAACTTCCTCGTTCAGATGTTTTATGGGAGCTAATCAGCAACTGCACTATTCTATCTTACAGGCTGTCACGTGGATCTCAAGTGCCTATTATGACGTCAGTAAATTTTTTCTGTAAAAAGGGATATAAACACCAATTTCCTATGTTTTTCACTTCTCATATTTCGCTAATATTTTACAAAGATAGCGTAGGGAATGCAGCAACCTAATCCGACGTTTGATGATTTTTATATTTCTGTGATTATCGAATGTGACACTTGTTCATTCAATCCTTCCATCAATTAGATATGCCTTTCTCTCTTCTTTTTATAACAAAGTAAAGTTGTGTGCGAAGCCAGAGACATCACACAAGTTATAAATCTCGCTAGTAAATGTCGACATGATAATTGCATAGGCCTGACTCTCCAACAGATCACCTTGAAGGTCGGTTCTGTTATTAGCTCGAAGTATCGGGCCGGTTTCTATCGATCAGTGGAACTTCGGGACAATTCACGAACAAAAGGCCGATCAATTTGCCGAAAAACGCATAGCGTCGTTCTACAGCTATAATGAGTTGCGGTTTTCAAAAGGAGACGCCATCAGCCTTCATGGTCTGAAGTGATCGTAGATTGTGTGAAAATCTCTTTGAAATGGAATCTCATTCAGGGATGCCGATCGTTGTCTACCATTAAACAACGCCTAGTATTTATAGCAATAAAATGAAGGCAAGAAAATAACAGACGTCTGCTCTCCTATCGATTACAGTCTCACTCTATCTCTCTCCTCCCCCTATCTATCTATCTATCTATCTATCTATCTATCTATGTTCATGTCTGTCTCTCTCTCTCTCTCTCTCTCTCTCTCTCTCTCTCTCTCTCTCTCTGTGTCTCTCTCTCTATCTGTCTTATCTATCTATCTATCTTTCTTGGTCTGTTCACATCTATCTATATCTGTTTTTTAAACATTGAGCAGATTGCCTCTTTAATCCCTAATATATATATATATCAATAAGAACACCCGATTATATATGTTACTGTTCTTTCTTTTTCTCATAATATATATATATATATATATATATATTATGAGAATTTCTTCTCACACAGTTCAACCCTTGGCAGAGACAAGAAAGACATACAATCAACAAGGCCTACCTTAAAACTTAAAACAAATTTTATTGTATCCTTGCAAAAAAAGATTTTGCCCTTTTTTGCCCCTGGGAAAAGGGTGGGGTAGTTCTTCAAAGAATAGGTAGTGACTTTTACTTCAGTAGGACTCAATTGGTCTCTACGAAGTTGGAGAAGCTGGAATTTGCTGGTCGTTGCTGGAGCATTACCATTTCGGTTGCTGAATTTGAAACTCGGCTATTGTCGAGATCATGCATAAAGTTCTTCGTGTAGAACGTACACATTTGACGAAAGTCAATAAATGACTGAATTATACAGCCTTGAAAGTATTAAGAAACTGGAACATGACGTCGTCTCAGGAGCATTACCATTTTGGTTGCTGAAGAAGAATCATTGCCTAATTATTTAGGCTTGATTTTGGGCGCTAAAGAGATTCAAAAATGAGTCCGGACATTTCCAATATTTTGCCGCAACTAAACTCAAAAGGGCACGGGCCGTTGAAATATGCCCGCGAAAAAACAAAGTCAAAATTCGACCAATGAAATTGGTCGTTACAAATCAGCCAATAGGAGCTTAAATTGCAGAATTTCTCACAATATATATATATATATATATATATATATATATATATATATATATATATATATATATAATTAAAGATGTGAACTCAATAAGATCTTCGATACAGTTCATGATGGAGAAAGAGAGTAACAACACACTCCCATTCCTGGATGTTCTAATATCTCGAAAAGAGCATGGGTTCAAGACATCCGTATACCGTAAATCGACATTCTCCCGAGTAAGATCCCACCCCCATAGAGGAGAACATGACTAGAGACTGTGCGTACGCTATCCCATGCAGCTGCGGAAAGAAATATAAAGGGGAGACAGGCCGCCCACTTAAGGTAAGGCTTCAAGAACACCAGAAAGCTGTAACACGAGGGAAAGAGGAAAAATCAGGCGTGGCTGATCACATGGAGAGAAAAGGGAGATCACCGCCCTCTGTGGGATTAGGTTGAGATCATAGACAAAGACCACCATTGGAAAATTCGTAAACTTAAGGAATCAGCACATATACTAGGGCACAAAAAATCTCCTGAGCCGACGAAGCATAGAAATGAATACAATATGGGAACCAGTAATAAGGAGTGCCAGAGAAAAGCGATAACAACAAAAATTGCAATATGAATACTGGTAAAAAATTGTTTTATAATACCCAGAAATTCATACACAGATGTCCCCAAGGACACATGGCACAGTGGATAAAAACGTTTGTTAGATCCAGTGACAGGACCCAAAAAGTGTGAGTTCAATACCCGGTTAAAGGGAGTGGATTAAGCCCGACAATTATTTAATATATTTTCTGTTTAGATAATAACAAAAGATATCTTTATTTATATAGATAAATATATATTTATATATCTAAATAAATTTTAATTAAACAGTATTAATTACATTTATCACCTGAATATTAGAGAAATTTCGTAGAAGATATGCCCTCAACGACAGGAAACGAACCTGTAACTCATTATATGAACGGTCATTTAATCTGACGTGCTGTTAAGCATTCAGCCTCAGAGAAGCGTCTGGTTAGCAAAGTCCGAATTACTGTTTATAAACACACAGCTTTTGTTTCGTGAGCAGAAACAATCGAGAAAAATCGGCGAAAAATCGTATATCGATTGAAACTAATAATGAATAATACTGAAACTAATAATGGAGTTCGAGTCACGGTTCGAGGTTCTCCATTATTAGTTTCAATGAAACAAATTTTCATTTGTCAAATTTCTTCAAATATATATTGCTTTTCGTTTAAATATTGTTAACCTTAAGCTTTTTATCTTTGTATATATATATATATATATATATATATATATATATATATATACACACACACATATATATGAAGAAAAATACAGAAAAAACAAACAAAAATCTTAATATGCAATTATGTTTTTTAGAACTGTTCCATCGTTTTTGAAATCATTTTTTTGATTTGCTTTGTAACGTGAAGGACTTCAAGCTTGTATGAAGATATAAGAACCTATTGATCACTACGTATTCCTATATCAACGGAAGGGATTTCTTTAACTGTTTATACAAAATTGTTCAATCGACTTTTTTAATATTTTAATATTTGGAAATCATCTTCGAATACGTTTTAACAACATCGCCCACGTGACGACTACGTGATCATATTTAAACGGAACGCTGATCTTATATAAAAATTTCATTTATCTGTTTGGATTAGTTGGGCTCTTATGTCCGTCTTATCGTATTTTATTTATTTTATGGATTTTATACGATACCAGTCAGAACTTAGCATCCGTATTGTTTGTTTCTTGAATGGGCTGGACAAGCTGTGTTGACCTACGTATCTGATAAGTTTTGCAAATCTTTTTTTTCCTTTTTAATTTTTGTTTAAAAGCCCTTTGTTTTTTATTTTTTCTGTACTTGTGCATAATTTTTTTTTTGCCTTTTTACCCCCCTCACTGTTTTGTTTGCCTTTGTTTACCTTTGTTTGCTCCTTTGTTGAAATTTATTTTTATTTGTCCACCGTTTTTCTTTGTTTTTCTTTTTGTTTTAGAAAAAAAAAATTATTATTTTACACTTAAAAGACATTCGTTCTGTCGTGGTGGTTGTCGCAGGCCACCATGGACGAGAACGTAAATAATACACCAAATTCGGCCTGGTCTGAGAATAGACCGAAAAAGAAAAAAGATGCCGAATATTACGCAGCTCAAAGAGAGACTTTTGAAGGGTCGTTTAAGGAAAATGAATTCCTTACGATCCCTGAAGCACTGGAAGCGGTAGAAACGAAAATCATTTCCCTGCTGACGTCCGACGTGAAAAGTCGGAAATTAACCGGAGTCAGCAGGGAGTCAATGGAAGAGGTCCTAAAGACCTTGAAAATTTATCCGAAGGTGCTGGCTAGGAGGTCAAACGCAATGTGGGACATTCTCCTACCAACAGAACTGGATGCGAAGCAACAAAAGTGTTGACAACAAAAACCTCAAGCTGCAAACGGAATACATGGGCACCCGTAGGACTAAAATAACAGTCCACGGCGTGCCTGTGGACATCTCGGAGGACAGAATGGGGGCCTTCTTCGCCCAGTATGGAAAAAATGGAGAGGTCAAAGGATAGTGAAAAGTCCGGCATTGCCACGGGTGACGTGGAACTGCTGGTGACCCTAAACCAGAAAGAATTTAGGATAATTCCCAACACCCTGGTTTGCAGGAAAAGAAAGATGTGGGTCGTGGTGGAAGGCAGGCGACCGAATTGTTGGGTGTGTGGTGTCCTGGGACACATGGCGAAAGATTGCCCAACGAAACAACCTCAGCCTGTAAGCCAGCCCTCGCCACCAGTAGCAGCAGTAGCGGTGAACGACAAAAAGGCAGAAGCAGATAAAAACGCTGACGGAGCCTGGAAGGAGGTTGTAAATGGAAGGAAGGGGAAGAATGTACCAGCTCCCCCCCAAAAGGAGAAGCCTCAACCACCATCAAAGTCGCAAGTGGAAAAGAAAAAAGGGGAAAAAGATGTGGCGAAAAAACAGTCGCCCCCCCAAAAACCCACAGAAACAGCAGCAGCAGCAACAACAACCACAGCAGCAGGAGCAGCAGCAGCAGCTACCAAAGGAACAAAGAGACAGTCCGATGGAAGTTGAACACATGCCTCCACCTCGAGTGGCGTCTCTGAAGAGGTGCAGAGAAGAAGAGGAGGAGGAGGAAGAAGAAGAAAGAAAAACACAAGAAAGTTGTTCTGGTCGTAGCCGGGCGGAACGCAGTCTGGTCAAAACCAGGAGGCGCTCCTTCCCGGCTTCGCCAATTAGATCGTCCTGCTCTCCGGGCATTAAGAGCTTCCCTTCCTCCCCTTCCCGTGCTACATTCCCCTCTCCCTCCACATCTTCCCCAAGTTCGTTGAACACACCACCACACACGTCCACCTCCTCCCCTCCCCATCCTGCTAGGGAGAAAAGAAGAAAAAAAAAAATTGTTTGAGGGCCCCGAGTCAATTTGTAAAATTGACAAAGAAGAGTACATAAGGGCCTGTCCAAACAAAGGAAAGCCCTGTTGGGGGTGCTGTACAAAACGACGGTGGTGGACGGCAAAAGTGTCGAGGACCCCTGTAATTTCCCAAAGGCTCCAGGTGTCATTACCTGTGTCAGAGACACTGGTGGCTACCTAAAAGTGGAGCCACATATTCGAGGCCAAGGAGGCCTTTCCGAACATTAGAATGTGTGAGTTGGACAACCCCGACTTGAAGAAACTGCGCAACTTTTTGCTCTGGGAGGGTCCTGGTTTTAGTTCACCCCTCCTTATATAGGGCTATTAAATTAATGTACCCTATTGACGTCGGCGGTATTGTCCTGGGCGGTCGTATGACGACTGAATTGGGCACCTGGTAGTCTGGGACAATCCGTCGGGGTCCTGCTCAACGCAGATTTTCACCCCGTATGTGTATAAGGTTTTTGTGCTTATTCTTTTTTCTTTTTGCAGGCCTAGACGATGGCAATTAAGTTAGCTACACTGAATGTGAATGGCTTGAGGGATCGGGGTAAGGCTGCCCGCCTGCTCCGGGACCTGTTGTCATTTGATGTGGATGTCGCCGCGATCGAAGAGACTCACTTTGTTTGCAGTTCCGATGCGTGTGTGCTGGAGGATGACTTTGTCGTTTATTCAGCATATGGGGACCGGTTTGCCAGAGGTGTTTCTTTGCTTGTCAGACGTACTCTCGATGCGAAGGTGGACCTTGTGCATACCGATGCAGAGGGCCGGTTGATCGTGGCCGATATTGCCGTGAAAAGTGGTTCGTTCCGGGTCGTTGCGGTTTATGCGCCCAATGACCAGGGAGAGCGGGTCTCGTTCTTTCGGCGGTTGGGGCCGTTCCTGGTGGATTCAACGCGCCTAGTTTTAATGGGGGACTGGAATGCCATCCTGAACCCCAAGTTAGACAGGGGGCGGGTGCTAGCGGGTGAGGGGGCGATCGCAGCCTGGTCGATCTGATCGACGATTATGGTCTCGTCGATAGATACCGGGTCGATCATCCCAAGGAAAAAATGTGGACGTGGGCTCTTAATTGGCCGTCTGACAAGGTGGTTAGCTACCTTGACAGAATGTTAGTGAGAAGAGCCGACATAGAACTACTAGATTGCCCTACGTTCCACTGGGTAGGCTATTCGGATCAAAACTCGTTTGTGCACGGGTAGCGTTAGACAATAGGCCTAGAATGGCTGGGTACTGGAAGTTCAATCTGTCTTTACTGGACAGGCGGGACTTCCAGGAGCAGATAATTAGACTAGTGCAGCGGGAGCTAGTGGGGCGGTTATCGGGAATAGATGGTGGGAACGCATTAAATGTAGGATTAGGTCCTTCACCACTGATTTCAGCAAACGGCTCGCTCTAGATAGAGCTGAAAAGGTGAAGACGCTTAAAGCTAGTTATTCCCGGGCGGAGGCTGGGGGGATCCCCTAGAGATAGCCTTAGCTAAGGAGGCCCTGGATCGATCGAATAGCGAGCGGTACATTGGTCAGGTAATTAGACATAAGTTAAGCAAGATGTCTTCCGAAGCCGTGAACTTGGGCGCAGATCTGCGCAGGGAAGAGGTCCGTCGAGGTGGCGATCGTTACATTCGTGAAGTCAAATCCCCGGAGGGGCGTACTCTTCGGGCCACTGACGACATGTGCGGAGCGTTTCGGCGCCATTTCGAGAACCGGTTTACCAAGGAGCCTGGTCTCCGTGAGGAGGAGTTTCGTAGCTATTTGGCTGACTTTCCTCGGCTTTTGCCGACTGAAGCGGCTAGCTGCGAGGGAGAGATTACGGAGGGCGAAGTCTACGCGGTTTTGAAGAAGGTCGGCAGAGGCAAGTCGCCTGGTCTGGATGGTTTTCCCTATGAATTGTACTTGAGGCTGTCGCACATCTTTGTTCCAATTTTGACTGCAGTGTTCAACAACTGGTTTCGGTCGGGGTCCATCCCCAACCGGATCACCAGGGGTGTGATCACTCTGTTGAAAAAGGGCAAAGGTGGTGGGGGGAACCTAGATGATTACAGGCCCATAACTCTGCTAAACACAGAGTTAAAGATTATGGCCAAGATCCTGCAGGAGCGTTTGCAGTCAGTTGCCGAGTCTCTGTTGGGACCTGAGCAGACTTGTTCTGTGAAGGGCCGAACAATTCAGAGCAACCTGCATCTGATCCGCACGATCATAGAGGGTGTAAAAGACGACGAAGAAGCCGCGCTGATCAATTTGGATCAGTCCAAGGCATTTGATAGGGTCGACCATCGCTACCTTGCTGCTGTCCTGCAGGCCGCTGGATTCGAACCCAACTTCTGCCGCTGGATTACCCTCCTGTATCGCTCCCCCAGTGCGGTGGTACAGGTGAACGGAAGGTTGTCGGACGCGTTCGTGCTGTCTAGGTCGGTTCGTCAGGGTTGTCCGCTGTCGCCTCTCCTTTATGCTTTGGCGTTGGAGCCTCTCCTTCGCCGGCTGAAGGACGAGACCGGCAGTCCGGCCCTACGTGGAATTGCCGTTCCTGGAGGGTCTCGAGCCAGGGTTTCCGCGTACGCCGATGACGTATCTGCTTTCGTGTCGTCCCGCAACGACATTGAGGCGGTACAGAAGGCTCTTGATCGGTACGAGAAGGTGACAGGGGCCAAAATAAAGTTAGGTGCCTGAAAGGGGGTCGCTTTTCCGGGCCGCTTCGGTTGGACAGACGGTCCTGTCCGCATTCTTGGAGTGTGGTTTGGGCCTGACCTCCAGCTGGAGAAGAATTGGTCTGAAGTACGAGCAAAGGTCGATTCCGCCGGTCAGACTTGGAATCGACGGAGGTTGTCCGTGAAGGGCAGGGCGGGGGTGTGTGCTACATACATTTTCCCCCTGATTCTTTATCGATTGTCCGTACTTCCTCTCTGTAAGACCCACAAGAAGGCGAATTTTATGGAGGGGACGCGGGAATCGGGTCGACAGACGAATCTGCACTAAACGTCCGTGTCATGGGGGGTTGGGAATGCCGCACCTGCCGAGTCACATCCGTGCCTCTAGGTTGGCTTTCCTACGCCGCGCATTGACTGGAGGAGATCCGATTATGGAGGGGATTGTTAGGGACGCGTTCCCTGGCCTTACCATCAGTCCCCCCATCTCGCGGGTTGAGCGCGGTCGTAAACCCCAGGATCAATCGGTTTTCCTTCGCGAGTGTCGGTCCAGTGACCTTACTCGGCCTAGGAAGGTCTTCTATCGTGAATTAGTGGAGAGGCCCGCGAAGGATCCCCTACGAGATATGCTCGGCATGTCGGAGGAGGAGTTTCGCTCCTACTGGTCTTGGGCGCCAGCGGCGGATTACCTCAGTAACCCTGAGTTTTCGCTTAGCTGGCGATTGGCTCGGAATCGGCTGCCTCTCAACGACATGGCTTTCATATGGGGCTTGGCGGATTTGCCAGACTGTGAACGGTGTGGCCTTGGCTTAGAAGAAACGGCTGCGCACGCCTTCTACCATTGCCCCAGGTCCGCCCCTTATGGGACCATGTCGGCGAGCTGACGGCTCGTCTCGCTCCCCCGAACAGCTTGTGTCCATTGATCGCGCATACGCGTGTGACAATGTGTCGCCCCCGTATTCCGGGATGAAACGGATGGTGTTTCTGACGCTGATGGCCACGGCTCGAATGGTGATTTGGACGACGCGAAAGGAGGAAGTCTTGCGAGGCAATCGTCTTTCTCATTCGGATCTAATTCGATTCTTTGAGCATCAGCTCAAGATGAAGATTAGATCGGATAGAAAACGATTGCATTCGACAGTCTTTAGCGAAAGGTGGGTAAAAGAAGCGAGCTTGCTTCGTGTGAACAGGGGCTAGCCTTTGATTTTCTCTTCTAGGTCAACCTATTGCACATCGGGGTGGCTTCCTGTGGAACCCTCCCTTGGTTAGGTTAGACAAGCTTCAGTGTACCTAGTTAATGTGAGTAAGTGTTGTTCCTGGCCTGCATCCCGGCCGTTCTTTGGTTATGATCCAAGTCGAGATTCCCAACCTCCCCAGTTTGTTTTGACCCCCCCTTTCATCTCGACTGGGTCAGTTTTATATTTTCCCATTCCAGCCTAATATTTTATACTTTTTCCCACTCCCTTAGCGAGAGCGTCTCTTGATTTTGTCCCCTGGGCAGAATACAGCGGTCTCTCTGTTTTATGGGTTGGACGGTCCCTACTAACATCAATTATGTTTAGTTTGTATTTGTGTTTATTTTAAGTTTATTATTGGGTTCATTTCCCTCCCCTCTCATTTTATCATTATTAGAATTGTATATATATATATATATCATCATTAAAATTTTTATGGCATGGGGCGCGATTTTGGTAGGTCTCCCTTGAGAGCACGTGGTATTATGGTGGTTGAAGGATTGTTTGGTGATGGACGAGTTCTTTTGGTGAATGGGTAAAATGTAATGTACGAATGGGTCGCGAATCTGATTAGCTAGGTATAAGATAGTTAGTGTTGACCAGCCTCTACCCCTCCCCTTTATTGGCCCCGTGCCACAATTTGTACTTTTTGTACGAATAAATATCAGTTGGGCTCTTATGTCCATCGTCTTTTATGTTACATTTTTATATGTTCTAATGTTAACTATGTTTAAATGAAAATGTCCATGAAGATGGTCTTAAATAGACCGAAACGTCCGACGTCGACTTTATATTAATATTAATACTACATAATTGCATATTAAGATTTTTGTTTGTTTTTTCTGTATTTTTCTTCATACTGTCGGATCTATATCCATATATTTGCTTACACAAACACATATATATATATGTGTGTATGTGTGTATATATATATATACATATAATTTATTCGAAAATTATAACATAAATATGTTATAAAATTCCTTCAAAATTAGCTATTTTGTTTCAAAACTTCTGGTGTCTTATCAAGTGATGGTGTTGAAAGTAGAATAAAGAGTTTTAAAAGTTTCAAATCGACCAAGCACCCCTCGATGTTACAATAAGCTGCAGCATAAGCTGCAATGACCAATCAAAATACAAGTATACGAGAATTCAAAAAAACTTGACAACCGTCCTTGGTTATAATTATTAATGCCTTTATATTAGGGTCAGACTGTTGAGGAGCCCACCCCTTTTATACAAATGGACTCATCCAGTGTATACTTATACTACTGCCAGTGAATACCCGGGAGTCGAGTCGAGTCCAGAGTGACAGAGTAAAAGGTTGTAGGTAACTGGAAGAGTGAGGGTGAGGTAACAGCGTTGTAGGAGTCACAGTGAGCGAGCACGTAGACTCAGTTAGAAGTCATACAGCGATATTTCAATACCAAAGACTGTATATCTATTTTGCTACTAACCCGTATTCCTGGAACTACTAACCTGCTTTACCAGTTTGCATTATTACGTTAATACATTATTTTCATATATTCATTCCTGGCGTTGTTATTTATTGGTACTGGATTTCAACACGGAATCCACAACAAGACTAAAATAGAAATCATTCTAATTAATTAATATTAAATTTTACAATAAAATTGAAAATTAAAAATTACCAATTTTAAATTTAATCTGTATTAAGTTTAAAATATTATAAAATTATTTAAAGAAGAAACTGAGGGAAAAATACATATATTTTAGTATTTATTTTGTTTTAATTGAAAGGCCAAAAACCCAGTTAGAATAAACGTTGTCTAATGGGGATGTAAAGCTTCGTTACAACTTAGATATATCTGAAGTGGTGATATTGGCAGCGGAGGATGAAATCTTGAGGATACATACACAATCAGATTATAATACACAAACACGTACACATATTTAGACATATAAAACGCAGAAACACGAACGAAACAGGAAATACGACCCTAAAAAATCAGACAACATATACCTACAATGAAAGGCATATATAAGCGATCACACACATAGGCATTAATAAAGACACACACATATACGCACCTACAAATATTTAAAATTGAAAGTGTTAGTAAACGAATTCAAACAAAAATTAAAATATCACTTACATGGGCAAAGATATATAGATAAAAAGGTCTCAATAGATAAAATTTCAGAGGGGCAGAATAGAAAAGCAAATATTTGTCGGAGTTAACTCCTCCTTCAGTCCGTTAACCCTTTCACCAGGGGTCTCTCTTCCCTGGCTATAAATAGCCGCTGACTCTTCGCCTCTATCTTTTTATTCCTTCAGGCCTGTGCACTGACACCTTGAGGTAAACTCTCTTATTCCTTCAGAATTTCAGCTATCAACCTCGAAATGTAGTCGCTAACAAGGGATAGCGTGGAAACACGCTAAGCACAATAAACACACACGCACGCACATACAGAATATTCACACACGCACGCACATACAGAATATTCAGACACAGTCTTTTCCCTTCAGGATTTCAGCTATCAACCTCGAAATGTAGGCGCTAACAAGGGATAGCGTGGAAACACGCTAAACACAATATTCACACACGCACGCACATACAGAATATTCACACACGCACGCACACACAGAATATTCACACACACTTCGTCCTTTGTACTGTTTCCATGTATTGTAACTTGTTATTAATATATATTTGTATATACATATATTATCGGTCTTGTGTTTTGTTTGCTTTCTTTTCCTTCTTCTTTGGACTTAATCAAAGTCCAACCTTTTTATGTAGTTGGGCTCGGCGGGCAGGAGCATCTGAACCTTACTTGCGTTTCTTCTACGTCTGACTTCTATCAACAACAGCTAACAGCCACGCCATGAACCCTCAACAAGTGGTAACATATTCGTCAATGAATAACGCAAAGAGAAATAAAGACAATAAAATATATAGAAATGGATAGAAAAATAAATATATATGCATACACAAACATAAAAAATTCAAATGCGACACTTAAAATAAAATAAAACCAGCTAATATATACATAAGAAAACACATAAACATACAAATATATATATCTCATATATACTTATATGCGCATGAGTACACATACACGAGTACGAATATATAACAAATCTACAAAAAATACATACATCGGTATGTGTACACACATACATACATATACACATATATGCATATATACATACATACAAGTAAATAATATACCAACTTACACATTAACATAAAAATAAAAAATAATATATATATATATATATATATATATATATATATATACTAACAATATTATCCAAATGACTATAAAAGATTCAAAGTCCATACAAGATTAAAATGTAACAAAACACAACTGTTGAGTCGACACGCGATTTTAAAAATCATTGTCAAGCAAAAAGTAGATTATAGTTAGCATAGATAATTCATTCAAAAGACACATTCAAGATATGCACATATACAGATATATATATATATATATATATATATATATATATATATATATATATATATATATATATATATGCATAGATACACACATCCGTACATATATATATACGCACACAGACACACGTACATGCGCATACACACCGACACATACAATATAAATATATAATCAAGCGCATATATAACAATCATAAACACATCTATCTATCTATCTATCTATCTATCTATCTATCTATCTATCTATCTATCTCTCTATATATATATATATATATATATATATATATACACAAACATATAACTACAAGCACAAATATATTCATATGGATATAGACACCCGCAAACGCACACACATCCACACACACACACATATATACGCATACGCAAATATATATATATATATATATATATATATATATATACACACACACACATGCATGTACATGCAAATACATATATATATATATATATATATATATATTTATAAAAAATTCACTTACACATATATAAATCTATCTATAAAAATACATACACATGTGCACACACAAACGACATAATAAGCGTATACCAACATATATGTACATAGATAGGAGGATTAGCAGATAATATAATAACATACTGAACTTACAGTAACATTGCATTATTGTAAAAAATATTGCAACCCCTATAGTAAGTTAAATTTTGAGCTATGTTTACAATGAGTTCATTCCTTTAAGAGATAGGTCTTGTCTTTAAATCTAATGATTTCAAATTTTTCATTAAAACATAAAGAACAAGGGAAATATAGAGAATTACATGTTCGAGTTCTCTTAATTAATTTCCTAATACAATAGGTGTTTTGTTTTTTTTCTTTAAACAAATACTTGGACAATAAAGTCTTGTATTTATGACTACTACTGTATAAAGATTGCACATGTCCACGCCAACGTTCCTTGAATGTATTCATACTACTTCAAATGTAAAATTTTTAATATTCGGGTTTTCTAGTGTAGAAATTGTACTCAGATAAACTAGAGAACTAGTTAAACAAGTATTCTGTAATAGGAAATTATTAGGATTCCTACAATTGTACAAGTTATTATTAGTGTCATTATTCTTAGTTTTTCTCGTTGCAACCTGGCGAATAGTCTTTGAAAAAGACTTTTTTCAACTCAAAAAGTTTTTTAAGTCTTTATACTTGTTGAAGACTATGTTATTATATTTCTTAATTATTTTTTCCAGGTTATCAGCACATCTGTAGCTTAATTTAAGGGTATTGTAATTGAATATTTTACTGAGTGGATAAGTTTTGGGGCAGGGGAAATGTTTTTTAATAAGGTTTAGAAATTTACTAATATTCAATGGTTATAATTTATTACATTGGAATCGTAATGGTTATAATTTATTACATTGGAATCGTAATCACGATCCAATTCATGAATTGTATCGTGATTACGATTCCAATGTAATAAATTATAACCATGGAATATTAGTGTTTGAGCTTTTTATATATATATATATATATATATATATATATATATATATATATATATTGTTATGGTCCGGTTCCTTGTACCACGGTGATAGTCCAAGGTAGAACCAATAAAGAAGAACTGGAACATGAAATAACACAGATATATTACAAACAGGAATATATACAGAGAAGAAGAAAGTGTTAGTACGAACAATCAGGTTTAGTAGTAATTGTCTGAACGCGACTCTGTTTCGGACTGCCTCTGACTCGACTGACAGACTACTGACGGACATCACTCCATACTTAAGGCTGAACTCTCTGCTTCCTCTTGAGGCGCAGTATTTATTACCTATGGAATAGTCCATTATGTTATTATGGGTAAGGTCCCATAACATATATATATATATATATATATATATATATATATATATATATACACTTGTTGATATACGTGCATTAGGTGTTTACACTGTTTCCGTGCTATTTCTGTTCCTTGTGTACATATTCGGTTTATATATATGCGTTTGATTGTATGTATGTGAAGCTCCTAGGTACGATCCATCGCTAAAGATGCTGGAATAATTGTCGATTCCATCTACCACTCCAGTAAGTACCTGTATCCTCCTGCTATCCTCTGCTTTTACAAGAGCCAGATCAGGCTGATAATGGAGAACAGTTGCCTTCACTTTCCAGTCTCAGTAGAATCCCAAAACGTTCCAGCGTCCTTGTCAGTGATAAATTAGTTTCTACCCGACAAAACCTCTTTCTCACAGACGAAACAACGCAAGCAAGTCACTGCTTTATCGCTATTTCCATGGAAAGTACTCAGATGAAATACCTTCCTTAGTACCACCAATTCTAACCTTCACGTTTTAGACCCGACATGCCACGCCCATTGTAGCGAACCACCCTCATTTCCTTCGTATTCCATTGATGAGATGTAAGTTTCACTCGAACAGCTTTTTTAGGCTATAGGCCACGGTCGATTTTCGTTTCATTCCGTGGACATAAAATTTATATGAAAAAATTTTACTTGATTTCGGGAGTTTCGAGTCTCAAAAAGTAACATTCCAGATGGTTTTAAAAAGAAACCTTTTACACGTTTAGCCTGGGATAATAATGACTTTGGAGAAGAAACTCTGAGGGGTAAGGGAACAACCCATAATACAAATGGGATCATAGTGCAGCAGCTAACTTCTGATCCCTTATCACATATTGAAGATGTCGCAATAGAAAAAGACCAGCTCCAAATGATCAGGAGTAAGAAGCGCAGTGTGATGCTAAATGAAGAGCCCATACCAGAATATTATGTGGCAAAAAGAGTAGGCCCTTTCCTACCTTCAGTTTCAATTGACAGAATTCAAAATGCTTTATTTAAATCATTTTGTGAGACCAAAACAAGCATTACTGATTTGGCTATGACCATGATCAATATGCACTGTGAAAGTGACAACCAAAACACTACTCCAATTCCAGGTTGGACAGGTTTCAATATTCTTTTATTACAGGACCAAATACCACCAAAAAAGCAATATTGATATTTGCCTGTGGTCAATGGTAACCAACTCAACTAAGTACTGTGAATGCAGTATTTTTGAAAAGTCTTGCTATTGCTGATGAGCTTGAAACTGAATGTATTGTATTAACATTTGATCTTGCATTTTATGCTAAAGCACAGCAAGTACGTTTGAATGGTGCCATGTATATGCAAAAAACAGTTGTCAGACTTGGTGAGTTCCATACCTGCATGTCGTTTCTCAGTGTCATTGGAAAGTGCTTTGAAGATTCGGGGCTAGCTGATGTCCTACTTGAAGCTGGAACAGTGGCACAAGGATCACTACCTGGAGTCATGAAAGGCAGGCACTATAATCGAAGTGTCAGAGTCATAAAAATTATGTCTGAAGCCTTAAGGAGGAAACTCCTATCTACTTTTATTGAAACACAAAGTGAAGAAGAAAAAAGCTAAATTCATTGCATTGTCTAAAAAATTATATTATGCTTTTCCCAAAACACAATTCCAAAATCTCTGCACATCAAATGATTTTAAAGAGTTTGAAAGCAAACTATCCTTATTTATTCAAGAGAGATGCAGCCAATTTCCAACTTTTGCATTTTGGATGAGTTACTTGAATATGGCAGATTTGTTTTTTTTAAATTTTATTCGTGCTACACGAACAGGAGATTGGGCCCTTCACCTTAAATCAGCAGCAGAAATAGTACCTTGGTATTTTTCATATGACCATTTGAACTATGCTAGATATCTTCCTGTTTATATCTATGAGATGCTTGTTCCAGATACCCACCCTGCAATAGCAAAGCATCTTGCTGCTGAGGATTTTGTAGTTCAGCAACAAAACCAGTACCCCTTTAGTCAGACGGCAATGGACCAGACGATTGAACAGACAATGAATAGAGATAGCAAGACCAGAGGTGGGCAGATTGGATTCTCAAATAATGACAATGCTGTTCATCGTTGGATTTTATCTTTTAATCAACGTGCTCAAATCTCTAAAAACTGTACTGAAATGGCTGGAAAAGGAGAGGGCTGCCATAATAAAAAAAGACCTGAGTAGTTCTCGATATCAAAAGGATGAAGCAGATATTCAGAGTGTCATGCAGACAATTGAGTCTATGCAAAATCCATTTGCATATTGTGAAAAAGAATTAATTAACGTTGCATCTGGCCAAATAGCATCTTCTGAAATTAAAGATGACATTTTGACAGCACATGAACAAGGCTGTAATATTTCTAATCAGTTTGTTCAACAACGACTAATTTTGAAAAATGTGGAGTTGAATGCACCATTAAAATCAATGAAGATAAAAAATTTTAGTGATCTTCAGTAAAAGCATTCACAACAAAAGAGCAAGAAGGAAGCAGATTGCTTGAAAGCAGATAAAGACCTTCTCACTAGGCTTCAAGAACCCGAAAAGTTGACCTGGAAGAAATTTTTTCACATTGCCTTTCAGAGTTCCCATCTAGCCTAAGTAACATGGATGGTTCTTTGCAGCGTACCAACAAAGCTGCATTATTTCATTATTTTCTTGTAAAGTTTCCTGATATGAAAATTAACAATATTCTAAAAAATGCAGCACTGATATTAGATGGAATGTCAGTAATACAAAAGCTTGCAGACCATGTTCCATCAAGGTTTGGTGAGCTAAGTATTTATGTTTTTAAATATGTAATCAAGCTTGCTTCTACTTATATGTCATCAAGAGTTGACTTTGTCTGTGATAAGTACAATCCATGGAGTATTAAAGACTCTGAAAGAAGACGCTGTTTGATTACCCCATGCCACCTGTCACGTGCTCTGAATGAAAAACAGAAAACACCGGTACAATTTCGAAAATTCCTCATGTCTGGTGAAAATAAAGAATCCCTCATCTTATTTATGATGATGCATTGGAAAAAATTGCCAGCAGAAGAATTTCATGGAAAAACTGTGATTGCTTCATTTAGCCAAGGATGTTTCATGCTGTGTCCTCATAGTGACACAAATGAAGTAATCACAGAAACTTTGCCAGAATTAACAACTGACCATGAAGAAGCCGATACCCTTCTTTTGCTTCATGCAAAGCATCCATCAACTGCTTTCCCTTCCATTATCATTAAGACTCCAGATACGGATGTTTTTCTTCTTTGCTTTGCTCATCAAAATGAATTAAGCTGTGATTTATATATGGCTACTAATACCAACCGATCATCTTGTTTGATCTCTATTAAATCAGTTGCAAAGAAATGTGGACCTGCGCTTTCAAGTGCCTTACTTTCTTTGCATGCATTCACTGGCTGTGATACTGTTAGCTGCTTTAAGGGAAAGAGTAAAATAAAACCCTTTGAGTTAATGAAAGAAACAGAGGAATTTCTTCAAACTTTCACACTTTTAGGCTGCAACTGGCACCTGACAGATGATTTATTCCAGCAACTAGAAAAAAATTGTGTGCTGTCTATTTGGACAGAGAAATGTTTCTTCTGCAAATACTGCTCATTTTAATATTTTTCATATGTCTGGAAAATTGGATAATACTCTACCACCTTGCCAAAATAGTTTACGGTTACATGCAGAAAGAGCAAATTACCAGGCTGTAATTTGGCGACAATGTCTTCACATTAATATTAATGCTCCTTCTGCAACAAATCATGGCTGGAAATGTGAAGATCAAAAACTCGTTGTTCATTGGAGCAGCCTTCCTAAAACTCCATCTACCTTGATGAACTTAGTAAAGTGTAACTGTAAGAAGAACAGCTGTAACTCCAGGCGTTGTTCTTGTGTTCGTCAAACACTGCCTTGTACCGACCTTGGCCAGTGTATAGATTGTTTTAATGTACTTAAAAAAATAATGAAGTGCAGCAGATTACTGAAATAGAAGATTCTGACTCCTCAGAGGGTGAATGATAAGATGAGCTTGCAGGATTAGAGGACAATCAATTATTTTTCAATTCCTTTTATAAATGTATTACTTGATAACAATTATTTCAACATAACTGAAAAAAAACTCTTATTACAATATTTTTTATATATATAGTCAAAGTTAGTCTAAACATTAAGATTTCTATATCAGTCAATGTGTATGTGTGACAAAATTACATCAAAAAGTAAATGGCAGTCCAAAATGAAGAAAAGTCAATCACCAGAAGTATTTGAAAACAGTTCTTCCATCTATGATTTTTGGAAGGCACAAGATTTGGAAACATATATAAAGGTTTTTCATGTTTTTTATCAAATTAATATACATTGCAATGTTTTTTTTTAGGTTATTCGAATTTGAGAAACTCACACGACAATAGAAAGTAACGTTTTTTCATTGTTATGGCTTTATGCAAGTCATTTTATTTGCTGAAAATTCCTGATTAAATAAATTAACACATAATATAAGAGCATAGATATATCAGCTTCTTGTTGATACACTTAAATGTGCTAAAAACTTATTTAAAGTTCATTTTACATGAAGTAAACCATGAAAATGGACTTTTTCCGTAAATGACACACCCTGTATTATCCCCCCCTTTTCTGAAGCAGTGCACATTTAGCCTGGAGATCTCTTCAGATTTGAAATCAGCACGAAAAATACTCCTAGAAACACTTGAAATTTTCTCATATGAATAAAATGTCCACGAACTCAAAATCTAAGCACTTTTTTGGCCTCTGGCCCATAGCCTATTTCCCGTGAATCGCTGTTCTGTGGAACCGATTCTCTAGAGGATGTTTCCCCGACCAATGCAATCTGAACCTGTTCAAGTCTAGGGTTAAACGTTATCTTCCCCACATATCTGCTTAAACTGTGGCTCTTAATTAAGTAGCCCTCTACCTCGCGTGGCGCACGGGCCTTGTACAGGGTGAACGTTACTTTAAACCAAAACCGTCTTTGAAGATACGCAACATCTTGATATCTGTCTACTCTATTCAGAAAAGAAAACAAACAAATCAAGAAACAAACGAGAAAAAAAAACAAAACAAAAAAAACATCCGCATAAAAAGAGATGGTAGAAACAAGTAATTTGATGCCGAACTGCAGGAAATTCATAAAGTGTTGAAAATGAGCTTCCCAGTTTTGTTGTTGACTTTGGGGGTTGAAACTTGAGACCAAATGTCTTCGTGAAGTCGTTTTTCTTGTCGCAAATGACAAGCAATTTTATTCGTGTTTCAGCTCATTGCTTGGTCCTTAAATAATCCTTAATGTACTCATTTCTATTCCATATATTATGCTGTCAGTTAACCCAGTCAGTTGATTCTATATTCTACAGCAACAAACGCCCTGAGGTAAAATCCCACTGACAGCACCGATTCCAACGAGATCAGTGGAGAGCCTGCTTAGTAATTCGATAGGTAACATAAAAAATTACGCTGGTCAAGAACAGCCCAATACGTATTTCAGACGTCAAAATCAAGTAAGAACAGGAATTTAACTTTTTGCCAAGTGGTAGACGATGGAAGCAATGCATAAAACCACTATGACACACGACAAGAAGAAAGAATCACTATAAAGGAGAGAGAACAATAAAAGAACAAGAATTAAGAAGATTGACCGGAAAGCAAGAAACCGAAAAAGAGATCCACAAGCGAGAAGTGCGAGAGAAGAAACTGTTAGCATAGAACTTAAGATTATTTCTAGCCATTCCAACTCAAAAATGAGACCTAGTCGCCAATCTAGTACTCCGCTTAAATTATTAAATTCTAGTTACAATAGAGGAAAGCTCATTAGAACAATTACCATTGAAATATTTATAGAAAGGGTACAAGAAAACTACGTCGGTGGGGAAGTGATTGAAGTCGAGATTCCAGGACAAAACCAATGATATTGCCGATTCATCTTTGTATTTCATCAAGAAACTCTAAATACACAAAATTGTTTTGTTTTTCAAATAAAGCCATTCCATGCCCTGAAAGTCGTAATTACCTTTAGCGTTTAGATCCCAGCTTGAAGTCTAAAGGGACGAAGACAAACTACAAAGGAAATATCCAATGTTTACTTTTTAAATAGTATATTTTCGAACATTTTACAAATATCATAAAAATATATTACAACGTCTATGAAATAAACGACGACTTCTATGTGTCAAATCCCTTCAGGACCTAGGTGATCATGGCTGTCCACAACTTCCCCGCCTATTGTAGATCTTAGCAAGGATTGTTTTTTTGCTATCACTCTTAATCCCTGTCCTGCTAGCCATTTGCACAAGCCTGTTAGCTAGGTTATTTTCTACTTCCTATTTCAATTGACACTTTCTGATTCTAAGTGTAAGTGTCTTTCTGTTTTTATTTTTTCTACAACTTCCTCGCTATTCACATGTTATGCCCATGGTATTCACAACATCCTTCTGTAAAACCATGTTTCTTTTGTCTCGAGTCACTTCTTCGTCTGTCAGGAGATTATACAGCAATCAATGCCATATAGGAAGACCGATATTATATAACAGTTAAGTAGTCCTGTTTTTAACGAAATTGTCGTGTTTCAATACTTTGCTTAGCTTTTGTAAGGCATCTTTCGTTCTTCCAATCAATCAATCACTCAATTACTGATTAGCTACACATGCATTACATACTATATGAGTGTAAATGTACAGAAACTACCGTAACCACAAAGTGAGTGATCAGTTTATATATTGATTGTGATCCGAATTGACCCCCCACTTTATATCCACATTATAATTGCTTGTTTGTTTATCAAATTCTGATTAGGTATGAATACACCTCTTCTCCTGCCGCTATGTGTTAATTAGTAAAACTTGTATCAATAAATTATTATTATCTGAAAAAGAAAATTCTTATAATCTAAAAATATTTTCTGGCTTTAAATAACCTGCAAATGGTTGGTAAGTCATAAAAAATGAATCAAACAATAATAATTTTATTTTTGTACGTTGAAATCAAAATCTGTTGTGGTTTTCTTTTCTTTTTTTAGCGGCATATACAAATTTTATAACATTTGAGACTGGCTTTAAATAATGTAACGAAATATAATGTAATTCCATAATTGTAGACGACGAAATGAAAGAACAAATCATGAAGTAAAACAAATAATTATAAAACATATTGACTCATTTTTGTTGCCATTGTTATATGAACCTTTTGTGATGGCTTTTTCAAAATTACATTGGTATAATTTCTAATAACTGTAATACGCAAATTTTACGGCATATACAAATAAAGAAAAGATTGCATAGCTTAGAAAAGGAAAGGAGAAGCATAGACCCAGGCAAAACCGTGTATCATTTTTAATCATTATCTTTTTTCTGTTCTTTACGAATAATGAACACTTTTGTAGATGACTTTTGCAGTTAAATTGCTATAATTTCTAATAATCATAATAGTTACGTTAAAGTCGGAAGATTCGCATTTGTTTTGTTATATTTTGTCTTGGTTCGATATATTTTTTATTTTTATTTTCTGTAATTTTTTATTTTCAAATGAATTAAGGTTAAAATTGCTACAAAAGCTCCAACTAAACTGAACTTATTTTGTTTTATTTACTTTGTACTTGCAGGTGACAAGAAAAAAAAAATTCAGCAAAATGAATTTATAGATAATCTATTTAAATATTTTAAACAAAGCAAAATGGCCACTGGGAAATCTCGGGATCAAATATTCTTTTTCAGTTTGGAAAAAAATAAAATTGCTCTGAACAGATAAGGTGAAGGAAAACACAGAAATAAACAAAGAGAGTGGCGAAAATTTGAAATTGTTTGAGAAAATCAGGGGGATATTATGTTGCCCATATCTGCCCATATTTTTAGGATGAGACATTTTTAATTGTGGATACGCGGATGGTGTGAATAGCAGCGCGGTATAAGAAATCGGAGATCCGATTTCAATCTTCCTATCGAGTGCGTTACATTCACTTGCGCGCAAATAATAGGGATAGGTTAACCTGGCGATCAGTTCACACTCCTCCCTGGTCCTTTGAACAGGACTGGAGGTTTATCCATTGTTTCTTGTTTAGGATTGGGTTTCCGATTACTTTTCAGGCCTTTTCATTCTCTTTTACTTCCAGTAGCCGCATGCGTGTTAGTGGCGTTATTGCATTGCTTGAGGTGATTGATTAAAAAAATACTCTTAGTAAAGGTACGAATACATGACTCTCCCCCAATTTATGGGTTAAATAGTAGGACTTGTATCCTGAAAAATCATAGTTATCTCAAAAAATTGTTAACGCAAAATTCTTAGATCGTAAAACATATGTTTCGGTTTTAAATGGTTAAAAAAATCAATCAAAACGTCTTGTTTTATCACAACGTTCCTGTGCTGGACAGAGGGGATGAGCTTCTGTTCAACATGATCATGTGATCACCTCATGACCACGTGTCTCATCTCTGCCGGTCAAATTCCCTCCGTGCATCCCCGTCGCGTTCCTGGCGCCAGATAATGACGAAAGAGACGATGGAAAATATGATACTCACAGGACAGATTGAAGGCAAGAGAAACAGAGGAAAAACGCATAACATACTTAGCGAGCTTGCGGTACCTCGAGGTAGTAAATGGTTAACAAGTTTATTTCGCTAGAACAATTATAACTGAGTCCTGAGTTCGATCCTTAGTGTATGTCTAGGTAACTTCATGAGATCGCTAAAAATAGCGTGATGAAAAAGACGCCAAACTTAACGAAAACTTTATCATCTAAATGTTTATGTTATTATTAAAAGGAAAAATCAAAGTATTTTTGGAGTATTTTTTTACATTTTTAATCGTTCCTAGCACGTCCAAAATTTTCGTTAAAAACTGACAGATAATCGATCATGTCAGCCATTTTTTTTTCAATTTAAAAAAAAATGAAAATCTCAAGTTTGAAATTCTTTTAAAAATCAATTATAATTTTTTTAAACTAAAATCAGAAATTACAATGTTTATTGAAAATATTTTGAACATTGGTTAACTTAGTTTCTTCGCCGAAAAGACGTAGTTTGAAAATAAAACAAAGCAGATCATAACCTTTCGCGTATACTTGACAAGGTGACGAAAGACATTCATGACGTTTTGATAGCTTACGTGAGGATAATTACTTCTACGGATGTGAAGTTATTTAGATTTAAGTTTACCTCGTTACTTTTAAGGAAAACTTTCAGCGCTTTAATTTCTATTTTTTTTTTTTTTTTGTACTTAGCTTTCACCTTTACGTTTACGATGCTTCATGGAAAATATATTATAAAGAAATTTAAATAAGACTGTTGAGAGTGAGATTAATTTCATAAGAAAGGTATCTAATTAATTTATAGGTACCTTTCTTATGAAATTTTATCAGAAGTGTACATAAAATACAAATTTAAATTTCATAAGCTGATACTGAAATTGAAAAATCAAATTCTCCGTACGTGTTTCGCAAAAATAAATCTCAAAAAGACATTTACGAAACTGAATGCGGCTTTTAACTAATTTTATAATATTTTAACAACTTAAATGTAAAAATCTATCATAATTAAAGAAATAACAAATAATTGTATTAAAAATTCAGTATTTAAGACAGAAACGCAATCCACGTGACTTTTTTTTATTGCACGCATGATACTTCCGGTCTTCCGTAGATTTGATTTACAATGTTATTATTGACACAAATTATATTTTTTTTATATACTGTTGTTTGTTAGTTTGTAAGAAACTTTGGAAATTATAATCTGTAAATATATATCTACTTAATAACAACATTCGTTAAATTTTACAAAACATAAATTTAGAAGAATTAACAACATAATGTAAAAATAATAAAATATTTCAGAAATAACAAATAAGTGTTTTAAAAATTCATTTTTCATTGAAATATCTTTTTCCTTTCAGACAATATTGTCCATGTTCAATAAAATAAATAAAAGCAATTTGAAATTAATTAATATTTTTGTTTTATTGAGTTTTGTATGTTACAATTCAGGTAGAGGTGGTCCAACTAAAAAAAAAAAAATGATTTGATTTCCTCAAAGCCTTGTGCTTTTAACTAATATAATCACTAATCTTCCCAAAATTGAAATTATAGAGTTTTCGTACAATTAGTTAGTGGGGTGGGGGCAATACATATGAAAAAATATTGCAATGACTTTAAAAAAAGAAAAACATATCTCTAATATAATCCATCATTTTGTGAATAGTTTCATTAAAATCCGACAATTATTTTTATTTTTGCAAGATTTTCAAAATTAATGTCTGTCATACAGAAAAAATGCCCTAAAATTTTATGTTATTTTACTAGTTCCGGTGACACAAAAGAGAAACAAAGTTTTTTTGATCAAAATTTAGAATGTTCTAAAAAGAAGGAAAAATTTTTTAAAATAATTAAAAAATACTTTGATCTTTCCTCTCAATAATAGCATAAACATTTAGACGCTAACATTTTGATTTCGTCAAGTTTGGCGTCTTTTTCATCATGCTATGCTCTATTTTTAGCGATCTCATGAAGTATGCCCCATAATTTCGGCTTTGGTCCAAATCTAAGCTACGCTTAGAAAATCACTGCTCGGATCGCAGTGTGTATACATTCGGTTGAATCCTAAATTCCCACTGAGACTCCTACTTTGAATTTACAAGGCTAAATTCGTCCAGGATGTGGCAAATTCGTTTGACGGAGCCGGCTCAACCGATCCCAGGTGAATTTCGTAACAAGTACAAGAAGTACACAACATTCGCCACGTTTTACACTTGTTCTTGATATATTTTTATTTTTATTTTCGAAGTTAAGCAAGCAGTAGACATCGGATATCAATAATAAAAAAGTGTAGTAAAAAAATCTGACAGTAAAAACTAGGATTGATCAGCATCTACCATCAAAAATCTCGAGAGGGTATTTTGAAAATTTGCATAAGCTTTTGAATACATCCGGTTCTGCGATTGTCGAATACTTTATAAATAATCCAATTTATGTCCCCCATCTTTCACCACCGATCTAACCAACAGAGTTATTATTATTATTATTATTATTATTTTTTGGAATTCTTTAGACGATTTATATTAAGCAGCCTTCCCTCTGTAAGCAGACGCAAAGGCTGCCGGGTTTAAATGCAACAGTGAACATTGGAGCATTAAAACTAATCTAAATGTTCCCTTATCTTGACATTTAACACTAAAATTTCATTTGGGATATTTTCTTACAGGCCCTCATATATTTATCGTATCATTTCTTCCATTTAAAAATGTTTCTTTTTTTTTAATATCCAAAATGGCTTAGGGCGGTTAAATAAGAGGTCGAACCGCGCGTGTTCGAGACTCTCACCATTTTAATCGAGATTGATTAGCTCTTACTGGCTCGGTTGCATTCCGACTACCGAGCTTGGTTTGATTCTGTTCGAGGTGCGGCAAATTGCGATCTCGGTCAATGCCGCAACAAATACGAATACAAGATCGCAACGTTCGATACGTTTTTACACTTGACGATCGTTAAGGAAGCAATAGACATCGGATAATGAAGAATAAGTTTTTAACGAGATTTCAAATCGAATTCTGTATCCTTTACTCCAACGTTTACTTCTTGCATACACTTAAAACAGGGCCGGTTTAAGTATCTCGTGCATACCTCCCAATCTATGATAAGCACCCCCTATTCTACTACCTATTCATATAAAATACGTATTTTATTGAAACTTAATTATCTACAAATAATGGATCATATGCAATCAGGCAGCAAGGACTCTGATTGGGAGATTGGACATTTTGTGCAGCGTGGAACCACACTTTAACTGCTCTTGTTCCCAGGTCAACCTTATCCTGGTCCCCCGCTATGGACAAATAGTGAACTCCCAAACAAAAACAAAACACCGTGAAAGTATAAAAATACCTTGTTTATAGTAAAAATACTAGCAATATATTTTTATAAAAAAATTACCAACAATATATATTTATAGCAAAATGACTAACGATATATTTTATCTGTAGGCATATAATTGCGTTCAAAATATATTTAGTTGAAGCTATAAAATTGTGTTCAAAATATATTTAGTTAAAGCTATAAAATTGTGTTCAAAATATTTAGATTTTGGCATTGATTGATACGCCTCTAACTAAAATCAACCAACCAATAATATACATTTAGATTAAAATTACCAACAATACCTATTTATACATGGTGACCACAAAAAACAGGAAATTTTAGATTTACTATATGATGAAAAAAATATATTTTACTATATGAATGAAATAAAAAGATTAACTAACATATAAATTTTTTAATCAGGATGCCACAGTTATCACATTTTCAACGCTAGGTGATAGTTCTCTTTAAGAAATCCAACTTGGGAACTGAAAAAATGCCACGAAATTTTGCCAGAGTTTGAACACCACATCTAATACTTGTGTTTTTGTTCTGTTTTAAGCTACGAAATTTCTATCCTTATCTTTTGATTCAAATAACTGTAACAAAAATTCATTTTTCTCTCCAGAATCTATCTTACATATCTATAAGTCTACTATTCGTCCAGGCTTTGAATATTCCTACCACATATGTTCTGGTGGTCTCCTGTCTATCTAGCGATCCTTGATGAAGTCGAAAGAAAAATCAGCAATATTATTGATACTGGATCTGGCATCTCGTTTTCAGTCATTTTCTCACCGCAGTAGAGTTGCCTTCCTGTGCATTTTCTATAAATATTTCATGCCAACTTTCCGGATGGGATTTTCGCTATGATACCTAGAGTTTATGAATTTAAGCGCATTATTAAACTGACGTAGAGATCTCATCAATCTACATTCGAATCGGATAGATGTAACCGTAAGTTCTGTGCTAACAATTTCTTTTCTCGCACTTCTCGCTTGTAGAACTCTCTTCTGGCTCCATGTTTTCCAGTCAACTTTAATCTGCAAAAATTTAAATTCAATGTCAATCGCTATCTGCTGTCCTGATTACTCTTTTTTTGTTCTCGCTCCTTAGTAATGTTTCTGTTTTCTAATTCTTCAACGCACAGTAACCTCCTTTTGTCTTAGTGGCTTTATTACCTTGCTTGGGGTGAACTCGATTATAAAAAAAAAACATATTTAATAAGAATTATGCACGTAGATCACAGAGCACCGAAATTTTTATATGCTGTCAGGCACATTTAAAAAGTTAACATTATCTTTGTTACCAGCATCGATGGAAGATTTTGGAATATTTCCCAAATCAAGAAATATGGCTTGGGGATATTCTCAATGTATTAACGACGTGAAATGACAAATTAAAAAAAATGCGATGATGATGAGTTGAAAACGAAAGTCAATCAATGTAAATTAAATAACCGAAATGCATCGTAAATTGTTTTCGTATTTGCCATCGTTTTCAATCTCCACATCAGCCTCGATTCTGATAAAGACAAAAGCTGATCATTATCGATTTTCTTTTCCAAGTATAGAAACTGATTCTGCCTAGAATTATGACATTAGGTCGCTTCTGAATGCCATCGGAAACAAGACTTTTTTGATTTACGACAGTGATGATGACTTGAACAATCCAAAAGGTGAACCTGACCTTTTTAAGGCATTATTTTTTTAAAAATTTAGACTCGTTCTTTGGTATTAAATCTAAGTTCCTTCTAGAATAGGCTTGTCGGTAGTAATTTTTCAACTCATAAAACATGCTAACCTGTTCAAATAAATGCTCAGTTGGGAATTTTTATATAAGTTTATGCAATGTTATTGATACTGACTCACTTTCGGTCTCTTTTGGTCATTTTTCCACCACCGTAAGGAAGCTGTTCCCCTGTGCCTTTTCTAAAAAATATTTTCATGGTGATTGTTCTAATGATCTTTGCAATTTGGTATTTAGATTTTATGAATTTAAACGCAGTACTAGATTTGCGTCAAAGTCTCATCATTTTACAGTTAAAATGTCCAGATGTAACAGTAAGTTCCAGGTTAACGGAGTTTTTTTTTTTTATCTCGCACTTCTCGTAAAAAATCGTTAGTTTCTCAGAATTTTTAAATTAAAGAACGCTCATAAATATACATCAGGTCAGCTGAAAATCAAGATAAATTATGAAGGATGCTAAGTGCTATAATTTAATTTCTAATAAACGAAAGTGAGTAAATTTTGTTGCTGATTCTTTTATAATGTAATTATTATTTAAATTATTTTAATTTGATATTGGCTAGATACAATTGTAAGTTATATGCTAACATATGCTAAATTTTCTCTCTCTCTCTCTCTTCTCGCTTGTGGGAATCTCTTCCGGTTTTTTGCTTTCCAGTTAACTTTGATCTTCAAAAATTTACATGCAATAACAATCGTTATCTTCTGTTTTCTTAATTCCTGTTCTTTTCTTCTTCATTCTCCTTAATATTTTTTTTTATTTTCCTCATATTTTTTCACACTCAGAAATTCCCCTTGTGCCTTAATGGTTTTATTGTCTTGCCTGAAGTGAAATAATTAAAAACGTTTAATAAATTATTTATATTATTTACATTTGGACTATTGTCCTCATCTTTGTTTCAGCCGTTGTGCCCCAAGGCCTTATTCAGGTGTCTGTCCATTCTGGTAACTTTCAGAGACATGAAGAAGGTCCTAACGGTCGAAACGTTGTGATAGCAACAATAAAGTTGATGACAGTAAGTTTTCCAGGGGGGGGGGCATAGAATATTGAGAGGCTCGCGTAGTTTCATCTGTGGAAAAAGGGGTTGTGGAGTGTAAAGTAATCAACCACCTACAACGCCGTGTAGACTCTTTTAAACTCTATCGACAGTCAAGTGAGGATTGTGCACGTCCAGCCCAGATATGGCAGCAATAATCCATTTTTGGTCTGATCTGGCTCCTGAGACAGAGCATAACTGAAGAAGTCAGGTACTTACTGGATCGGTATAGTATTTTCTTATGAATCTTTAGAGCTCACAGCCATATCACATTGAAACACCGTTTCTTGTACGATGAACGAAATTAAGCAACGTTAAGCCTGGTCAGTACCTATCTTGGGTGAAGGCTTTCGAATACAATATGCTATAAGCTTGGTTGTGCAGGTGGTAGAAATGGATTAAAGCTATATTACGTTGAAGCACAGTTTCCCGTACGATCACTGTAGTTAAGCAACGTCGGGCCGGGACAGTACGTAGATGAATGACCACTTGCGAATACCAACTGCTATAAGCTTAGATGTGCGGGTGGTGTAATAGATAATGGCTCGGAATTGTTAATCGGTGAGACGAGTTCCATTTCCACTTGGGTTCGTTATTTACCACCCTTGGTAAAGGCATGAATCCACCTCTCCTTCTCCAACTATGGGTCAATTAGTAAGACTTGTATCACTAAACCATTATTATTTCAAAAAAAAATTTTACTATATAAAAATATTTTTTGGTTTTAATTAACATGCAAAGGATTGATAAACCGTAAAAAATAAATAGAAAAAATAAATAAAAAAATAAATCTATAGAGATGAATCTTTAGGAATGGATTATGTTGTAGGGTAAACTTGAGGCTCAGTAGACTTTCGTAACTATATAATTCATATTATCCTCTGTCGAAAGTACCTATTACACCGTTACATATGTTACTGATAATTTTGTTTCAACTACTACTGATATATACACGCAGGGCAGCTGCAAGGGTCTCGTGCCCACCCCCGAATCTATGATTCGTAAACCTTCCACTCTACTACATTTCAATTTTCATAAAACAGTATTCATATAAAATACACATTTTATTGTAACCTAATCATGTAAATAATGAATCATATCCAATATAGGTGAACAATTCAAGTAGAAAAATTGAATACAATTACATCATGATAAACAACTTCTTTGTGCTTGAATTATAACGAAAAAGTATTCCTATCCGGTGTGTGGGGTTTTAGCAGGGTGGAGGTGATGGCCGACAAAGCCAGACTGTCAATGACTGTTCTTCGACCACTCTTTGGTGACCGCCTCATTTCCAGGTTTGCTGACACTCCTTGGCCTTCTCGCTCCTCTGATTTGTCCATGCGTGATTTCTTGTGGTGAAACCTCAAAGCATAAACCCTGTACATTGGACGATTTGAAGAAGGCTATTCGCGTGGATATCGCCCAAATCAGAGCAATGCTGGAAAGAGTGAAGGTCAGATTCAAAGAACGCTTTCAGAAATGCATCATTGAAAACGGAAACCACATGCGGGACATTGTTTTTCATACTTGATTTTCTCAAATACTACTTCAGTACGAACACATTGATGTCAGTAAAAGTTTTGACGCTAAAATTAATGATGTTGTGAATTTTTTTAAAAAAACCCGTCCTCTCTGCCTCACCCAGTACAATGCATCTAAGTAAAAATTCCAGATGTCATCATAAATCATTCCATCTTAAATAAACCAAAAATGTTTGCGGCAAATTTTAACATCGACTTGAGATTTTTTTTCTAAAAGAACCGCTACGCAACGGGGACAGGAGGAGGGCACAACGCAAGGGAGGATAGAAGGCCCCCGGCACGGAACAGTTACTACAACCGCAGCATCTACTCCGACGGGAAAACTCTCTTCTCTTCCTCTCCCAATCCTTCCGGAAGAATCCGGAGGACGAAGGCCCAAATGATTTTCTAAGCATAGCTTGGATGTGGCACAAGGCCGAAAGTATGAGACACCTAGTGAGATTCGAACTCAATATTCAGCCGTAATTGTTCTAGTGATATAAGCTTGTTAACCACGTCGAAGTGCCCCAAATCCATTATGCCTATGTCACTCAATCCACGAAAATTGTTCGTCCTTTAATAGTTGTGCTTCTTTAATTTTGTAATGTATATAAATGTAGATAGAATAAAAGCAAATGTTGATAAGATAGCGAGGGTCACAAAGCACTGGCGGGGGCTCCCAATCAGGCTTGATTCCCGGTTGGTAGGTTGGGGTTAATATGCACCGGCCCTGCCTAAACATATACACTTTCAACGTAATCTCGCGTATTCAAATAAAATTTTAACTAAGTTTGTATAATTTAGGGAAGTGTTTCAATTTTCGTATTTCAACAACTTTCATACTGCTATGACGTGGCTTCCCTCTGTCTTTTCTATAGATATTTCCATAGCAGTTGTTCTAATGGGCTTTTCTCCTTGGTACCCAAACCGCATGAATTTAAACATACTATATTAGCAATTAGGTCTCATCCTTTTAGTTGAAATAGCTAGATGCAGCCGTAAGTTCTATCCTAATAGTTTCTTTTCTCGCACTTCCCACCTATGGAACTCTCTTCCGACTTCTTACTTACCTGTGACTTGTGATCTTCAACAATTTAAATGCAACGCCAATCCTCATCTTCTGTCTTCCTGAACTCTGGTCTTTTATTGTCCTTCCTAATGTCTTCTCGTTCTCTTTCACTCCCAGGACTTAAACTCAAGCCAGACCTCAAGTGGAACTCATAGATACGATCCATCGCTAAAGATGATGGGGAAATGGTCGGTTCTCAGAACTGTTCCAGAAAGTAGCTCCTAAAGAGTCAGATCAGGACGAAAATGAGATACTGCATTTTTCACTCTCGATATGGTCCAAAAGCGTCGTCTGTGTCCTTGTGGGTGGCAAATTATTTTCCTACATCCTCTTTCTCACAGACGAGCCATCGCAAGCCCCTCACTGCTCTATCGCGATTCCTATGGTGAATGTTCAGATGAACTACACTCCTTAGTTCCACCAATCCTAACTTTTATGACTATGACCTGCCATTCTCTTCATATCCCCCATGGTGAGATGTAAGTTCTACATGAAACAGCTTCTTCCGGCGAACCGCTGCCTTGTTGAACCGACTCCCAAGAGGCTCCTACCCGGATAACTATAATCCTAACCTGTTCAAGTCTAGAGTTAACCGTTATCGTCTGCACATATCCTCATAAGCTGTGCCTGTTACTCTGTAACCCTTTATCACGAGTGGCCCTCGGGCCTTGTGCAGAGTGAATACTACTGGAAAAAATGTAACCCTTGACATTATCGTCTGGCTTGGGGTGAAATTATTAAAAGAAAAATCATGTTCTACAAAAGTCTTGTGTCCATCTTTGGATATATCAGCGTCTTGAGGATCAGCTAAGACTCTAAGATTTTTGTCTTTTTGCTATGTATGTGCAGGGACATCTGTATTTACAATAATCAACACGTTTAGACCAACATAAAAGTAAGTTGAAATTATTTTTAAAATATTGGAGTTGTTGAATTGTAGTGAGATTTTCTATTTATGTTTGGTAACTACAGTCTTAATATAATAACAATATCACACTTAGCCACTTCAAATTAATACAGAATTTTAACAGATTTAAAAGTTTATAAATTATTAAAATTAAAAATCAAATGAAAACAATTTCTGTAAAAATTAATTATTCATAGAATATTTTCTTAAGACAATAGTGTCTGTTTTATATTTCATTCATAAAATCAATACTTTTCTAATTAAATAATGTTTTAATTTTATTGCATTTTTTATTTTACAATGGTGATTGCTCTAAATGGTGACTAGTACGGGAGGCTACGTTACGGTTCTGTGAAGGTGACTGTAGCCGAGATGACAGATCAGGACCAATAACATTGCAGATTCTTTGTATTTTATCAAGAAGCTCTAAATCCACAGCAGAAGCACCAGTTCAGGTGTGACAGAAATATTCAATGCATGGATGACTTACAGCTTAATAAATGTCTAAGATAGATTCTGTTGAGAAAAAAATGTCTAGTACGACACAGTTTAATTACCTTTCCTCGCATCAGATCTAGCAATTGATTCATTATAATATTTCCACGTCATATCAGCGGCAAATGTCAGCCCGAAAAGGTGCAATGAGTCACCCTCCTAGAGACTGACTCGCCGATTTCGCTAACAATTACATCACCCGCACATCTTCAAAGCAACTGCGGTCAACGTCAATAAGTTTCTTTTTCTCTTTGGGGTTCAGACAAAAGTCATTTCTAGAAAAGATTGTCATTGGAGATAAAAATAGATTTATTACAAAGATATCAATCAAAGTGTTGTATAGTAATTTTTTACGGCACATGATCAGTAGTCAACTTCCTGTCGTCTGACTCTTTATCCTACACTCTATTTATTCTTCAGGATGACCTACAAAAAACCCCCACAAAAACAAAATCTAGGAAATTTTAGTATTACTACATAATGAAAAAATAAATTAACAAACATAAAAAAATTAACTTTTTTACTTTGAACTTTAACATTTGCATTTTAAGTTACTAAATAGCAACAAATAGAACGATGTAAATACTTACAATATTTCACTTCATAAATATTGAGATGTTAACCTATACAGCTGTTGATATGCCGCTAAACAAAATCACCCAAACCAAAACAACGCAAAACTAATGCATGTGAGCTGAGAAAATTCTCTACATTAAAATATACATTATATATATATATATATATATATGTGTGTGTGTGTGTGTGTGTGTGTGTGTGTGTGTGTGTACTGAATAAGACAATGAAGAGAAGTAGTTTTTATTTAATATCCTATTATATTGTACTTGTCACTCACTTCGTTATTTAACACGGCCTGCTAATAGCTGCACCAAATTTCCTGTTTTTTTTTTGTGAGGCACCCTGTATGATCAACATATATAAATAGGTAAAATCCTGTTTGCCAGTCCAACTACACCTCTCTGAACCGAAGAGGTTTAATGTCTTTCAATATTCTTGAACTTCTCCAACCTCTTCCTTCCTCTCCCACCTTGTGGTTTATGTCCTTTTCCTTTTAATGGAGATCTTGGTCTCTTTTCTTCTTCATCCGTGTTTGAGTCAATTCCGCTATCATTCATAGGCTCATTTTCTATTACATTCTCCTGATCTGAAGAACTCATCCATTCTTCTGTGTCAAGATCTCCTTCCATCACAACATCTTCTGCTTCAATTCTGGGTCTTAATTGGTCAGAATGAGCCATAAGGTATTTTCCTTTATTTGATATAATGACTGTGCTATGTTCCCTTTGTATGATGAAATTAATTTTCTCGGGACTTTCTACTTTGTCTTTTTTATACGCATATTCAGTGCGTCATTTGTTAATGGAGATTTTATTTGTCTTCCCATTAATGCAGATAGGCTTTGCAAATTGTGTGCATGTTGAATCGTCATATAACTAATCAGTAACCTTGGTAAGTAACTATTTCCAAAGTCTGCGCCACTCTTTCTATAATCCCATTAGATGGTGGGCGTTACAGTGATGCAAGGGAAGCAGTCTATCCGCATAAATCTTTATCAAAAAATTCTGGTGCTTTGTCTGATACTAATTTTTTTAGGGACCCCATTTCTAGAAAATATAACTTTTAACATTTGATTTATTGTAGTCGTTTAACTTTAATGACTTCTGGCCATCCAAAGAAGAGGTCTACTAAAATTAAAAATAGTCCCATGCCATTAATTTGTGCATGGTCCATATGAACACGACACCATAGTTTCGTTCCTTTAGGCTATGAGTGTATACTCCTTTGTCGAATATTCTTTATTTCTGCACATTTTGGTCATCTTTCTATGTCGCGATAATAACCCAGCCACCACGCCTTCGATTTTAATTTCTTCTGTGCAGCTTTTATCCCACAGAGAACACTATGTACACTTTTTAAAATATCTTTCTTTACTGTTTCTGGTGGTACTATTACATCTCCATTGCATATAACGCCGTTTTCCATCATAAATTCATGACTTATTTCTTTATTAGGTCTTTCAGCTTTGGGACAATTAGGTGAAGCAACTGTTTCTCCTTATTCTCTCAGCAATCTTGTTTAATATCGCATAATGTAGATTTTCCAATGCCAATCTTTGTAGAAATAATGTCAATTTCAACCCAATGTAATATTTCTTCATCCGGGATTTCCAGTTTTTCTTTTTGATTCTTATTAAATTATAACCTTGACAGCACATCAACATGTGGTATTGTATTTCCTTTTACATACTGAATGTCAAAAATCATGCCATTAATTTTATTGCCCACCTTAGATCTCTGGCAGAAGTAACTTTTGGTAACTCCTTTCCTAGAGATTTATGGTCCGAGTTTAATAGGAACTTCTTATCTAATAAAAATTGTTGAGCACTGTCTGTGCTCCAGAAAATGGCCAATGCCTCTTTTTCAGTATTTGAATAATTTATTTCTGCTTTCAATCTTCTTGAAAGATACATTTTTGAATCTCTTCTTGCGCTAAAATTGCTGACACTCGTGTCCGTAGTTAAAGTAATCTCCTTTTTGTGATCAGAACTTTTTACAATTGGGTTTTTTGTGAGTATCTTCTTTACATCCTCAAATATTAAGTTTTTCCTTTGATTCCATTTGAATTCACTAATATTTTTATGCAGTTCACCAAATGGTTCTGTTAAGTGTCTGTATTTTGGTAGTTATCTATTATAAAAAATTAACCAATCCTAAAAAGGATTCTAATTATTTTTATTAGTAGGTATATATACCTTTGGTATTTTCTTTATTTACTTTGAATCTGGTGCAATAACATCCTTTGAAATCTGATATCCTAAATATGATATTGTATCTCAATCAAATTCACATTTGTCGCTTTTTATGGTCATCCCAGCATTTTTTAACTTATTAAACACATATTCTGTTTTTTGATTTAATTCATGTTTAGTAGTGACAACGAGACAAATAGCTTGATAAATATACATGATACTAATTTAGTCAGTTAACAATTGGTTTTCATTTGCTTTCTAAAAAATAATGGCTCTTTCATTCCAAAAGGCATTCTCGACAATCTTAATAATCCTATGGGGATGTTTATTGTGGTAATTTCCTTGAATTTATCATCAATTTGTCTTTGATTATAGGCATATTTTAAATCAATTTTTGCGAAATAAATAATGCCCGACAATATGTGGATTGCGGTTTCGATAGGATATTGAGAATAGGCAACGAATCCGAGCATATTTTAAGATTTATGCCTATTTCAAAATCACAACATATTCTTAAGTCTCCATCTGATTTTCGCAAAACTACAATGGGAGAGACTCATTTATTGCCACCTGGAGTAACATGCTCTAAAATCCGCCCCTACCATTTTATTTAATTTAGCTACTACTAAAGTAGAAGGTGAATAGGTAATTTACGGAATTCAAAATAGGAGGGGGTACTATTTTCTTTTAAATTTATGCACGCCTTAAGACTCCCGTTTTTATTTTTTCTGATATTATATTATTGATTAATTTCGATGCATCCACCTTTAGAACATTCATTCCCGCTAGTCCATAACATTTTTTATATTCCACTTCTGTAATAAGTGTGACACTATTTAGCGGTCGCGTGAAAATTAAAAGCGAGAAATAATTAAGGCGAGAAGAAGCTATCACAAAAAGACATACTGAGCGATGTTATTTTTTTAAACAAAGAAAAGTGGTCAAGATTTTATTTTCATTTGCGAAGAAAAGTATTTTTTTTTTTTCACAGAAGATAGGAAATTCATAAGATCTCGGATCTGTCGGAATTAATTTATGCGACGACGCGGCGAATAAAAGATAGCAATCTGCCCATGGCAATAATGAAAACTTCAAATTTCAACAGAAGCTCGAAGATAATCGTAATCAGGTCACGCACTGATCGAGAAAAGCATCAGCTGAGGCCACCCCCAGAGAAAAAGGAAGGGAAAAGAATAAACCATCTTTCGGAGATATCATTTGATTTTGGAAAGAGACCACCTGTTTTATTGTCCAGACCTGGACATGATAAAAGTTTGTTACCGGGACAGATAATTGGCGACAGAGTGCGAAGACGTCCAGTTGACCACCCACTTGACGCTGGCGAAAATCTCGTTGATAAATTCCAGAAGACATTCGGTTAAGATAGAGATTAAGGACCACACTACGAGTCGTAGGGGTCTGGTGTAGGGAAAAGAAAGAAAAGAAAAAAGGAAGATAATTTTTTTCCTTTGAGCGATAATTGTAAACACCCCGCGCTGCCGAGCGTCATTGGCTGAGTGGTGGCGTGAGCGGTGGGCGAAGGTGAACATATGAGAAGGAGGGGAGGCCTGTTGACGCCTCTGAGGGGATTGGTGTGAGATACCACTGTGAGAGAGAAGGGAAACCTGTTGACGCCCTCTGAGGGGATTGGTGTGAGATACCAATATGAGAAAGGAAGAATTTGGGAGGACGATTTCCCTTAAGAACCCCTCTGGGGCAGAAAGTAATGGACTTCCAAAAATGGAAAGTGTAAATTTTCCTGTCCGAAAACAAAGAAAATCCTTATTGTGGATTTAGAATTATCGAGTTGTGAGCTCTGAGACCAGCCTCGCAGGAAGCTGACTGAAGATCCACGCATTCCGACTTCGACTTCTAACCAAAAACAATTTATTTTTGAAGAACGACTTAGACTCACACCACCAAAACAAGTTTTACGAATATCGCCTAAAGATACAAAAAAAACAGTTATCGAAAAACAACTTAAGATATTAAGACTCGCCTAACAAACGCAAAGTGTCACGTGTCCATATTAGCGGGTTGGGAGAAAGAAGCAGTTCTGTATTCAGCAACCAGATATAAAAATATTTGTTATTCTTTTTTTAACACATTTGAATCTTTCGAGTTTTTACTTTATTTTCTTTTACATATTGTTGTGCGATGTCACCCTTGCTCGAATTCGGCTTGCATTACGGCCCGGCGACTGATTGATTTCGTCTATCTAAGATCAAATCACAACGTGGGTAGGTTAGACTAGAAATCAAAGCAGTTACTACGGTAACCAGACGTTGGAGACGAGCTGGGAACGACAAAGCTGATACCGAATCTAACCAGATTCCCATCCGAATCAGCCAAGGGTTAGAACGTCACATTTGGTGCCGTGACAGCAGGATCACGTCACATTTGGTGCCGCGACCAATACCAAGACACATTGGTCGTCACAGGATAGCACGGGGCAGAGAGGCCGGGGGTGACGTCACATAGGAATAATTTCAAATTGTAACTTAAAAGATCCATCAAATTTTCTCAATTTCAGATTAAATTTTCTCAATTTCGATTTACCCAGAAATTCGTTTGGGTTAGGATGACCTCACTCACCGTATGCACTTGCATTGGAAAAGTCATGGCATTTAATTTAATTATTTTTCAAAAGGTCTTTCCTTAGGTCTTTGTATTGAAAATACGTCATCAGTTCTATCTTTTTCAAATTTTTCTATACTATTTTCTTTTAACTTTGCATACAAACCGAAAATTATTTTTTTTCTTCCGCAGTGTATTGCAAATTTTTCAAAAAGCGGTGTACTTTTTACTGTCAATTTCTGCTCATACTTACGATATATGCATTTCCTGTGTTCATTTAAAATTTTTCATCCATAAACAGGAGAATTATACATTTTTAAGAAATTCCAGTTGTTGTATAACTTCTAAATATGCAGTTAGAGACAAATCCTTCAATTGTAATTGTTTCAATTTATGAAATATATCAGCCATATCTTCAATTAACTGCAATTCGTCCTCTGTGGTCAAATCTTGAGTTCCCAGTTTCTCAAACTCGCAGAATAGGCTAGTTTCTTTTAATCTGTGAAAATATTGAACAATTGATTCATCTTGTTTCTGATTAATGGACAGAAATTTGGTTCTTTCCGCTGTGACAAGTTTCTTTGTAGATTGTAAATTTCTTTTTATAATTTCCGAAATTTCCACGAAAGTCAAATCCTTCAATTCTTTGGGGTATGCCATAACAGAAATGTTCATTATAGCTTCACAACCTGCCGAAGCTAAGATGTAGGTTATTTCATTTTCCTCCCCCGTTTATCTTGCTGTCTTTCAAAATTCTTTAGCCTTCGCCTGGACTGCAAAACAAGGGATCCAAGTCTCGACAAATTCGGGTTCGTCCAAGCAATTAACTAGGTACACTAAAGCTTGTCTAACCTAACCAAGGGGAGGGATCCGCAGAAAACCACCCCAATGTGACGTAGGTTGACCTAAAAGAGAAAATCAAGGCTACCCCCGTTCAAACGAACCAAGCTCGCTTCTTTCACCCACCTTTCACTGAAGACTGTAGATTGCAAACACTTTCTATCAGTTCTAATCTTCATCTTGAGCTGATGCTAAAAGAATCGAATCAGATCCTGATGAGAAAGACAGTTGCTTTGCAAGACTTCCCCCTGTCGCGTCGTCCAATTCACCATTCGAGCCGTGGCCAGCAGCGTAAGAAACCATCCGTTTCACCCCAGAATAAGGGGGCGACACATTGTCACACGCGTATGCGCGATCAATGAGCACGAGCTTTTCGAGCCATCAACTCGCCGACATGCTCCCATAAGGGGCGAACTCGGCGATAATGGTAGAAGGCGTGCGAAGCCGTTTCTTCTAAACCAAGGTCACACCGTTCAAATCAGCCAAGCCCCATATGAAGACCATGTCATTGAGAGGTAGCCGATTCCGAGCCAATCGCCGAGTAAGCGAAAACTCAGGGTTACGCCTAAGACCAGAAAGAGCGAAGCTGCTCCTCCGACAAGTCGAGCCGCTCTCGTAGAGGATCCTTTGCGACCCCCTCCACTAGATGACGATACAAGACCTTCCTGAGAAAAGTCACTGGACCGAGGAACAGCCAACAAGGCCGACCGACACTCGCGAAGAAAATCCGATTGTTCACGGGGTTTACGATGGCGCTCAACCCGCTAGATGTGGGGACTGATAGTAAGGAAAGGGAACACGTCCCTAACAATCCCCGCCATAATCGAATCTCCTGTCAAAGCGCAGCGTAGGAAAGCCAACCTCGAGGCGAGTTTGTGGCTCACGTGTTGCATTCCCAGCCACACGGACGTTGTGGACAGACAACTCTGTCAACCTGAAACCCTATAAAATGGAGGATAGCGAGCGCTCGAGCGGCTTCCCATGGTCTTTACAGCGAGGAAGTACGGACAATCGATAAAAGACAATCGGGAAAACGTAAGTGGCACACGCCTCCGCCCTGCCCTTCAGGGACAACCTCCGTCGATGCCAAGTCTTTTGCTCGTACTTCAGACTAATTTTTCTCCAACTGGAGGTCGGGTCCAAACCACACTCCAAGAATGCGGACAGGATCGTCCGTCCAACCGAAGGGCCCCGGAAGATTGACCCCCTTCCAGGCACCTAACCGCAAGCCGGACTTATCGCGGTTAATCCTGGCCCCTGTCACATTTTCGTACCGATCAAGCGCCCTCAGTACCTCCTCAATGTCGCTGCGGGACGACACGATGCAGATACGTCATCGGCGTACGCGGAAACCCTGGCTCGAGCCCCTCCAGAAACGGCGATTCTACGTAGGGCCGGACTGCACGCCTTTTCCCTCAGCCGGCGAAAGAGAGGCTCCAACACCAAAGCATAAAGTAGGGGCGACAGTGGACCACCCTGACGAACCGACCTAGACAGCGCAAAAGCGCTCGACAGCTTCCCGTTCACCTGTACCACAGCATTGGGGGAGCGATACAGGAGGTTCGAATCCGGCGGCCTGCAGGACAACAGCAAGGTAGCGATGGTCAGCCCTATCAAATGCGTTAGACTGATTTAAATTGATCAGTGCGGCCTCATCGTCGTCTTTTACACCCTCTATGATCGTGCGGATCAGGCGCAGGTTGCTCTGAATTGTTCGGCCCCTCACAGCACGAGTCTGCTCAGAACCCAACAGAGACTCGGCAACTGACTGCAAACGCTCCTGCAGGATCTTGGCCAAAATATTTAACTCTGTGTTTAGCAGAGTTATTCGCCTGTAATCATCTAATTCCCCCCCAACACCCTTGTCCTTTTTCAACAGCGTGATCACACCCCGGTGAGCCGATTGGGGATGGACCCCTGCTGGAACCAGTTGTTGAACATCACAGTCAAAATCGGGGCAAAGATGTGCTACAGCCTCAAGTACAATTCATAGGTCAAACCATCCAGACCGGGCGATTTGCCTCTGCCGACCTTCTTCAATGCCGCGTAGACTTCGCCCTCCGTGATCTCATCCTCGCAGCTAGCCGCTTTAGTGGGCGAAAGCCGAGGAAAGTCAGCCAAATAGCTACGAAACTCCTCATCACGGAGACCAGGCTCCTTGATAAACCGGCTCTCGAAATGCTGCCGAAACGCCTCGATCATGTCGTCAGTAGCCAGAAGAGTATGCCTCTCCAGGGTTTTGACTTCACGAATGTAACGATCGGAACCTTGATGGATCTCTTCCTTGCGCAAATCTGCGCCCATGTTCCCAGCTTCGGAAGACACCTTGCTTAACCTATGTCTAATTACCTGGCCTATGTAGCGCTCGCTAGTCAAACGCTCCAGGGCCTCCTTAGCTAAGGCTATCTCTAGGGGATCCCCCCCTAGGCACCGCCCGGACAAAAAAAAATGAGCCTTAAGCGTTTTCACCTTTTCAGCTCATTCTAGGGCGAGCCGTTTGCTGAAATCAGTGATGAATAACCTAATCCTACTCTCTCCCACCACTTATTCCCGGTAACCGCCCCACTAGCTCCCGCTGCACTAAGCTAGTTAGCTGCTCCTGAAAGTCCCGCCTGTCCAGTAAAGACAGATTGAACTTCTAGTAACAAGCCAGTCTAACGCCACCCGGGCACAAACGGGTAAAAGGTCAATTCTGAGCCCACGTCCACATTTCCCCCCGGGGTGAATGACCCGTATCTATCGACGAGACCAAACGCTTCAATCAGATCACCCAGGCCACGATCACCCGTACTCCTGCTAGCTCCCCTCCCCCTATCTAACTTGGGGTCCAGGATGGAATTACAGTTCCCCATTAAGACTAGGCGCGTTGAATCCACCAGAAACGGCCCCAACTGTCGAAAAAACGAGACCCACTCCTCCAGGTCGTTGGGCACATAAACCGCAACGACTCGGAACGAACCACTTTTCACAGCAATATCGGCCACGATCAACCTGGCGTCGGCATCGGTATGCGCAAGGTCCACCTTTGCATCAAGAGTCCGCTTCACCAGCAAAGAAACTCCTCTGGCATGTCGGTCCCCATATGCTGAATAAACGACAAAGTTGCTAGACAGCACACACGCATCCACGCCGAAAAACAAGAGATCCCGGAGCAGGCGGGCTGCCTTACCCCGATCTCTCAAGCCCTTCACTTTCAAAGTGGCTATCTTTAAAAAAAAAAAACCTACTCACATACAGGCCGGAAATCTGCAGCGCTCCCTGTTCCCAACTCCGTCGTCATCTGACCATTCAGAACAATGCCGCCGACGTCCGTGGGGTACGTTAGCTTAACTGCCCTATATAATGAATGATGGATCAAAACAGTGACCCTCCCAACACAAAAATGTTTCAATTTTTTCAGATCTGGATTGTCTAACTCGAATATTTTGATATTTGGGCAGGCTTCCTTAGCCTCAAATAAGTGGCTCCACACTTTTAAGTACCCCAATTGTCCCTCACGCAGGTTATTACTCCCGGTGCGCGTGGAAAGTTTTGAGGGTTTTCTACAGACTTTCCGTCTACATTATCCATTTTAAATAACATCCCTAAGAGAGCCTTTTTCTGTTTCGACAGGCCCTTTTTATACTCCTCCCTGTCCACCTTGCATATGGATTCAGGGCCTGTGAACATATTTTTCTTTTTCTCCCTTGAAGGATAAGGAGGGGAAGAAGTGGATGCGTGAGGTGGAGTAGATGATGAACTGAGGGAGGAAGTGGAGGGAGAGGGAGATGGAGCACAGAAAGGGGAAGTAGGGAGGCTCCTAGCTTTGGGGGAGCTAGTGGCTTCTCTTGACGAAGCAATGACGGAGAGTGACCTGGTTCTGTCCATGCCCTTCTCCGCCCTACTACAACCAGAGTGCCTTTGCTGTGGTTCTTCCGTTTCTTCCTCCCTGCACCTTTTTAGAGACGCAGCTCGAGGTGGAGGTATTTTATCCACCTCCATTGGCGTTTTTGTCTGTGGCTGCTGCTTCATTATCTGCTGTTGTTGCTGTTGTTTCTGCTTTTGGTGCCCCTCCTTAGGTTGCTGCACCTCTTTTGGTTGTTGTGCCCACACCTCCTTCTGGTTTTCTGGTATCACATGCCTCTTAGTTTGAGGTGTTTCTTTTGCGGGAGGCGACGAAACGTTTGACGTTTTCCGGGCTTTTGTCATCTCTTTCCATTCGCTATCCGTCTTCGACGTTCCCTCCTCCGTCTGTACTTCTGCTGTTGTAGATGCTGGACGTGGTGGAGATTTTACATTTTTTTTTCATCGAGGCACTCCTTTGCCATGTGGCCCGACGCCCCACATGACCAGCAACACGGTTTTCTGCCCTCCGCCACTACCAGCAACTTCCTGTCCCGACAGACCAAAATGTTGGGAATTTCCTGGAAACTCTTTCTAGTCAGTGTTATCTAGATTTCCATATCCCTCGTCTCAATATCGGCGTTACTAATGAGTGCCTTTACTTCATTTACTTCACCAAATTTGGCGAAGAAAGCCCCCATTCTGTCGTCTGGGATGTCTACGGGTACCCCATGGACGGTCAGTTTTGTCCTACGGGTGCCCATGTATTCGGTCTAAAGGCGTAGCGTCTTTGTATTCAACACGTTTCCGGTCAACTCTTTAGCCTGGTCTTTCGTCTGCAACAGGATGTCCCATAAGGCGTTTGTCCTTCTTGCGAGAATCCTTAGACTAATGTCCAAAGCTTTTAATGCTTCCTCCATGCTTTCCCTGCTGACCCCAATTAACTTCCGGTTTTTAACATCGGAAGTCAGTAGGGATATGGTTCGCGGGCTTACTGCGTCAAGAGCCTCTGGAATCGTCAGAAACTCATTATCTTTAAACGATTCTTCGTATTTTTTTTCCGCTGGTTAGCATAGAATGCTCCATCTTTTTTCCACCGCCTATTTTCTTTCCAGGCCGATTTAGCTGGCGACACCGGTTTTGTTACCGGTGCATTTCTTTGTTGTTATCAACCATGGTGGTATAAAAACCCACCACAGTCGAACAAATAAATGGTTTCTTTTTTCTTTTTATTTTTTTTTAACACAAAAACAGTCAAGAACAAACAAAATAAGATATAAAAGGAACGGGGCAAACCAAAGACAATAAGCAGTTCAACCAAATACGAAAACGGCAAATAAAAACAGTGGGAGGGTAAAAATACGAAAAGGAAATAAACAAAAAGGGACGAAAAACAAATTATACAAATAAATATGCATAAAACAATAAAAAAAACTGAAAAATTCAAAAGTGTAGAGAACGAAAAACCTTAAGAGTTCAAAAAGCTCAAACTTAGCAAAAAAAAAAAAAACACAGTCCACAAGAGAAGTAAGGTCAAACTAGACGGCGTATTCCTCCGTGATCAGTCGTCAACTTCCTTTCGTCTGACGCTTTACTCTACACTTTATTTATCCTATAAGCAACATATGCAAATAGGTAAAATCCTATTTGCGAATCTCACTATGTCAATGAAATGTAGCTTGTTGATAAAAAGCATTCAATATTTCACTCGAAACGGAATCTCCTGCCGAGAAAGAAAAATTTGAATTGAATGAAATTTAAAAAGTGAATCCTGACATTAAGGAATGGTAAAGTATCCGGAATGCAAGCAAAAACATCAAATTTGAATTCTTAGTCAAACCGAACTGAGAAAGTCGCGGATTTTGTGAAAAGTCAATCAAAACGGAAACAATTCTGCCGGTTGATGGGCCAAAACATTTAGAATTATTATTTAAACTCGTCTGATCACAAACATCAATCACATATTTGACATTTTCGTATTATCTTTTCGGTAACACTCAGCTAAGATATAAATTATTCATTGTAGTTTGGTCGGAAATGTCCTTTCACGCAATATTTCGCCGGTAAAGTAAAAACAAAGAATGTGCAATTTACACACATGTAAACAAATTAATTTGCTTGACATTTTTTAAGCTAGTTTTTTCCTTTCTAGGATTCAGGATTTTAAGATATTTACTGGGTAATAAAAAGAAGGAAAGGCGGTAGAAATAAAGGAAAAGAAAGCTGAACGGGAGGAACAGAGAAAGAAAGGAGAACAGGCAGGAAGGAAAGTGAAAGTACGGATCAAAAAGAAGGAAAGAGGATAAAAAGGAAGGCAGATGAAGAAAAAAGTAGGTTTAAATTAAGAGGAAGGAAGAAAAAATGGAAGAAAAAAGATGAAAAACAAATTATCAGGAAAGACATAAAGAAAAGAGAGCGTTAAGGAAGTCGGTAAAAAAGAAAGGAAAATGGGAAAAGAAGGAAGAAAAGTAAAAAGAAAAGAAGAGAATAAACAGAAACGTCTAAGGAAAAGAAGGTAAGAAAAAAAAGAACAACAGAAAAAAAGAAAGATATAAAAGGAAGAAAGGTAAAAAGAAAAGAGAAAAAAAACTTAGGAGGAAGAGAAGGGAAGAAAAAGAAAGAAAGATATAAAAAATGGAAGTTAAAAAGAAAAGAAGAGAGAAGGGAAGAAGAAAAGAAGACAGAAGCGTAGAAAGAAGGAAACAGAAAGAAAGAAAGAAAGAAAGAAAGAAAGAAAGAAAGAAAGAAAGAAAGAAAGAAAGAAAGAAAGAAAGAAAGAAGCGATGAAAGAAAGGTAAAAAGAAAAGAGAAAAAAGGAAAAGAAGACAGAAACGTAGAAGAAAGAAAAGGGAAGAAAAAAGAAAGAAATACATAAAAGAAAGAAGGAAGGTAAAAAGTAAAGAAGAGAAAAAAGAAGATAGAAACATAAAAGGAAGAGAAGAGAAGAAAAATAAGCACAAAAAGAAATACATAAAAGAAGGATGAAAAATAAAAAGAAAGGATACAGAAAAGAAAGTAGGAAAGAAAACAGGAATGTAGACAAAGGAAAAAGAAAGACTAATTGATTGATTGATTTATATTTTACGGCTTATCAACCATTTGCAGGTTATTTAAAGTCAAAAAATATTTTATATTGTAAGATTTTTTTTGAGATAATAATGATTTACTGATACAAGTTATACTATTTAACCCAGAGTCTAATCCCTTTCCAAAGTAGACAGACTAATAAAAACCGAGACTAAATCTCTCAATCGTAAATTTATTGTTCATCCCCTCCCTGCCACAACCGTGGACATCATCAGTTAGTATAGTCAAGTATGTGGCTTTGGGAGTTTTTATTTGCTTCTCCAGACGTAGATCTTCTTTTTGCGATGATGAGAGAGACTCACCATGGCTTTCCTCTCGAGTGGGGCATTCATACATCTTCCACTCATCTGGCTGACTCACGTATGCACATCCAGAGCGCGTCTGGGTCGACAACGCTTAAATACGTTGATCCAAATTCATTTTCACGTTTTTTTCTTTTTAATAAGAATAAGTAACTTCCCTTTATGCTTATTATTAAAAATTAATATTCAAAATTCTAAAGTAATTGTTTTCTACGTATATATACAAATCCGGTTCCTCACTGGGTACCCCATACGTTCAGCCTTGTGCCACATCTAACCTACGCTTGGGAAATCACTATATACAAATCCCGTTTATTTTAAATGCCAAATATAAGTTTTAGAATAAAAAAAAACAAACTGTAATCCCAGTATATGTAACTGTGCCAACATTGCGATAACCAGATATTTTTTTTAAATTTAAATTATGTAAGGGTCAATTTATACACAGTACCTGAAGATTGCGTTGTGTATTAAATTCCAAATCGTGCTATCGGTGAGGGATAATATGTATATTTATTAATATATACTTAATAGCTATGTTGTCTGTTGTTATTATCGAGGACTGTTTTACTAACAACAACACTATATGTGCGATATATTATAATTATGTTGATATATATATAATTTTATCGATGTAGACAAGAGGTATAGATGGCAGAAGAAAGCTTTTTGATGTTGTTTTCTTGACCCGCATATTTTGCGATTATGAATGGATGTAAAGACGTTGCAATGTCGTAAAGATATGTCACTGAAAATAGCTTCGGGATGTCTGTCGTGGATTTAGTAATGAAGAATTTAGATCTATTGCCACCTGCCCCGGAGTATAAAATGCCGAAAATGCTCCATCGATAAATCTCCATTTCTAAAGAAAAGTATAGACGCTGTCAAGCAAGAAACAGTGAAAAATAAAGTAAAAAAGAAAGAGAAACAAATAAAAGTATCACTGGATTATTGCCGCCATTTGAATCAAACAATTTCCAGAAAAAGGTCAAAATAAATAAAGAAAAAAGAAAAAAAGAAATAAATTAAAAAAATTATGAAAGAATATAAAAAAACATTTTTTTGTGAATTTTGCAACTTGGAAATTATCCATTGACTGGAGCCTTTTATTTTTAGGACACTAATTTTCAACTTTTTTTTAAACCTGAATTGTAAACTTTCAGCTTTGTGTACTTGCTACTTCCGATCGGGTGGGTGATCACGAGTCTCCACAATTTTCTGTCCCTTATAGCTGTTAGTAAATTTTAGTAAGCTATCTCCTAATACCTGTTCTTCCAACCATTTACACAGTCTCGTTAGTTAGGTTATTCTCTGCTTTCCCGTGTCACTTTTATTGCCAGTTGTCCTGTGAATGTTACATTTTCCAATCCCTCTTTCCTCATTTTGTGCCCTGGAAATTTCAGTTGTCTCCTTCTGATTCTAAGTATGTGTCCTTTTTTATTCCAATTTTTTGCTTCCAATTTCCCTAAATCTTGTTCGTTACTTACATGTTCAATCCATGCTATTCCAAGCATCCTTCTGTAGAACCACATTTCTATTACGTCAAATCTCTTCATCTGTGAGGAAACTGTGTGTCCAGTATCCACTGCTATATAGGATCAATATTAGATAGCAACACAGTACTCTTTTCTTTTTAACGAAATTTTCCTGTTTCTTAATACTTTTCTTAGCTTTGAGAAGGCACTTTCGATATTCTAGTGCGCCTTCGGATTTCATGGCTCTCCACAACTTCCTATCTTTTGTAGTCCTTAGTGAAGTTTTTTTTTTCGCTACATCTTCTAATCCCTATTTCTGCCGACCATTTGCACAAGCTCGTTAGGTCGATTATTAGCAGCTTTTCTCTGTTCCTCCTGACTTCAATATGTTCTGCGTGTGTCAAATTTTCCGAGCCCTCTTCCCTAGACATTTCAACAGTCACTTTCTGATTATCCGTATAAGTGTCCTTTTTTTGTTTCCATTTTCTCTAAAACTTCATCGTTACTCACGTGTTCAGTCTATGGTATTCTCAGCATCCTTCTGTAGAACCACATTTCTGTTATCTCAAGTCTCTTCTCCACCTAGGATGAGATGTTCCAGCATTCACTGACATATAGGAACACCGATATTACATAAAAGTTAAGTATTCTCTGTTTCCAATGAAATTTTCTTATTTCTTAATGCTTTGCATAAGGCGTGTTTTGCTACCCCAATGCGCCTTCAGATATCGGTACCGTATTTTCCTTTCTCTGTTAAAACGCTTCCAGATATTTCATTTGTTGTACTTGCTTGATTCTGGCATCTCCAATTTGTAATTCACATGTTGGGTTGCCCCTTTGCTGACAACCGTACATTTTGTCTTCTTACAATTCTTCCTGCTTTCCTTCATTATCTTCTGTAGGAGTTTTTGCCTTTTCCTTTCTGTGCCTACCACTAATACTGTCATCTGCATATCTTATGTTGATAAGATTATAGCCGCCAATAATGAATCCCGATAGGATATCTAATTCTCTCAGAATCGCCTCACTGTAAAGGTTGAATATGTCCAGTAAGAAGACACATCCTTGTCTTTTATTTTTGTGTCTTTATTGATTCCATTTTCTATCCGTATGCAGGCGGTTTGACCCCTGTATATGTTCTGGATTATTCTAATATATTTCCCAAATAAATCAAGCTTACCTAACAGTTCCAATAGTTTTGCTACATTTTCAAAAAAGAAGATCCGCTCTTGTTGCAAGAGGCATGACAAAAAAAATAGCAAAGAAGAGTTCTTTTAACTCATGTTCTTTAATTTTTCGTTTTGGCGATATTATTTAATCAATACTTTTTCGAATATAAAGAATTTTCGATCATAATTAATTACTAGTAGTCATTTCATCTTTATTTTTTATTAGACAAAGCATTGTCAGCCATTATTATTAATTTTTGACGAGTATTTACTTTCCGCTAAATCCAACCGTAAGTTCTATGCTAAGAGTTTCTTCTTTCACATTTCTTATTTACGGAACTCTTTTCCGATTTCTTACTTCGCAGTCAACATTGGTCTTCTAAAATTTAAATGTAATGTCAATCGTTGCCATCTATCTCCTTAATTCCTGTTCTTTTATTGTTTTCTCACCTTAATAATATTTTTCTCTCTCATTCTTTCGCACTGAGTAACCTCCCCCTTGCGTCTCAATTGCTTTATTACCTTACTTGGAATGAAACAATGTAAAAAATGACGTTAGACTACACCTTTATTTTTGTGACTGGCACAAGGGTTCAACAGTGAGGAATCAATCTCGCTAATTAATCGTTTGCCAGATTAAGTTGCGGATGTACGGGTGGTGTAATGGATATCGGCACGCAATGTGAATTCGGTGGGACGTGCTTTATCTGCCCTACATGGGAGGAATTCGATTAAAAAAAAAGAGAAATTACCCTACTCTGTTTAATTTTACAAACACTTCCAATTCAGTTCTCCGTTTTGTCTTAGTTCGTAAGATCCGTTCAAGACACTGTGGTGTTAACTTTCGCAGAAATACCTTTTGGAAAGGCATGGATCAATCTTGCCTTCTTATCAGCTCGCGGCTAAATAGCAGCGTAAATTATGCTAGTCTAAGCGAGGGAAAAGTTAATATTCCAACAAGCGGAGAAGGCAACAGGAAACCTCTTCCCACTCTGTGATCGTTACGATGGCTGAGCCCAAAAAACTGACTGTACCAAATTTTACGTGAAGATCAATAAATCTACTTCTGATGAACATTATTATATATAACACGCATTTTGGGTTAACACGCGCATTTGAAGGTCGATCAAATCTCTGTTTGAGAAGAGCGTTCAGTTTAAGCAATCACCAAGAAAAAAGCAATAAAATGTTGGAAAATGCATGAACTCATCAACGCTGTCATTCACCGATCAATCCATCATCTTTCTTACATGACTCGAATCAGTTATGGGGTCTGCCTGGAGATCCCCACGGGAAACCTGAATATGTATCTCAATGTACTTAATGTAAATAATATTTGATAGCTTTGTTAAGATACACGCCGTTAACATCGTTTTCTCCCTTATAAAGAAATTAGAGTAAGTTGTACGTCTCGAGTTCCGCTCAATAAAATGTAAAATGAAGAATTACTTACCCTTCCTCGCAAATGGAGACATCTAAAGTGAAATATATAGAGATAGATAGATAGATAGATAGATAGATAGATAGATAGATAGATAGATAGTGTTATGGAAGAACAACAAGGAATACAAGAGTAGAAATAACAAAGAATATATTGCACGAAAAATAATACAAGTGGAAGGTGTTAGTCTGGCTGTCAGACTGGTTTGGAGTGAACTACTATCAGCTCGACTCGATTCGATACCGATATTTAACAGTCCCCACACGAGGAACGTAGGCTCGGCCAAAAATATACTCTTTGAACCCGCCTAGACGGGTTCAGGACTTATCTACCTCCCCGGACGAAACTTCGGCAAAGCTTCGTCCGGGTTCCTCTCTGCCAAAGCAGAGAGTTGACTTGATTCAATACCGTCCGTCTCTCTTGAGAGGCATAGTATATATAGCGTTAGGAAGAGTTCATTCTGTCGATCTAGGTAAGGATCCATAACACCCCCCCTCCCAAGTTTTTACCTCATAGGTGTCTTTAATATTTTTTCCGCTTCGGATTAATCATCAAAGGCTCTGTAAATTTTCATTTTCTGCTTGATTTCCGCGGTTCTGAAATTGCTTGAGGCCTTTTCATATTGAAGGTGTCAAATATTGTGTCCATTACTTCCTCCTCTTCCTGAGGTAGACTGTTAGAATCCTCTAACAGCCTCTTTCTGATCTAATTTATGTGCCTTTTATGTGAGAACTTCGGACCCTGAATTATGTAAATCACGTTCCCGATTTGTTTCTCTATTCTACCTGGCTCCCAATAGGATGTGTTTTTTTTAATATTTAAAAAAAAACTTTCTCCCCTGGGTTAAATTTTCTTTTTCGTACAAACGACGTTGGTGATTGTTTTGTCTGTTTTGGCAGTAATTTGTCGAATACCGATCTAATTTTTCGGGCGAACATCACTTCCGCCGGTGATAATGCCGATTGCGTTCGGTGTAATTCTATACACTTGCAAGAATTGTTGCAAAGCTTTTTCTGTTGGTACGTCATAAGCTTTCCTTAGTGCTTTTTTAATGTATTTACAAAACTCTCTGCTTGCCCGTTTGATCTTGGGTGATATGGCGGAGATTTGATGTGTTTCACCTGAAAAGTTTCACAAAACTTTTGAAAATCCGAAGATGTAAATTGTGTCTCATTATCAGTGACTAAGCAATCAACCACTCCGAAACGAGCAAACAGCTCGCGAAGGCAATTTATTGTCGTCTCAGAAGTAGGTTTTCTACAACGAAAGACTTCTGGCCATTTGCTGTAACTGTCTACTATAATCAAGTAGTAGAAACCCTCTAATGGACCTGCGAAATCTACTTTGATTCTCGACCACGGTCAATCTGTCTTAGGCCATGGCTTATGAGTGATTGGAGGTGCCTTGGCTTGTCCACCATACGTATAATATCTTGATTCATGTTTGGCCAGTATACATAACTTCGCATTAAGGATTTCATCCTGTTCTTTCCTGGATGGCCCATGAGGAAATCCTTGAGGATTCGCCTTTGTAGCGTTTTCGGGTTTACTACTCTTTCATTATATAGCAGAACATTTATCACATAACGAAAAACTGTCTGCACTATGCTTATCTGCAATTTTTGTTTTCATTTCCTTTATAAATTCGTCATTCACTGCTTCGTTTCTTATTTCTTGTAATGTGACGGGGAGATTTCGAATTGTACTACATAATGATGTTCTAATAGCTTCCTCATATCGTAGCGTTGCAATTACGGAATCTTCTAATGGCTCCGTTTTCTTTTGGTATTAGTCTGCATGTCCGATTTTGTTTGATAGAAGATACTCCAATTTGAAATTACAGTTTAATAAAATCGTACCCCATCTTAGTAATCTATTAGCATTGTAGACAGGTAGACCTTTCTTTGATCCAAATATTGTCAGTAACGGTTTGTGATCTGTCTGTAAGGTGAAAAATTTACCGTAAATATATCTGTGGAATCTTGTGACTGCAAAAATGATCCCCAGCGCTTCTTTTTTTTTTTTTTGTTCGGCCGGTAGTAACGTTCTTGACGCATGCGCGATGGGTTTTAGTGTCCCATCTGGCATTTTATGTAGTATACATGCACCAACACCATAGGCACTCGCGTCACTCGCGACTCTTATTTCAAATTTAGGATCATAATGTGCTAAAAATAAATCTGCTGTTAGAGTCTTAATGATTTTGTCGAAATGAGGATGTCATCAAGGTTGCGATCGTAAAATCCAGTCCGCCTAGCATAGTGTCCATTATTTGCTGAAATATCGCCGGCGCGACCGTGATCCCGAATGGTAATCTCTGGAAATGATATAATCCTTTATGTGTGTTTATGCACATCAAACTCGAGCTTTCCTCATCTACTGGTACTTGTAGGTATGTTTCGCTCAAGTCTATTTTTGAGAAAAATTTTCCTCCGTTCAACTTTGTGAAAACTTCCTCTGGACTAGGGAGAGGGTAGTGATAATCCTTAATCGCTGCATTCAATCCCGTCGAGAAATCAGCGCATACTCGTATCTCACCCGATTTCTTTTTCACGTAAACCGTAGGTGCGGCCCATTGACTATATACCACCTTTGTCAATATACCGGTTTTCACGAGTTTATCCAAATCTTCGTCTATCTTTTCCAATGATGCAAATGGTACATTTCTTTTCTTCTTGAAAATGGGTTGTATATTTTCTTTTAGTTCGATTTTTTGCCGCCATTTTTTTACACCTCCTGAGGCCGGCTGAAAATACGTCTGGGAAACTCTCCTTTAATTTCTCCTTCAATTTCTCTGCCTCGGTCGATAATCTTTCCACTTTTTGGTAGAACGCATTTATCGGTAAATACCAGAGGTCAAATTTCTGCATCCAGTCAGTTCCAAATAAATTTTCCGTATTTTTTAGAACATACATCTTTTAATTTTTTGGTCATTGCGTTAAATGTCACATTTGTGATAATCTCGCCCTCAAATTTGATTTTTCTTCCTGTTACCGACCTGGCTATTTTATCTGTTCTCAACATGGTCGGTTTGTTTAATTTCTTCCACGTCTGTAAGCTAATAATGGTTAAATCTGATCCGGAATCTAATTGTAATCTGATTTTTTTGTTAAACATTTCTACTTGTACGTATTTTCGTATATTTATCCCGTCCGTTTGATCAGTTCTAGTAACTCTTACTCGGCTTTTGTTTTCTTTCTTCGTTCTACAGTGCGAACTTTTATGTCCCACTTTATTGCACGACAGACAAGTCTTATAGCGGTATAGACAGTCTTTATACCAATGCAAAATCCCACAGCGATAGCATGGACTGGGTGGTACTTTCTTCTGAGGTTTCATTTTACTTTTTGTAGTAAAATAATTGGTTTGGTTTATTTTTGAGGAGGAGTTAAAAAACGTGTTTGTCGTTGTACTTTTAGTACGTGGGCGACGCCAGACTCTTCGATATCTTTCGAGTCCTTTTGAACGCTTATACATCTCTGACAGTCCTCAGCCAATTTTTGTAGCGTCAATTCTGGTTCACTCTCCAGTTTTGTTAGAATTCTCCGTCTGATCTCTGCATCATTAGTCGAAACCAGGCCTTGGACGAATATAAAACATTTAAAATTGTCAGAACTGAGTTCAGATAACTTAAAGTCATCGCAGTGTTTGTTTACTACGGAAGCGAATGTTATATAGTCTTCGCAATCCTTTTTTGTTAAATTTAAACATTTCCACCTTTTGTGAAATAGTGAAGTGTTCGGACTAAATGATTCCGTTAAAAGTTTCACGGCTTCCCTGAAAGTCAACTCATTCGTTTTCCTCGGTAGGATGTAGTCTACGAATTTAGTGTATTCCCTTAACCCTAGTTTCCTCAGTAATAGACGTACTTTTTTCGTGTTTGACCAATTCCCGCAATAAATCTTCATATCTTCTGAAGTAAGCCGCGAAGATTTTGTCTTCGTCCGGTGCATAAGTGAAGTCTTTGATTGAGCTCCATATAGCATTTTGCGAGAATGACGCTTCATCTTCAGAATTTTGTCCTTTATTTGTTACTGCCCGTAGTAGTAATTCTTGTAGTTGGAGTTGCTTTTCTTCGTTTTTTCTTTTTTTTGTTGAATTTCCAATAGTTTTTCATCGAGCCTAGTCTGTCTTTCCTCATTTTTTTTGTTGCTGCTCGAATTGCATTTTCATTAGTTTCAATATGGTTGCCTTAAAGTTTTCCATGTTTACACCGTAATTTAATAATAACACAGGCTATGTGTTGTCACGAGAAGAGGAGAGAAAAAAAACTCACTTTTTCCCCTTACTTTTCTTTTCACAATATGTACTTTGTAGCTTAGAGTTGTGTACTGGTGTAACGATTTTTCCTTTTTTTCTCCGTGTAGAATTCAGGTCTTTGTCGTCTGTTTGTTCTGGAACCTTGGTGCGAAACAATTTTCCTGCGTAGAATTCGATTCTCTTCTGGCTGACAGGTAAAATTCGTGTCTTCGTTAGCACTGTTATGGTTGGTGTCCAAAAAGTTTTTTTTATCTTATCTTCGCGTAGAGCTTGTTTTTTTTCTCAAGATCTTCGTCGCCTCTGTTATGGACGACCGATAGCAAAAAAAAATTTTTTTCTGTTTTTTTTTCAATGTCCTCCGCGTAGAATTTGTTTCTTCAATATCCACGTCGCCCTGTTATGGTCCAAGGTTAGGACCAAGGAAGAACAACACGAAACACAAAAGTAGAAATAACAAAGAATATATTACACGAAACATAATACAAGAAGTCAGACTGGTTTGGAGTGAACTACTATCAGCTCGACTCGATTCGATACCGTCCGTCTCTCTTGAGAGGCGTAGTATATATATCGTTAGGAAGAGTTCATTCTGTCGATCTAGATAAGGACCCATGATAGATAGATAGATAGATAGATAGATAGATAAGTGTTCAAGACGAGTAATCATCTGTATGCTTCGTGAAGGTATTGTGAGCAATTTGAAATAATTTTAAAGAAATAATTTTGCTTTCGGTCTAATCTGGAAACATTACCATACCAACTCGCATGCACGTCCACAGAGTCGAGTCATCCTCATTCTCCCTTCGTATTCCATTGCTAAGAAGGACGACTCCTTCTGACATCTTTCCGAGAACCATTGGATGTCCTTGTAATCTCCACTTTTGTCCTCCTCTTACCTTCATACAACAACTTAACTCAGGATCTCTCAACATTGAGTGGCTCTTGAGGTCTAAAGCGAAATTCAAGTTGTGCATTTAGAGATTCGTCTATTCTATCAATAAATGCTTGTGTCAAAGGATTTGCGTTGAGCAAAAAAAAGAACAAAAAGAAACAGTAACTCTGCAAAAAGTGCATTTTTCTTTTCATGCAGAGGTAAACATTTACATTATGTCTTACCTCTAACCCTAACCCTTAACCAGTGCTAGTATCGCTTTCGCCCAAACCAACAAATGCATCACGGCAATAATTACCAATACCATTAGTGTATCCATAACGAAGAATAAAAGAAACTGATAAATAGAGAGTTTAATACACACAGAGAGCCGTATCCAGCGAGAGAAAAAAGACATATATGACCAGTAATATATATATGTATATATATATATATATATATATATATATATATATATATATATATATATATATATATTGAACAATCAGACACACTGGGTTGTAGATTAATATTCTTTCGTTTTTTTATTATTATTTTATTTAGATTCCTCGACTAGTTTCGGCCGAAATGGCCATCATCGAGAGAAGAAATATTTCTGCTTGCTGGTAGCAGTAAACTACAGAAATGAATGTCTTGATGGAGAAAATGAACTTTTGTCTGTAGTTTTCATTTGTTTTTTTTTTTTTTTATCTTTTTAACATGAATCTTTTAACATTCCTTGTGTTGGTCAAACAGTCTCTTTTAAGTTGTTATTTGAGATACGAGCTGGATGGATCTATGCTTCTCTGAATCCCCTTGGTCAGTTTGACAGTTTTATTGCTCCTGGGGAGGGGATGTGTCTCTGTTTAGTGTTTGTGTGTGTGTTATTGGGTTCTTAGGGAGTGAGTGAGTATGATATGTGTAAGCGTGTATATTGCTGTGGATGTGTGTTATCATTTGGCTCATTAGGGAGTGAGTGAGTATGATGTGTGTAAGTGTGTATATTCGTGTGGGTGTGTGTATAAGTGTGAGGCCTCAACATCTCCGTAAGCATGTCTGTCTTGTGTGGGTGAGAAATGTGGGTAGGTTTTGATTTGTTGAGTTATTAGTACTATCTATATTGTTAAATTTATGGTTTAGCCCGGCTCGATATTGTGTTTTTAGACATTGTATCCACTTATTTTCATGGAACTCTAAAATCTTTCTAATGTTATCTGCTCTGAACTTTTCTATTCTCTCAATTATAGTGAATTTGGCATGGATTTTGAAATTGTGTTTTTCCAGGCGGAAATGTTGTTCTACAGGTAATCATTTTTCATGGGGACTCGACTTAATTCGATTGCGATAATTATTAATTCTGTAGTGAAAGGGCCATTCAGATTTTCCTAGATATTGTTTCTGGTATAGTGTGCATTCTAGGAGGTAAATTATGTTATGACTTCTACAGTTAGAATCGTGTAGATTTTGAAAGTAGATTTAGTGATTGAGCTAGTGAATGAATTCGTGTGTTTAATATGGTTGCAACATAACCTTCTTTTGTTGTTACATGGTTGGGAAAATTCTGTTGTTTTTTTTCTTAGTTTATTACGGATTACCTTGTCCCCTGAAATGTGGTTACTACCTATGATTCCTTTTAGGTTCTTAGGTTTACGATATGCAAGAAGGCCGGGTTCCTTAAACAATTTTTTAGGTCTGGTTTGTTTATTTCCCAGCGACGTTTGATTATTTGGGATAGTGGAGGCAGAGTGGGGTTGAACGTGGTTACTAGAGGGATGCGGCTAGATTTATTTTTAATCTTGTACATTAGGGTGTCTTCTCTAGGTGTGGAAATTGCTTTATTTATTTGTTCCCTGATTAGGTGTTGTTTATAGCCAAGTGTTGTGAATTGATGCTCCAGATTTTGAGTGTATTTATTTAGTTCCTCATTGTTGGAACATATCCTTCTGAGCCTAAGTGCTTGTGAATAGGGATGGTTCTCTTTGAGGTGTGTAGGGTGGGAAGACTTAAAGTGTAGATAGTTGTGGGTGTCGGTGATTTTAGTGTGTAGTGTCGTTTGTAGTTTCCTGTTTTTATCTATGTAAATGCGGGTGTCTAAAAATGTTACTGATGTTGTGAATTTTTCATAGTCAAACTTAATTGAGTCGTGCACTGTGTTTAGGGTCATAAGGAATTGGGTAAGTTTGTCATCACTACCCGTGTATACAAAGAATATATCATCGATATATCTTGCATAGAATACGCAGTCGCTACCAATGATTGGATAGATATGGGTCTCCTCAAATTTTCCCATGAATGTTGTAGCATATGATGGAGCTGCAATGGGTGCCCATCGCACAACCTCTTATTTGAAGGTAGTGTGCTCCATTGAAGTTGAAAGTATTCAATGTAAGGACATGCTCCATGAGTTTTATGATAACTTCTGTGGGGGGTGTCTTGTTTTCTTCTTTTAGTAAGTGCTTCCTGAAGGGCGGTTAACCCTTCGATGTGTTTAATGTTTGAATAGAGTGACCTTACGTCCATAGTCACTAGAATAGCATTCTCTGGAACTGTTTGTATGTGATTAATTTTGTTCAGTAGATATGTTGTGTCTCTGATGTAGGATTTTACTTCCTTAGCTAGCGGTTGTATGTAATAGTCTATGTATTTGGAAATTTTTGTCGTGTGGCAGTTGAACGATGAAACAACCGGCCTTCCTGGGTTGTTGCTTTTGTGTATTTTAGGAAGGAGATAGAAACGAGCAGGTGTAATGTTTGTGGGTGTAAGTGCTGTGCATGTTTCCTTGTCGATTAGATTGTTGCGAAGCATTATGTTTAGTGAGCTAGTTAATTCTTTTTGGTATTCTGGAAGGGGATCTGTAGGTAAGCTTTTATAGGTTTCTTTGTCGGCTAGCTGTTTGTTGGCCTCTTAAATGTATTCTTCAATTCCCCAGATCACTGTCGCACCCCCTTTGTCAGCCTGTGTTATGATTAGGTCATCTCTATGTGTCAGCGTGTCGAGGGCTATACGTTTCCCTTCAGTAATATTGTCACGTGGCAGCTTACGTGCTATTGTTTTCTTTATGTCATTTGCTACGGCGAGTTCAAATGTCTGTATAGTAATGTCTGTGTTTTGTGGGGTGTAGGTAGTATCCTTCTTTTTTAATGTATCAAGTATGGAAGGTGTGTGATCATTTTCACCGTAGTGGGCTTTTAACCGTATTCTTCTGAAGAAGATTTCAGGTCCTTTGCCAAGGTGTCTTTATCAAACCTTGGAGGACTAGGGCAAAAGCTTAGTCCTTTATTTAATACCCTGAATGTATTGAGTGAAAATTTATTGTTACTTAAATTTATAACTCGCCCGTATGGGTCAAGTTTGAATTTGCAAGTATGGCGAAGTTCTTTTGTAAAAGCTCGAAAGCTTGCATCATATCTATATATATATATACAGAGACAGAGAGCTATGTATAACTATCAACATGAATAATACCACAAAAAAAATCTATGCAGCACAAAATCCAAGGAAAGGCTCAAAAACTTAGAAGCTATTATTATACAAAGTAAAAAGATTACGTTAAATAACATATCATTCACCAATGGAGACGGTATCTTAAAGTGAATATACATATATATATATATATATATATATATATATATATATATGTGTGTGTGTGTGTGTGTGTGTGTGTGTGTGTGTGTGTGTGTAAACAGTTGATAGATTAGGACAAATAGATCGGCATAAATATACTGTAATATATATATATATATGTGTGTGTGTGTGTGTGAACAGACTGAAATAGATTGATAGATAGATATGAAGAGACGGAGATAGACAGATACGAAGGAAGAAAGGAAAGAAGAATTTTTTTTTAAGCATTACGCCCCGAGCAAGGCGTGAAGCCACTAGGATGCAGGGGGTTGCAGAAGATTTGGAGCGAGAACAGATAGGAGAGATAGAAGAAAGGATGAGGAGAAGGATAGTGGGTAGATCAAGGTAACTGGAGGTGTCGATTGACATTACATTTGAAAACTTGGAGGGAAGCAGTAACTGGGAAGGGTGTTCCACAGGCGAGAGGTGCGAGATATGAAGCTATTGGAGTAGAAGAGACGGCTACATTTAAAAGTTTCTATAGTGTAAGGGTGGGAGCGGGATGCCAGCCTCGTAGGGCGCTTGAATTCAAGGAGTCTGGGAACTAGTGAAAGCAGCTCATCAGATCAATTACCATGAAAGTATTTGTAGAAAAGACAGAGAGAGGCGACGGCGCGTCTGTGAGAGAGTGACTGCAGACGAGACGCCAAATCAGGGCCGATAACATTACATATCCGTCTCTGGATCTTATCAAGAACTCCGAGGTAAACAGAAGGTGCTCCAGACCATATATGGCAGCAATACTCCATGCAAGGGCGAATGGTTGTTTTGTATATTTGAAGTATCGATTCCGGGGAGAAAAATTTCCTGGCGCGGCACAGAGAGCCAACTTTCCTCGCGATGGAAGAAGCAATTGACTCAATGTATTTGTTCCATCTCAGGTCAGCAGTCAACGTGAGACCGAGCAGACGCAGGGAGTTGCTCTCAGGAAGTTGACTATCAGACATTTTAATGGGGGCAGGGAAGGATCTCTATGGTGGTTAATGGAGAGTAGTTATTTTTTGAGGCGTTAAAGTTGACCAGCCAATTCTTGCCCCAGTTAACAACCGATTGGAGGTCCGTTTCAAGACGAGCGGCCAGGTTAGTTTTGTCGCCGACACTAGATTTGTTTTTGAGGCAGGAGTAAATTGTAGTGTCGTCCGTGTAGATGCCAACTTGGGAATCTATGGCGCCAGGAAGGTCGTTGATGGAAATAAGGAATAGAGTGGGGCCAAGGATGGAGCCTTGGGGAACACCTGCGTTCGTGGGATAGGAACTGGAGGAGAATCCGTTGAGAACGACCTTGAAGGAATATCGCTTGATATGAACGAATTCAGATGCACATAGATAGATAGATAGATAGATAGATAGATAGATAGATAGATAGATAGATGTTGTGACTAAGTAAATGGTTTCGTAATAACAAAAACCAGGTTTGCAGATATATCATATATTAAACCGTAAGTAGACCAGAAGAGTATTACACGACTAGTGAGAGTGTATTGAATCAACTAGCGCTCAATCTATTCACTGTTAATATTTAACAGCCACCCCCATGATGTGGCACAAGGCCGAGTTTGCCGTAGGTTCTCCGAGCCCGTAGGCTCGGCCAAAAATATTGCCGTAGAACCTGCATAAGCGGGTTCAGGGTCTGTCTACCTCCCCGGACGAAACTTTGCCCTTCGGCAAAGCCTCGTACGGGTTCCTCTCTGCCAAAGAGAGTTCGACAGTTGAACAGGCTAGAGCACTGTTAATATTTAACAGCCCCGCCCCCACCCCCGTGGGATGTATGTGACACAAGGCCGAGTTTACTGTGGGTTCTTCGAGCCCGTAGGCTCGGCCAAAAATATTCCTTTTAAAGCCATATAAACGGTTTTCAGGGACTGTCTACCTTCCCGGACGAAACTTTGCCCTGCAGCAAAGCCTCGTCCGGATTCCTCTCTGCTCAGGGCAGAGAGTTTGACAGTTGAACAGGCACTGTTCCCCGGAGCTTTCTGTCCTACTAATCTTATAATCTAGTAATCTAACATAGACTCTTCAGAGGGAGGACACCACAACATCCCCCCTTTTCAGCCTGACTCCGTATGGAGTCTTTTTTTATAATTACCACACAATACTTTTATTCAATCCTTTTCCACAAAAAAAAAAAAAAAATTCAAAAACTTTGAAAAAGCTATTTACAGTAATTACGTTTACAATTTATTTTTTTTTAAATGATAATAATTTCCAATTATCCAATGCGTATTTTGCTTTTCTGGTAATTCAAAGTTCATAAGTGAGGAGATGTTTTTTTTTACTCATTCTTTTCCTTTTTCCGTTGACATATTCAATATCTTTTCTTTTTGGGTTAACCTTTAAAGGTTCCGTGAATTTCCTTTTTCTTTGGGGCTCTGGCACTGATTGTGGTATTGGAACGGCAAATGTGTCAAAGACGACGCCCATAGTGTCATCTTCTATGAGATTCCTATCGACTACTCTTTCATACCGTTTTCTAATTTTGTTTATATGACGTTTGAGTATAAACTTCGGTCCCTGAACAATGTAAATCATGTTACCAATGTCTATAGTTACTCTTCCAGTGAGCTTTAATATTCCCAAATACACACAAAAAAAAAACACTTTTCACCGATCTTAAAGCGCTTTTTAATTACTTTATTCCTATATCCCGCTTTCATTTCCCTCGGAAGGAATTTATCGAATGCCGATTTTATTTTCCTTGCAAACATGAGCTCGCTGGCGTCTTGGCAGATGGAGCACTGCTATTAGGAGTTACACGATAGACCTGCAAAAACTGCTGTATAGCCGTATCGGTGGGAGTACCTCTCGCCTTCCTCAGGGCTCTCTTAAAAGTGTCGACAAAACATTCTGCTTGTCCATTACTTCTTGGATGATATGACGCCGTGGTAATATGTCCGACTGACAAAAATCCTTAAAATCACAGGATGTGAACTGTGTGGCATTGTCTGTTACAATACAGTCAACAACTCCGAAACGGGAAAATAGCTCGTGCAAAGAATTTACTGTCACCTCCGAGATCGGCTTCTTACATTTCAATATTTGTGGCCACTTGGAATGTCAACTACTACAAGGTAGTAAAAACCATCAAGTGGGTCAGCAAAATCAATGTGTATCCGCGACCACGGACGGTTGGTTTTAGGCCAGGGGTTGAATTTTATCGGGGGTGCTTTTAGCAGCCAAAGCACACCCTTTGCACGATCTTACAGTGTTTTCAATATCATTGTCCATGTTAGTCCAGTAGATGCAACTCCTCATCATACTCTTCATGAAACTCCTTTAAGGTTCTTTTCTATAGTGTAGATGGGATTACTACTCTGTCTCTGTATATTAAAAATGTCGTTACAGAGCGAGTAAACTTCAGAGATATTCTGGTCTTTACTTTTTAGTTTTTTCTTCACTTCCTTTATGAACTCATCATCGGACGCTTTGTCGATTGTCTCGTCCATTGTTATAGAAATCTCCCTGACAATATTGTAGAAGGTACTTTTACTTCGACCTCTGTTCTTATGGCAGCAATGACTGGGGTTCAGCATGCTTAGGTATCAATCTCGATAACCCATCTGCATGACAGATTTTAGTAGATGGGAGAAACTCCATTTTGTAATTATAATTGAGGAGAATGGTTCCACATCTTTGCAGTCTATTAGCAGTATGTGTTGGCAGACACCTTTTTTGATCCACAGATAGTAAGGAGTGGACGATGCTCTGTCTGCAACAAAAAGTACCTGAATATATCTATGGAATTTAGTCACTGCAAAAATGATTCCTAAGGCTTCCTTTTCTGTTTGCGAGTAACCTGTTTCAGCTAGTAATAGCGCCCGAGATGCATGGTCGATTGGCTTTACCGATCCATCCTTTAACTTGTGTAAAATGCACGCCCCGATGCCGTAGGAGGTAGCATCACTTGCTACAATGATGTCAAGTTTTGGATCGTAATGAGTCAGGAACAGATCTAATTTAAGGACCTCCTTTATTTTCTCAAATGCTTCCTGGTATTTGGTTGTCCATTCCCACTCTTTATCTTTTCTCCATAATTCATTAAGTGGAGCTCTCAAACTGTGCACTCTTGGAACAAAAACGTAATAATTGGCAAGACCTAAAAAAACTTTGAAGAGCCGACACATTTTCTTGTGCTGGCATATTCTTTATTGCTGTTGCCCTATCTGGGTTGGGACGTCTTCCGTCTTTGTCAATTATTTGCCCCAAGTACTTAATCATCTCTTTGAACCCGTAATCCTGGATTCTCCTGAACACCTGCCAAACGTACGATTTGTGTTCCTCGATGCTCACGCTTTTCATTATGAGATCATCTAGATAGGCCACCGCAAAATCCAGACCATTTAACATCATGTCCATTACCTGTTGAAATATGGAAGGTGCGACCTTAACTCCGAACGGAAGTTTTAAAAATTTGTTTTAACCCTTGTGCTTGTTTATGCAAAGGAGCTTCGAGCATTCCATGTCCACGGGTTTTTGTAGATATGAGTCGCTTAAGTCCATCTTAGACAAATATTTTACTCCACTGAGCTTAGCGAATAACTCCTCTGGACTTGGAAGGGGATAATGGTGATCCTTTAGGGCGCTGTTCAGCCCCGTAGAGAAGTCAGCACATACACGAATTTCTTTGTTCTTTTTTTTAATATAAACTGTGGTAGATGCCCATTCACTATATTCGACCATTGCCAGAACTTCCATTTCCTCAAGTCAATTCAACTCTTCGTCAATTTGATTTAACGAGGCAAATGGAACGTTATGTTTTTTCTTAAAAATTGGGTTTACGTCTGGCTTTAAATCAAACTTAGCAGACATTTTCGTGCATTTTCCTAGTCCTCCACTGAAAACGTCGGGAAAATATTTTTTAGGTTCTCCTTTCAACTGCTTCGTCAGCCACATTTTCGACTTTTTGACATAATCAGTTAATAGGCATATCCCAAAGTTGAAAGTGTTCTAACCAATCAGTCCCGAATTAATTACCCGTATTCTTCATAATATACATCTTTAGTTTTAAAGTTTTACCTTTGAATGACACGTTCGTCATAAGTTCGCCCATAAACTTAATAGGATCGTCAGTTACACTTTTAGCTATTCGGTTCGTTCTTAAAAAAAAGTCGGCTTAACCAGTTTTTTCCAGGTTTGATAATTAATTATGGATAAGTCTGAATCCGAATTAAGCTATAGCCTTATATTTTTGTTAAATATTTGCACTTCAATATATTTCCTGGTAATTTTTACGGCACATTTTTTTTGTCTTGTTAATAATCCTACAGTGGGAACTTTTGTGTCCCGATTTATTGCAATTAAAACATTTTTTTATGTTTAAACAGACAATCTCTATACCAATGTAAATGACCACACCCGAAAAATGGTCTTGAAGGCAAAGTAACTTTATTCTTTGGGTGACGTATTTTTAAATTTTTTCTTTCGCATATTTCTTTAATGTGAACCACGCCTCTCTGTTCGATGTTTTTCGAATCCTTTCTGATGCTCATGAAACGTTGACAATCTTCGGCAATTTGCAGTAAAGTAACATCGGGCTCGTTTTCAAGCTTGTTGAGTACCCAACGACGTATTTCGGCTTCTTTCGCTGAAATCAAACCCTGGACGAAAATCAAGCATTTAAAATTATTTACTATTAATTATTGGCACTTAACTCTGCCAATTTGAAGTCATCGCAGTGTTTATTGACTACACTCGCGAAAGTAGTATCATCTTCATCTTCTCTGTGGGTGAGATTCATGCATTTCCAACGCTTGTGGAACAGTGTTGTTTTTGGACTGAAGAGTTCAGTTAATGATTGAACCGCCTCTTTAAACTTCAAGTCGCTGGTTTTCTTAGGCAAACTATAGTTAACTTAGTATATTCTGCTGTGCCTAATTTCCTGAGGAGTAGACGAATTTGCACAATCCGTATTGTATAAGTCCCCGTAACGTTTAAAGTACGAAGCGAATGTAATTTCTTCTTCAGGTGCAAACGTAAAGTTTTCAATAGCAATCCATATAGCGTTTTGAGAGAACGCGTTATCACTGTCCTCATTTTGGTTTTTTATGACATATACAAATGCCTTTGCTCATTCTGTGTTTGAAGGAGTATTTCTTCCAGTTTCTGTTGTCTAACCTTAGTTTCTACGTGCAATTCTTCAAATTTCTTCTGATATTATGATTGTTCTCGTTGGAATTTCTCTTGTCTTTCTTGGTATTTCTGCTCCAACAGCAAATGTTGTTCCTGTTGGTATTTCTGTCTTTCTTGATATTTCTGTTCCAACAACTCGAGCATTACACTTTTAAATTCATCCATTTTACTGCGTAAAATTAAGAAATGAGAGGGGGATTTTTTTCTCTTTACCCTCTTAAATAAGTCTGTTTGACTTGTACGATTCTTTTACTGAAAAAGAGAGAGAGGATAAATAAGTTCTTTCCATTGTTGGAATAGAAAAAATAACGAGGTTCACCAACCTTCTTCCCAACCACTGAATTGAACTTGTAGAAATCCTCTTGTTTTGAACAGTTTCTTTTTTTCATTGTCAGTGTTGAAATTAACACTGGATACCCTTTTGTCGTAGAGTTTGATTAGTATTCCTTTCTTCACCACTGTTCTTCACCGATTTAACATGAAGTCTGTTTCTTCGAATCCTTCGTCGTCAAGATGTTGTGACCAAGTAAATGGTTAAGTAATAACAAAAACCAGGTTTGCAAATATATCGTATATTAAACTGTAAGTACACCAGAAGAGTATTACACGACGAGTGAGAGTATTGAATGAACTAGAGCCCAATCTATTCACTGTTCCCCTAAGCCTTTTGTCTATATTGGACTTTTTTGCCTACTATGAGATTAATCTCATAGTAGGCAAAAAAGTCCAATATAGACTCTTTAGAGGGAGGGCCTCACAACAACAGATAATGAACAGACTGAGATAGATAGTTCGATACATAGATATATAAATGAATAGATAGATGATGAACCAGCTGAGCTAGCAAATTTTCTAGCTAGCAAGTTTTCTCTTTGCAAATATTTATTCTTGTTCTATCCCTGTTGCAACCATGGTTACACGTGCAGAACGTCCCATTGCACTTCAATGGAACAAAATTAAAGACAAAATTGAATTGTGCTCAAAATTTTCTTGTATATAAATCGATTTGAGTATAATACAAGGTTGCCAGACGTCCCTTATACAGTGCACTTGCCACGTAATGTCATCCCAAATGTCCCGTATTTCGCAAAAAAAAAAAAAATTACTACCTCCTTACGGTTCTTGGATGTAATTATACTTTTTTCTCAGATTCTCCTAATGAAAATAAACGAAATGTAACGAGGAAACAAGTGTTACTAGAAATGTTGTTAGAACTGATGTGTGTATTTCTCTGTTGATTGTATTAAATAAATATTTTCAAATGTTTTCACTTTTACGGAATTTCTTTTGTTAGCTTGTATTAAATAATTTTCAAATTATTTTACTTTTATTTTCCTCATAATTTATTAAAATAATTGCTTTAGGTTTTTAACTTATGTTTCTCCTTTTATGTAATATAGTGGTCTGTGAGTGTTGGCATGCACGAATTTATATATATATATATATATATATATATATATATATATATATATATAAAGAGAGGGAGAGATTTTAAGAGGGTTTTGTATTTCTAATCTGGGAACACTATGATCCCGTGTTTTTGAAGCTAAAATCATAGACTAAATTACGCCCTTGAGTATAATATGACCCCGTAGTTCAGCTATCATTGTGTATTTTTTTAAAGTTGTACCATATTATCCATTAAAATCTCAATGTCGTACACGTATTACTCTAAAATATTTAATTTTTCACGATTTTTTAAATAAATTCATCCAAGCAAAACGATAATGACATTATGACTCAAGGACTACTGAGATAGAAAGAGAATGAGATTTTAGATGAAACCAGATAACCAATCCTAAATGGGAAAAAGGGGATAAATATCTACTCCTGTTCAAAAGACTAGCGGGCAGTGTAAACCGGATGATAGGCGAACTTATTTGCAAATAAACTGGATTTTCCTTGTCGTGAAAGAGTGAAAGAGAACGAAAAGACTTTAGAAGAAATCAGAAGTCCAATCCAAAATAGGAAACAAGTGATAAACCTCTACGCCTCTTCAAAAGACCAGGGACGAATGTGAACCGGGATGATAGGCAACCTTACCTACAAATGAACCGGAAGTTACATAATGGTGACCACGACGCGATATGTTTCTCCTGGGTAAAGAAAAAGTACACAGAACGATATAAATAATCTCAGCTAGGCATCGTTTAGACACTTCACAACCGAGAGTCAGTTTAAAAAAAAAAGTAATTCAATCAACCTACTGTACTACGCACATGGACACGAAACTATTTTCAACAAGAATGATAATTTACTCTTACAAATTTGTGATTAAACCCGATATAAATAGTAAAATCACAAGTTTCAAAACTCTGAAGCACATCTACACGACAACGTTTTGTAAACAATTGTTATCAACACCTGCCTACCTTGTGTCCTATCAACTAGCTTAAAAGCTGTATTATCGGGCGATATTTAAGCTAGTTCCTGCAAAGGGATCCTGACTGGGACTTTGGCTTGTTCAAGAGTCCCTAAATCTTTGAATATTTTCAGCATTGGAAGCTCTCCTGGCTGCCATTTGATCTTGGTTTTCATTTGCACGGGACTTTCTTTTTCTCACTGCAGCCTTGGCACTTTTGTTTGCAATCTGGATCTCCCTTGGTGAATTGTTCCTTTTTGCGAGACATATTGCTGCCATATATGATAGGCAACAAGGATCTAAAGAAAAACTCAAAATTGATCGTTGCATTTAAGTATTGCATTAATATTTAACTTACCTATTAAATGTTCAACGATAATTCTTCTGCCGCCACTTAATTTGAAGACAATTTGATGTACGTAGGTCATTACTTTCCGTACAAACAATTATTTTTATTAAATGGTTGACTTTCGCTGAATTTCGCAATTAATTTTGATTATTCCCAAATTTATTTCCAAGTTATAAAAATTTGTCGCAAAAAATCACCTAAAAAAGTCGCCGAAAACAATAGCAGGGATGAAAACTTGTAATAATACGATCCTCTTTTTCGTTTTTAATTTTTCTTCAAAATACGGTACCTAAAAGAAAACAAAACTTGAAATAAAAGAAAGATAATTGCAAGTATTGAAAGATTTTAAAACTTATGGATTGAGATATTTTAGATTACGTAAAAGCATTTAACGAGGAACGCCACCAGGATTTATTTGAACTGCTAGGAAAACTTGATCTACAGGGTGCCCAGTAAAAAAAGCGGCAAATTCAAAAAGACGTGAGACAACTATTGAAAGCTGGTGACGACTGACGTGAGTGAAAAATTCAAGAAGAATTTCTGCACATTTTGTCAATCCCAACGTTGAATGTTCTTTGAAAAGTAGGATGATTATACGCTCAAAACCAGTGATTTGTTTAGGCACACGAGAAGCGCAGAATGAAAGACGAAAGTTGTCTGCAAAATAACCTTTAAATGAAGGGCCATAAGATCGATAAGAATTTAATCAATCATAAAAGAACCAATGAGAGTTAAGTGATTACACGACAGTCGAATTGTTATTCAAGGTCATGATTATTCAAGATACTTATTCAAGGTTATTCAAGATCAATTATTCCTGAAAGATAAAACAGTGATAATAAAATTATTATTATTTATTTTTTTTATTGAATACCCTGTATTTGAAAAAAGATAGAATAATCCAGAACTTATACTGGTAGCAAACTTCCTGCATACGGATAGAACATATATCGGGTAGAGCTACACAACATTAGAAAGAGGCATAAGACAAGGTTGTGTCTTCTCCCCAGATTAATTCGACTTCGACTTCAAGATTTATGGAAAATTTTCAAAAGCAAATTTGTGAATAAACAACCTTCAAGTACCGAAACACTGAGAGAGGCTATTAAAGAGATCTTGTTAAAAGAAATCTAGCCCTGGTTATGACAATAAACTACATCCAGCAGCGAGGGTCTGATCTGATTGGAGGTTTTGAGGAGCGTGGAACCACATCTTAATTGCTGTTGTTCCCAGGTCCACCCTGATCCGGGGTCGTAGCTCCTGTTAGAGCCCCTGCTATGGGCAAGTAGTGAATTCCCAAACACTTTGAAAGTATAAAATTTTTTTAAAATACGATTTTTTATAGCAAAAATATCAGCAATATATTTTTATATAGTAAAATTAACAACATTATCTATTTATAATAAAATTAGCAATAATACCTTTCTATAGTAAAATTAGCAAAAAAACCGATTCATAGTAAAATGATCAGCGTTCAATATATATTTAGTTGAAGCCGTAAAATTGTGTTAAAATATTTAGATTTCAGCATTAAATAACCTATAGATGTGTTGATATGCCGCTAAACAAAATCAACCAAACCAAACAAAAGAAATCTTAGTTGACTACTTTAAAAACTTGATTCTCGGCACGCACCGCCGATCCAAGCAGTAATCGAAAGCAAAAGAGGACATACAAAATACTGACCGCTGGTCTATTCCGCTTGAAATGAATAGGCACTATCATCATGTAGAAATCTATTGTTAATGCTGTATATAACGCTTTTCAGAGAGCTTACATGGAGTACGGATTTCAGCGGTGTTGTGAATGACGGACGGATTACGTCCGACAATCCGTCAGAGTCCTAACACCTGCATATTTACGGCGAGTCTGGCCAACTTGATAGCCATTCGCTAGCGCCTAACGCTAGCGAATGGCTATCAAGTTGGCTTGTCTGAATGCGAATGGCTTGAGAGATCGGGGCAAGGATTCCAGCCTGCTTCGTGATCTATTTTCGTTCGGTGTGGCCGTGGCTAAGGACAAGGAAACTCATTTTGTTTCCGACGTCGATGCTCGTGCGTTGTCTAGTGACATTGTTGTCTATTTAGCCTATGGGTACTGGATGGTCAGAGGTGTTTCCTTGCTGGTCGAGGTTTCGATCGCTACATTAGGGAAGTCGACACTCTGCAGTCAACCAATGACATGTGCGAGGTGTTTCGACAGTGTATCTAGAACCGTTTTACCAAGGAACCTGGTCTCTATGACGAAAAGTTTCGCAGTTATTTAGCCGACTTTCCTCAACAGTCGCGGTTGGCTACGTGGGTGTGATCACAGAAGGCAAAGTTCACGTTACATTGAAGAGGGTCAGCAGTGGCAAGTCTCCAGGACTTCATGCTCTGACCTACGAATTGTACTTGAGGCTGTCGCACATATTTCTTCCGATCTCTGACAGTGGAGTTCAGCAAATGATTACTGCAGTGAGTCGTCCTCAATCGGTTTTCCAGGGGCGTGATCACACTGTTGAAAAAAAAAACAAAAAAAAAACATGCATGGTGAGCGGTATTTATGCGATTACAGACCCATAACTCTACTAAACACGGAGTTAAAAACTCTGACGGAGAATTTGAAGTCTTTTGCCGAGATTCTGTTGGAGTCGGAGCAGACTTGTAGTGTGAAGGGCCGAACAATTCAGAGCAATCTGCATTTAATCCGCACGATTATAGAGGGCGTAGAAGGCCACGATGAAGCCACGAGGATTAATTTGAACCAGTCCAAGGCGTTCGACATAGTCGATCATCAGTTCATGGCGGCTGCCCTGCTGACCGATGGATTAAAACACAACTTCTGCAAGTGGATCAATCTGCTTACCCAATGAGGTGGTACAAGTGAACGGGAAGTGGTCGATCATATTGGCGTTGTCTCGGTTGGTTCGTTAGGATTGTCCGCTGTCGCACCTACTTTACGCTTTGGCGTTGGAGCCTCTTCGCAGGCTGAGGGACAGGATCTTTAGCGATGGTTTCATACATATGAGTTCCACTTCAGATCTGGAGTGAAGTCGGGTCACAAAAAAACACCTAGAGCGAAAAGCATTTTATGGTTACAACCAGGATCATTTACATTACAGTACCTTCTTCCGTACATTTCGAAATTCTTTGTCAAGAATCTCAAGATGTACAGAAGGTGCACCAGACCAGATATGACAAGATGAATTCGGACGTGAAAAATCTTCTGGCACAACCCAGTGAACAAACTTTCCTTAAAGTAGAGGCAGCAGTTTATTTAATATAGTCACTTCACTTCGTGTCAGTGGAAAACAAGTTGCTCTCTTGGAAGTTAGCATCAGCCATGATGAGTCGTTAAAATTTATAAGTAATATCTTTCCCCAATTAACCACTGATTGGGGGTTCTTTTCAAGAGCAGAAACTAGCAGTAAGACTGCGCGACGTTGCGTCAATTGGTGAAAGGGTTATAGAGTGGAAAATACTTAATCGCATACAAAAAAAGGCCCAGACGTTTTCGAGGATTGAGGAGCTTCGGCATGACAACAATATTCCATGTTGAGTTTTATCTGAATCCAGAAAAAGAAGTCAGTTCTTTTCTTCTTTCGACAAAACCATGTTTAGGTAATATATATATATATATATATATATATATATATATATATATATATATATATATATATATATATATAAAAAATAAAAAGAAAGAACAGTAAGATATAAAATCCGGTGTTCTTATAGATATTTTATTTTTACAAAATAGTGCTCAATGTAAATTTACAGAGCATTAATATTATAAATTAATTGATTTAAAATATGGTTATTTTCGCTACACAGTTCCAACCATGTTTCAAAAATAGAAGCTAAAACCCCTAATTTTATTTTTGCAAATAAATTAAAAGCATTAGTTCCATTTCATCTTCAAGCGAATTTTGGAGTAACTTTTAAAATTTACCGGTTTTAAATACACAGCTAAAATCACGTTTCCATGGTTACAGAATATTCTACTCAAATTGAACACGGGGTGTCTAGATTTTCCTTATGACAGTATCATTGTATCAGTTATTAGCTACATTTTGGTAAGGGGTGAGGATGTATTTTACACTGAAACCTGACGTCGGTTGAATGGATGTCGTCTGAATTTAAAAAAAAAAAAAAAAAAAAAATTGTTAACGGTAAAAATTTTCAACGTCATCTTTTAAAATTAAAGATTTTTTTACAATACTTTTTATTTAACTACGATTTGAAATATTTTCCTTTTAATTTTTATTTTACTATATTCTTTTTAAGAACAGTTAAATGTATTAGAATCCATTATATTATGTAGGATTATTTTAACATTAAGTTTAAGTATGTATATGAGGTTACATTTTTTTTTTTTTTTTTTATGACTATGACAGCAGAAATGGTTACTTAATTTCACTGATTCAGTAAACTTTTCTTTTATATATAAACCTATTATTATAATATTTCACATGTAAGTACTGAGGACATGGGTCATTCAAAAGCTTATGTTATGGTATTTCATATTAATTTTATTTTTATTTTATTTTATTTTATTTTATTTTACTATAGGTGTTATTTTTGGATTCTTTTTAATGCGTGTAGTATTATTTAAAAAGAAATTTAGGTTAGAATTCATTCAATTTAACTACAATTTTAATTACAAATTCAAAATTACAACTTTAAAATTTTAAAATATTTTCATTGTTTAGTTTTAATAGACTATATTACTTTTTTATAACAGAAGGAAAATTACTCATATTAAGTAAGATTATTTTTCCATATCAAAGTATATGTAAATTTTTTTTTTTTTTTTTTTTTTTTTTCAAATTTAAATATTATTTAATTAATATTAATGGCACTTACTACAAAACTAGCTAAGTCATTTCTCAGATTTAGTAAACTTTATTTATTTATTAATTAATTAATTTATTTATTTCAAATATATGTAACCCAATTAATAAAGTTTCATATGTATGTATAAATAACATGTTAGAATTCATTTTATTTTACTACAATTTTAATTTCAATTTTAAAATTATAACTTTAAAATTTTAAAATATTTTCATTGTTAGTTTTAATTTAGACTATATTACTTTATAACAGAAGGATAATTACTCATAGTAAAAGTAAAAAATTTTTTCATATCAAAGTATATGTAAATTACAATTTTTAAACTTTTAATTTAGATATTATTTAAGTAATATTAATGGCCCAGACTACAAAACTATCTAAGTCATTTCTCAGAATTAGTAAACTTTATGTATTAATTCAAGTTTAAGTATGTATATGAGGTTACATTTTTTTTTTTTTTTTTTTTTTTTTTGTATATAAACCTAGTGATATAATGTTTCTCATGTAAGTACAAAGGACATGGGTCATTCAAAAGCTTACATCTTATGGCATTTCATATTAATTTTATTTTACTATATTTGCTTTTTGGGATTCTTTTTTAGTGCGTGTAGTATTATTTAAAAAGAAATTTAGGTTAGAATTCATTCAATTTAACTTTAATTTTAGTTTCAATTTTAAAATTACAAACTTTAAACTTTTGAAATATTTTCATTGTTAGTTATATTAGACTATATTACTTTTATAACAGAAGGAATATTACTCATAGTAAGTAAAATTATTTTCAATATCCAAGTATATGTAAATTACAATTTTTAAACCTTTATATTTTAAAATATTATTTTAGTAATATTAATGGAACTTACTACAAAATTAGCCAAGTCATTTCTCAGATTTAGTAAACTTTATTTATTACTTAATTTATTTATTTATTTTAAATATATGTAACCTAAGTAGTAAAGTTTCATATGTATGTACCAAGAACAGGTTAGAATTCATTTTATTTAACTACAATTTTAATTACAATTTTAAAATTACCACATTAAAATTTTAAAATATTTTCATTGTTAGTTTTAATTGACTATATTACTTTATAACAGAAGGATAATTACTCATAGTAAGTATAATTATTTTCCATAACAAAGTATATGTAAATTACAATTTTTTTAAACTATTATATTTAAATATTTAAGTAATATAAATGGCACAGACTACAAAACTATCTAAGTCATTTCTCAGATTTAGTAAACTTTATGTATTAATTAATTAAATTATTTATTTTAAATATATGTAACCTGAGTAATAAAGTTTCATATGTATGTACAAAGAACAATGGGTCATACATTACCTTACATCATCTAGCTTTAGTTATAATTTCATTTTTCAGGAGGTGTTTTATCGGATTCATTCAAGTGTTTGTAGTACATTTATTATAGAGGTGTTTCGGTTAGGGATACAATTTATTTAACTACAATTTTTAAACAGTGTTTATGTTTTAATACGTTTTAACCACAATTTTAAATTTTAAATAACAGTTTAAAACATTTTCCTGCCATTCCAATAGACTTTTTTTTTTTTTTTTTTATATATTTAAGGAAAATTTTTTGACAATGACGGCATATAATAGCTATTTCATTTCTCTGATTCAGTAAATTTTATTTTTTATAAACTTAGTAATATATAGTTTCTCTTGTATACATAGAGGACACGGGTCGTTTAATGATCTACAAATTCTAGCTCTTCTTATTAACTTCCATTTTACTGTAGGTGTTTTATTTGATTCTTTTAGATGCCAGAAATATTTTGAGAGAGATGTTTGATTTTTTATATTTATTTATTCTAAATGAAGTTTGATGTTAGTTGAATCTTTTTTTGAATTCATGGCTAGTGCAACCTATATATATTTTTATGTTATCAGGATTTTCAATCGAAGAGATATTGCATTGGTATACTAATGATTCAGTGCAACATTTATTTTGTAGTGGGCAATTTTGAGGGTTTCGACAATTACATAGTTTTTTTTATTTACATCAGTTTTTATCTTAATTTTTCTATTGTCTAAATTTTTTGGTTTTGGTATAAGTGTTTATTTAAGATATTAGCATTATGGTTCTTAATGATTTTTCTAAGTTCTTTGTACAGCTATAACTTAATTTTAGTGTGTTTTATTGAAAATAGTACTTAGTTTATTTTCACAAGGAAATGTGACTATTAATGTGAGAATTTATGTCTAATCTGTTCTTTTACCATTTGGTTATATGGGGGAGTATACCAAATAATTTTTCTACATCTGTTTTTCTATGTTTTCCATTTCATTTTTATATACGCTAGTTTTGGGTTTTTTGTAGCCACTATCTTTTAGAGCCTTATTATAGCCATTGATATGCTCATCAAAAATCTTGTTATTAGCTAATTTGTACTAATTCGTTTACTTATAGATAACAGTATATGTTTAATTATAGATGGGGGGTGATTTGATTTAGGATGTATATATAAAGGATTGGTGTTGGGTTTTTATAAGGTGTGTATGTATTTTATTTAGATCTAAAGTTATATCTAGGAAGTCTACTTTTTTTTTAATTTAGTACTAACTGTAATTTTTAAGCCCATGCTTTTAAATTCTTTATATAATAACTTTCTAATTCTATCTATTTTGAAGTTCGTTGAGTTTCTAATGCCCATCGTCCCTGTACAAACCAATATCATTTGTATTAATTTCATAGTGTGCTGTAAGATTGTATAATATAAAGGGCCAATGAGATCAGAAGACTCAGCTGAGTCTAGTGATCCCATTGTGATGTCAAATTTGTCGTAAGAATTCTTAACCCATTCCTCACCTTTATGTATAAGTACTGATTTTTTGCTAACAGAATAATGTTCCTTTCTTCTTCTGTAATATCCGTAAAGTGGGTGGCGAAGTCCAACGCATTGAAAAATAGTTCTTTGAAATCGATTGGTAATAATTATCGATATCAAATTGTATTAATGTACAATTGTTTTTTCCTTTTAATGTGGTAAACCAGTTTATCACTTCCTTTGTATTAATCCACAGTTTGAGGCTAATTTTTTCTTTAATTTGTTTATTTACCCTTTCAAGGATCATTTTACTTATTTTTCCTATCTCCGGTCTTGTGGGATTAATTATCCTTATAGTTGGGATTAGCCTCAAAATCAGGTTTATGGTCCTTCAAGGTGATGTAGCATTCTCTTTGGTCTAGTTGTCCTACTCTATCACTGATCATTAGTTTATCAGTGATTTCCTTACTTCTAGTATTGATATCCCGAACTATGTTGATGTCATTGTTATTATTCGCTTTCTTGTAGTTCTTATACAAGTCTTTATTTATTAGGTCGTTATATTCTTTTATGGATGTTTTATAAAAAGTTCCCAGTTTTATCGGATTTTACTAAAATTTTATCTGTAGCATTTATATCCTTTACAATCTTATCCAGGCGTTTCTGGAAGTAGCTTTTCTTGTCATGGAAATTTATGTTGTTAATTATTTCAGTAGGTCCTTTTCGAAAGCGGACAAACCATGAATAAATGGTGCTGCATTTTTACTGTTAAAACCGTAAGTTTCCTTGTATTTTTGTTTTTTGGTTGATTCTTATTAAGGAAAAGTAAGCTCTCCATCTCATCCTTCGTATAAGTTCCTCTGTTTTATTCATTAATAACTCAGAAATATTCCTTTTTTGTTGGTATTAGGAATGTTCTTCAGAGAAATTCCGAAATTTATTTTTTCCATATTTTCTTCTTGTTAAAAATAAAGATTTAGAGTGCTCGATTTTATTTAGGAGCAAGAGTATGTATATAAATAAAAAGAAAGAACAGTAAGATATAAAATCCGGTGTTCTTATAGATATTTTATTTTTACAAAATAGTGCTCAATGTAAATTTACAGAGCATTAATATTATAAATTAATTGATTTAAAATATGGTTATTTTCGCTACATGTTTCCAACCATGTTTCAAAAAATAGAAGCTAAAAACCCTAATTTTATTTTTTTGCAAATAAATTAAAAAAGCATTAGTTCATTTCATCTTCAAGCGAATTTTGGAGTAACTTTTAAAATTTACCGGGTTTTAAATACACATCCATTACCGGGTTTTAAATACACATCCATTCAACCGACGTCAGGTTTCAGTGTAAAATACATCCTCACCCCTTACCAAAATGTAGCTAATAACTGATACAATGATACTGTCATAAGGAAAAATCTAGACACCCTGTGTTCAATTTGAGTAGAATATTCTGTAACCATGGAAACGTGATTTTAGCTGTGTATTTAAAACCCGGTAAATTTTAAAAGTTACTCCAAAATTCGCTTGAAGATGAAATGGAACTAATGCTTTTAATTTATTTGCAAAAATAAAATTAGGGGTTTTTAGCTTCTATTTTTGAAACATGGTTGGAACTGTGTAGCGAAAATAACCATATTTTAAATCAATTAATTTATAATATATATATATATATATATTCACTTCATAGTTAATGAGATTTCCTATGTGTCCAGACTTTAGGGACTCCCTGTAAAATTCATAAAATCCATATAATTCTGTTCTTACGATTTTTTGGTATTTCGGTAATGTCTCGATTAAATTTCTCAGATGAATTTGACAGTCTCTACACAAATACATTTTATTTGATATTCGCAGATTATATTGAGATGCTAGCAAATGGCTTCACCTATTGACATTTTCGCTTCTTTCTTCATTGAGTAAATCCCACTTTATTTGGTTGTAGGCCAAACCGTAAAAATTCAGTCTTGTTTGCTTCTAGGCCCAGCGCCATGAAAAAATCTACATATCATACTAAACCTCTCTTCATCAGTAAGACGTCTGAAATGCTTTCGTTTCCAAAGTGACGAATTCAAATGACAACATGATTTCATTATTATATATATTATAATATAAAAAAGCAATATTACATAACAAAAACAAACCTCAGAATATACACACACACACATATATATATATATATATATATATATATATATTATTTATGTTAGGATATTAAAACAAAAACATGATAAAAATCGTTACATAATAGAAATTATACTTCAACACTACAAATGTGTCTCCTCGGGCGATAGTAAATTTCAAAACTTCCTCTTTTTTTCGAGAATTTGTTCTCATTTTACCTGGATATATATCTATATCTATATCTATCTATCTATCTCTCTCTCTCTCCCTCTCTCTCTCTCTCTCTCTCTATATATATATATATATATATATATATATACATACATAAAACTTGAGATTAAGATTAAACATAATTAATACCTATGTGAAATGCTACAAGATGAATGAGACATTTCAGTGGATATATATATATATATATATATATATATATATATATATATATATATCACTGACATGAAGTGGGACAGTATATCAAATCAATAGCTGCATTTACTGCAAGGAAAGTTGGATCACTGTGTCGTGCCTAAAACGTTTCTCATCGGAATCCATCTTGCAAATTTACAAATTTGCAATTCGTGCATGCATTGAATACCGTTGCCACATCTAGTCTGGTGCTCCTGCTGTAGATCTAGAGATCCTTGATAAAATACAAAAGAAGGATGTGTAATGTAATTGAATCAGAGCAAGCATCTCGACTTCAATTACTTTCTCACCAATGTAACGTGACTCCCCTCTGTCTTTTCTACAAATATTTTCATGGCAACAACTCTGACGAGCATTTTCTTCTGATGCCCCGAATACATGAATTTAAGCATCTGATGAGTCCCAAATATAGGACGAAACGGCCGTCCAGTGCTTCCTGCATTCTGTAGAGGTTTCTATCAGACTCGATGAATTAATTAAATATCATTATCAAATCCTCCTACTAATTACTATATATATATATATATATATATATTGAATAAAAACAGATCACTTTAATGTTCCATGTAATAAGTTATTTCACCACAACCCTTTTAAAGGGCTCTGGATCATCAGACTTTACTTCCAAAAGTTGAAATGAAAAATGAAAAGAAACTTACACATTTTTGACGGACCGCACTAAGCATATGTAAAATTAACGAAGTGAGGAAGTGAGGGGGGAGAGAAGATATGAGTGAGTTAGATGTACCATTTTCAATTCCTTATCTTTAACCCCAGTCTGTGTAGGCTAGACGCCGCTTAACTTAACGTATGCTATCTAGATATAGATGGGTAAGGGATCAGGGAGAAGACCGACTTAAAGTGGGAAGATACAGTTAACAATAAAATAATAAATCTTGTCCCTGAGATCAGGATTCACTCAAATTCTTAGACGCTGTTATTTCGCATTACTATAAAGGGTATCTTTGGGGTTACAGTTTGATATAAATCTAAATGTCTAAAAAATCTACGAAGAATTTAATTTGAAGTTTGTTGGAGTTTTGGTTATTTTCTATGAAATAGTCGATTGGAAAATTCATAGAAAGTACATTGAAAGAATAATCCATTTTATATCTAGCAATCCTTTTTATTTTCCTAAACTTTTTTCTTATAGCTTAACGTTGACATCTATTCATTTGATTCTTGTTCATAAATTAAATTCGTTACTGTTTTTAGATACCTAATTATCAAGGTTTATTCTAATTCAAATAATTTTATCATCAATAATGATTATTAAAGAGTAATATATTTCAATTTAAATTAAATTATCAATTTAAAATTTATCTCCGTATTATTTATTTAAACTCACTTCCAATTGGAGAATATTAGAGAAGAGAATTGGATAAAAGATTACTAACAGAAAATTAGGTCCTTCTTTTACAATATTCTATATATCCGTACACATACTTTTTTCTTGTTGATTATTCAGTTGACATCTGTTCGTTTGAGTCTTGTTCATAAATTAAACTCGTGACTGTTTTTAGATACCTACCTAATTATTATCAAAGGTTGTTCCAATTTAAATAATTTCATCACAAATAATGATTATTAAAGGGTAATATATTTCCATTCAAATTAAATTACCAATTTAAAATTTACCTCTGTATTATTTAAACTCACTTCCAATTGGAGAATCCTAGAGGAGAAATTTGGATAAAACACTACTAAGAGAAAATTAGGTCCTTCTTTTACAATCCATACACACACACACCTCTACACATATCCGAACACCTATCTATATCTACATACCTATATCTCCCTATATACCTATGAATCCATATATACACATGCACACACATCTACATAGAAATTATATGTGTATTCCCATATCTACACACACACACACACACACACACACACACACACACACATATATATATATATATATATATATATATATATATATATATATATTGTGCCTGGTGGTATAAAAAGTAACTCTGAGAACAAAGCATGTTTGTCATTCTTTTTCCGTAAACTACGATGTTATAACATGGACCTTCTATTATAAAATACTGGTTAGCTGGCTAATCTCACAAGCCATTGTTTGTAAGTTTATTTCTCACTGGGTCATTAATGAATATGTCTGTAAGCCATAAATATGTACTGAATTAAAAATGGACATTATTATAATCATGGAAAGAGATTAACAACTTTAGCCAATAATTAGACAAATGTAAGATTTCTACATCTTATATTTGGCTAATGATTCAACAAATGCTGGTTACAGTTTATACTGAAATCTTTGCAGCTCATACCAAATACCGGGCTTGTTCTCAGAGTGCAGTTTTTTTTCCAGTCGAACGCTTGTGGCTTAAAACATGGAGAATATCTCTTTGGCCAGATCGTTACCCACGAGATAAAACCATGAGATGAAATTGTATCATTTTATTCCGTTGCAACCTTCTCGGAAGTGCCAGTTGTAGACGAGCGAGGTGGAGTGAAGCGAGATGAGGTGACAAAAAAAAAGTTCTAAATTGTGTGAGTGCCATCCTTTTCGCGTGTCGATCGAGCGGTCCACTGTCTTATAGAGAAACGTTCTAAGTCCTGTCATTCATCAAATCCTCTCCATTCAACTAACCATCTTTGTCAGAGTCGTTTGATATGGTTTTGTGAGGTCCACTTCATTCAGCTGAGCGCTTTTATCAAGACGATAGCTGTAAAAACAATTTCTGTGACATCTCTCAGATGTTTCGTTTAACAAGGTAACAGTTGACAACTGATATCGCTACATTACATTTAGATTTTGACGACCAGTGTATGTAGATGTCGGCGATTACATTAGCCTAACACGTTTATCTTTTTATCGCATTCATTTTTGCTTTTAACATTATTGTTTTTAATTATACCACATCGTAGTAATCGTAATTTTTGTTCTGTGATTGTGGAAGATTCTGAATTAATGCACTTTCAATAAATTTCGCCTTTTTTTTTTATCAGAACCGCATTATTTAAGTCGAAATTATGATCACACATCTTACGATGAATCACTCATGCATTGAGTATATTGTTTTCTAGAAGCCCCCTTTTATGTTCAAATAATCTTTTATTTAAATTCCTAGATGTTTCACTAATGCACTTCAATGGACATTTTTTTAACAGCTGAGTTAGTAAATTCCTGCTTCAGGTTTAATGGTGTAATTATTTTGTTTTGTTACCCTCATATCACGTTGAAATACAGGTTGTCTTTCGATCATCGAAATTAAACAACATAGAGCCTGGTCATTACCTAGATGGCCATTTGGGAATATCAAGTGCTGTAAGCGTGTATGTGCGGGTGGTGTGGTGGATAACGTGATTCAAAGAAAAATCGGAGAACCAGGTTCCAATTCCAGTCGGGTTCGTTATATTTACTTACATGCAAATATCCTTGTGAAAAGTATGAATTGATGTTTTCTCCCTATGGGTTAATTGGTAGGTCTTGTATCAGTAAATTATTATTATCTCGAAAAAACTTTTACAATCTGAAAATATTTTCTGGCATAAAATGGCCTGCAAATGGTTTATAAACCGTAAAAAAGAGAAATCAATCAATCAATATTCTTTTGCTACCATGCGTTAAGCACTATTGGATGATCATGACTCTTTTCGATTCATGATATCATGGAAGAGTTCCTTCAGTAGGCTACTATTGCTTTCCGCGCCAATCAAGGTTAGAGGACCAAGTCTAGCCTACAGCAAAAAAAAAAAAAAAAGGTTTAGGTTAATTAGTAAGACTTGTTTCGCTAAAACCTTTAAAACTTCTTATAAAATATTTAGATCTCAGCATTAAATAACCCACATAGGTGTTGATATGCCACTAAGCAAAAATAACCAACCAAGCAATCAATCAACCAACCCTTGGGGAAGGTATGAATACATTTTTTTATTTCCTTAGCTATGGGTTAATTAGTAAGACTTGTATCACTAAATTATTATTATGTCTTTAAAAACTATCTTAGAAATATTTTCTGACTTTACAGCAAAAGGGTATCAAATCAACTCCAGTCTAATCAATCCACTCAACTTTACATTGTTTTCTTTACGACATAAAAGCTTAATTCCCTTGAAGCCATTTTAATCATTGATCTGAAAAACATTTTTAACTAGTTGATAGTTTAGACCAGCGCTTTCCAACATTTTACCCTTGTTACCACACTTGAAATAGTTTCCATGTCTTACCCCCCCTCCCTTGGATAAAAATCACAACATATCATTATTAATATCTATCTCCTTTATATTTTTATCGTAGTTCACAGGATAAACATAATATATGGATCTCGTGCATGTGTCCAGTGCTTGTGTGAGTCACTGAATGATACACTGAATGAATCCGTCATGTACAGGTTCTGTCCCCTAACCAATGAATACGATTTCATACCGACTCAGTACAGAAATACCAAAATCCATTTCCCATGATTATTATAATTTTAAATAATGTAAGAGGTTGAAGCCTTTATTATAATAAACAAGGATTTTCCAAAAATATACCGTACGTACGTGCATAACAAAATTACGAATATAAAACCAAACAAAAATTATTCAAAAATCAATAGCTGCATCTACTGCAAGGAAAGTTGGGGTACTGCTGTGCCAGGAATTTTTCTCGTCAGAATCTACTTTGTACATTTAAAATCTACCATTCGTCCCTGCATTGAATGTGCTGTCAAATCTGGTCTGGTGCTCCTGCTATTCATCTCGAGTTTATTGACAAAATCTAAAGTATGATCTGTAATTTAATCGATCCTGAATTAGCATCTCGAATTCAGTCACTTTCTCACCGGCGTGGAATTACTTCCCTCTGTCCTTTCTACAAATATTTTCATGGCAACCTTTCTGACAAGCTTTATTTCCTGGTGCCCCGACTACATGAATTTAAGCGTGGTACTAGATTGGCATCTAGGTCCCACTCTTTTAGTGTTGAAGTAACTCAATGCAACCACCACTTCTACTCCAGCATCCTTTTCTCGCACTTCCTGTCTGTGGAACTCCCTTCCGTTTACTTGCTTCCCTGATAACTACAATCTTCAAAAATCTAAATGCAACATTAATCACCGTCTTCTATCTTCTTGAATCCCGTTCATCTTTTCTCTTTCCTCAATCCTCTAAAAACTCATTTTTTTCCACTTTAACTCCTTGTAACCCCCTGCGTACGAGTGGCATTCCAGCCTTGCTAGGCGGGTGGAGCTGAAATGATTAAAGAAATATATGTATGTACATAGCAATAACGTCTTTGGATGTAATATATCTCTTGGCATGGTTAATGGTGGTCTATTTTGTCTGTCCCACGATATCATGTAAAGTATCCACTTTTCATCACCCATGTGTTTAAAAATGGTACATTTAAATACGGTTCAGCTTTTTTTTGTTTGACATATGAGTTAGCCAGTCATAAACCCTGAGATAGTTGAAGTGTTTAGTGTTTATTAATTCCACATCCTGTACTTTTTTATGATGGATTCAGAGTATGTGCCATCGATACCCTCATTTTTGTCATATTTAATTTTTAAGCCTCCTACGGTATGGGACAAAAGTACACAGAGCGCAAACCGTCCCATGTTCATCTTTCCTTTCGAAATTTGTTATGGCTGATCCAGACTCCGAGGAATTTAAAAAGCTTAAAATTTATCAGTTCAGCTTTCTGAATTGTATGATGGATTCAGTGTAGGCGCCAAGACTATGAGGTAACAGTTCATCAGAATACGTGGGGAAAATAGCAGTTAGCCCTAGATATGGACTGGGATAAGATTAGAGTGCTCGGGAAAGCATCCACTGCGTCTGAACACTTTCTATAGAAACAGAGTTAGTGTAGGGAGAGGCTTGCAAACGTTTCGTCTGTGGGAAAGAGTTTGTAGGGTGGAAACAATGCAACACCAACAAAGCCATGTGGTCGTTTTTGGAGTATTGGAAAGGGAAGATTGTGTAGCTCCAGGTTAGATATGTTTTTTTCATTTTCGGTCTGACCTGGCTCTCATAAAAGTTGAGCATAGCATGAGGACTCGGGTACTTACTGGAGCGGTACAGAGAACCGACAATTTTTCCGGCATCTTTAGCGATAGATCGGATGTACGAGTTTCAGTTCAGTGGAAAGGTTTAGCTGAAGTCCTACTTCTTGAAATTCTTGGTCAAGAAAGGTAAAACTCAATCATTGCTTTTAATCGAATATTTATTGCTTTTTCGGTTCAATATTCCCAAACCAATTTTAACTTGGCAAATTCCTAAGATATATAGCCAAATAATATATTCAGTAATTCTTTTCATATATAACTCAATATGATTATTTTTTGCAATATTGGGAAGAACGCCTTATAGAAAAGAATATAGAAAAAGAATTATAGAAAAAGAATTGTAAGATATCCGAGTGATATCTGATAAAGTTAATATTTAGCTTTGACTCCCATGACAATCACTAGCGTAGTCTTGACTACCAAAAATGCAGAGTGAATATTCTCGGCTCAAAGTTGGAGACACTTTCTATGTTCGTGGGCTCCATGTGTCATGAAATGTATTTTTACGATGATTGACTACGTTTAAGAAATTAAATATCTTCACCATTAAACCCGACTAAAAATAATAAAGATATAAAAGATCTGAAAAAAAAAGACAAACTCTTCCAGCAAAATACATCGGGAGGTGAACTGCATGCCCAACTTCTCACGGAAGCAAAATCATTATTTAAACGCAGTTTAAGCCAACAGTCGAGAGCTGGGATAAAACGCAATAAAAATAGAATAAAACTAGTAATAAAATAATAGCAAATAATAGTGTAAAGCTTGTAATAAAATAATAGTAATAATGAGGAGTATATTGAGACAGAGTGTTTGAGATAAAAAAACAACAACAAAACAAACATTGAATAATATTAAAAATAAAATAATAGTACTAATGAAGAGTGTTTGTCTATATTTCTGAGATGAGGTATTATGTACAGTATTTACATTAGTCGGACTATTGTCCTCATCTTTGTCGCCATATTTGTCACAACGTTTCGGCCGTTGTACTCTCTGGCCTTCTTCAGGTGGTTGGAATTTCGAACTGAACCCTTTATTTCGATCACTGGGGTAGACTGTTCTAATTCCACGTGCCATGTTTGATGGATGTCAGTTATCAGTTATCTCCTGCTAATTCTCCCTCTGAAAGTTCTCGGTGTAAGATGATATGGAGAGAGAAGGGAGATCACCTCCCCCTGTGGGATCATGTTGAGATCATAGACAGGGAACACCATTGGAAAATTCGTAAACTTAAGGAATCAGCACATATGCTAGGCCACAAAAATCTCCTGAGCCGACCAAGCATAGAAATAAATACAATATGGGAACCAGTAATAAGGAGTGCCAGAGAAAAGCAATGATAACAAAGTTGCAATATGAACTCTGGTAAAGACATGCAATGATAACAGCAAAATTGCAATATGAGCACTGGTAAAAATGATGCTGAAAACATTAGGTTTATAATACTCAGAAGTTCATACCCAGATGTCCTCAAGGACACATGGCACAGTGGATAAAGGCGTTGGTTAGATCCAGTGACAGACTCAAAGTTCAATTCCTGGTTAAGGCAGTGGAGAACTTTCAGAGGGAAAATTAGCAGGAGATAACTGATAACTGACATCCATCAAACATGGCACGTGGAATTAGATCGAAATAAAGGGTTCAGTTCGAAATTCCAACCACCTGAAGAAGGCCGGAGCGTACAACGGCCGAAACGTTGTGACAAATATGGCGACAAAGATGAGGACAATAGTCCGACTAATGTAAATACTGTAATGAAGAGTGTATTGAACCAGAGTGTTGGGATAAAAAGCAACAATAATAAGATGGAGTAAATCTAGTCTCTATATGTAAAATGCAATGTATGTATGTATGTATGTATGTATGTATTTATAAATCTATATAAGCACATACACATACGTACACATCTATATCTCTATCTAGGTACGATGAGAACAAATAGAGTACACTTAAAAGAGGGCTCAATACATAGTAGAGCAATATTATATATTTTTAGGATATTCCAACAAAAACGTGTAAGAATCAATACACAATTGCAGTCGTGTTTCGACACATAATGCTCTCTTCAGGCGATTGTAAATTACTGACACGCGAACGATTAATTTGGTTTCAAAAACAAAATATATCCTCATTTTGGAAAAAAAAGACAAACAAAAGCTTTACACTGATCAACCAATTGAATATGATCTACGTTAAATTCAAACTAGAAATTATTATCTTAGAAATGTCAAGATTTGTCATCAAACAGTATCCAGACATTAACTTAAAGACTGATACAGATGGTTACAATATATTTACACATGTCAGTCAGTTTTCATAAGAAATAAAAGCGGGGGAGGGTAGAGAGGTAATTTAACCGAATGTCCAACTAGTTATAAGCTTCGTGGATTTCCTACATAATTATAAGCTTCGTGGATTCCCTACATAATTAGTTGATAAATAAGAGGCCTCTTTAAGAAACTAGTAAATAATCTAAATATACAGAATTATTTGGTAAATAATATGCAACCATTAAATAAATATCATTCATATAAGATGTTAATAATACAACCAATCAATGTAAAATGCCAAAAATACTACGTAATACCAATACAGCCGTATAAGATGTTAATAAAACTACCAGGAGATCAATACAAAACGAAATTAAATCCATATTAATCATACAAATAGAAAGATAAGCCATATATGGTGCAATGCAGTACAACTAAAATCTAAGAAAATACATTGTCAAATTCTAAAGTTTAGATGTATTGTAAAGTAAAAGGTAGACTGTTTACAATTTACCGTTAATTCGGTCTTTCATTTAATAAAGAATTCTTATCGAAGAACCTGATAATTTCCAATTTTTAATGCAAACACAGAAAACAGGGTTCATATAAGGATCTATATGTCTTTGCCATTTTAAAATTTTTCTTTTTCACCTTGGGAGTTTATTATCATCTTTTAAACTCCAAAATACTTAGAAAATGATTTATTATTTCTATAAATATTATTGGTGAAGGACAAGAGATATTGATACCACCTAGTCTTAATAGAATTCTTAGTACTACCAGTATAGAATTTTTCAGCCGTCGGGTTATCTATTGTAGAGATAGCATTTAGGTAAACAAGAGATTTAGTTCAACATTTGTTTAGTAATGGACATTGATCTGAATACCTACAATTAAATTGACTTGTATCATTAATAATATTTATCTTGGACATGCATTATGATCCCCGTCCTGATTATGATGATAAACTACACCCGCATCCTGTGTAAGATGGTAAACTACATCTGACAGCAAAGCCTTTGATCAGGAGGTTTTGAGGAGCATGGAACCCCCTCTTAATTGCTGGTGTTCCCAGGTCAACCCTGACCCGGGTTGGTAGCACCTGTCAGGGTCCCAGCTATGGGCAAATAGTTAACCCCACCAAAAGTGGTAAAAACACTAAGAAAGTATAAAAATAGGTTTTAATACCAGCAATACATTTTGGAAAAAATATATTACCAGCAATACACTTTTGGAAAAGAAAATATTACCTGCAATAAAAATCTTGTCGGCATTAGATAACCTATTGAGGTTGGTATCCGTAAAACAAAACAAATCAAACCAAATCATGTTCCATATTATTGAATTGGTTTAAAATCTCATTATTGCGTAACTTTATAATCTTCTCAAGATTATTGATGCAGCTATAAATTAGTTTAATGTGTTTCTGTTAAATATTTTCCTAAGAGGGTTACATTTAGGGAAATGTTTATCAATAACTTTGAAATTTTCTTAGATTTAATTTGAGTTTAATTTAGTTCTGTATTGATCTCCTGGTAGTATTATTAACTTATACGAATGTGTTGGCACTTAGTACTTTTGACATTTTACATTGTCAGATTGATATAATTAATATTTGATATAGATTATATTTATTTAACGGTTTCATTTATTTATCAAATAATTCTATATATTTAGATTATTTACTAGTTTCTTAAAGAGGGCTCTTATTTATCAACTACAAAAAAGATTATGTAGGAAATCCACGAAGCTTATAACTAGTTGGGCATTCAGTTAAATTACCTCTCTAACGCTTTTAATTTCTTATGAAAATTGACTGGCACGTGTACATTTATTGTAACCATTTGTATCAAGTTAATGTTTGGCTTCTGCTAGATGTCAAATCTTGACCCTGACGTATTTGTAAGATTTCTATTTATTGCGATTGTGTAGCGATTCTTATATGTTTTTTGTAATATATATATATATATATATATATATATATATATATATATATATATATATATATATATATATATCAGTTGAAACAACACTGGATAAAGTGTATGACTTCAAAATGAGAACTACTTCGAAGGAGATTAAATGCCGAATTGATAAATGTTATAGTTTTCTTTTTTATAGCACCAGTCCCCATACCTTTTGAAAAACCCCTCTCTCTCTCTCTCTCTCTCTCTCTCTCTCTCTCTCTCTCTTACACACACACACACACACACACACATGAGTCTGTAGCATCTGGGTGTTTACAGGCTTATAACTCCGCTATCGGCGATCTTTTATTAAATTCTTTTGCTTGCAGAAAGGACTATTCTCTGGAAGTCTTGCACGGGACACGACTCGGACTCCACCTTGACATCTTGGAGTCTGTTGTTATTAATATACAACGTCCTTACAACATAAGTTGGCCTTGTTCGGGGAGCCGGTTACCAATTAAACGCCTAACTAGAAAAATATTAATTTTTGTCCCCTCCTCTAGATTTGGTATATTTTAACACAGTTGTTGAAAATAATTTTTCTTTTCAAACACTTAGTTTTATTTGTTAACGATATTATTTTTTTCTAAAGATGTGTCGGCCGAAAGGTACCTAAAATTTTATTCGTCGTTATACTTTTGTATTTTTTATGAATAAAATATGATCCTTTTTTTAAAGATCCATATATATATATATATATATATATATATATATATATATATATATATATATATTGATCTTATCTTATCAACATTTTTAACATGGCTATTCGTTTATCAAGCATGTCCGTCTGCTCAGACCTATTTCTGTCTCTTCAACATTCGCATTTGTTTATACTGTAACTAGGCTGAGCAGACCTTACTTCAAGTATGCACCCATGACCGCATATAGATTTACCCGTTGTCGTACGACAACCGAAGTTAAGCAACGTTGAGCCTGGTCAGTAGCTAGATGTGTGACCGCTTGGGAATACATGGGGCTGTAAGCTTTGAGGTACGGGTGATAATAGCTCGGAATTGTTAATTGGAGAGCCGAGTTCCAAGTCTAGTTGGGTTCATTATATTTTCCTGAGGAAATGGTATGAATCTGCCTCTTCTTCCCCTAGCTATGGGTTAATTTGTAAGACTTGTATCACTAAAACCATTATTATCTCCTCAAAAAAAATTATTTACAAAATATTGAGATTTAGGCATTAAGCAACCCATAGAGATTGATATGCCACTAAACAAAAACAACCAACCAACCACATATGATTTTGAATTCAAAGTTGAGTTGGGATCAAATCCAGATCAAATATGGATCAGAATCAGAATCAACAGGATGATAACGTATTTTCAGTTCGGCTTGGAATTCGTTCATTTCTTTAAACTTCGAATGGACGCGTCGTCGCTTCAACGTTTGTTTAACAAGTTGAATCACGTGAAACATGATTAACCAATGAAAATCAAACCATACGAAAGTAAAAATAACAGAATTTATTCTTTTTCTCCATATTTCATTCTCTAATAAAAGTGAAACATGTTAGATTTATAAACGTTTCCTGATTATTTTCTATCGTATCATTCAAAGATGGGTTTCTTCTATACTGGTTGCCATTTATGGCCAGAGAGTTTAGTTTATCGTGCCACTTAACTTATACTTTGCGAGAGAAGGGTATTCTCAATGGCATCTGTGCGAAAGTAAATGCCAAAATCTAGAGCGGTATTCGAATTTGTATCGCCGATTTCTCGTTTGGAGAAACTCTAACCCCGACTTCGGCTGGAGTAGCTTCAAAATAATAATATGCTCAAGACCCAGGGGTGAGGGTAGCACCGTCCACGCAGTACCTATCCTTCAAGAGAGTGTCATTATCTGGTGCCTGAAGCGACCTAAAAGGGAAGCATCTTGAGAAATTTTGTCCACGATATTGCTGAAAAAACCCAGGTGTGTCAAGCTGCCATTTGCCAGGCTAGGCGTGGTGCGTCTGAGAGATCAACGGTGGGCGGCGGAACTGAGATGAGAGATAGGGTAATCATAACATCCCCGATGCAAAAAGAACCGGCAAACCATTGCACTATTTTAACTTCTCACGACAACGGCGACGGGAGTGGCGACGACAGTGGCACAAAAAGCGCTAAATGATGACTCTTGCTCACGATTCTTCAGGAGTAGGCTGAGATTTCACAGCCATTTCCGTAACCGTCACCGGAGAGGAGAAAGAGAATAACGAAAGACGATGGCGATCTCGATGCTCGGGTGCGAGCGGGTGCCGACGATTCTTTAAATTTTCTTTATTCTGGATTCTTTAACATTTAAAAGATTTTAAAAGTCAGATAATTTATGGACACCCTGTCTATAAAGTTGAAAGTTACTGTGCTCGACTTACTTAACAATATTTCACCAAGAGACTTTTAAGTTGAGTGAAGCAAGTCTTTCTGTAGCGTTCTTCAGTATTCCAAAGAATCGATTGACTTTTCGCATTTTATACATCTAGAAATATATTCGTGAGAATAATAGAAAGGGGAAAAATATGAATATGGAATGGAAATCAACGATGACAGGTCGGTTAGTTTTGCATTTCGCAACCATGTCGCCAAGGACAATTGTTTCAAACAAAGTCACAAAAAATCAATACTTTGGATTATCTATCAAATGTATGGCACTGTCAATCATTTTTCACACTCCCTAGATTAGCGTGTTACGAAAGAAATCTCGTGAATTAATATCATTAAACGATTGTAAGACTAAGACGAATCGATAAAGAAACGCTGTTGGGCAAAGAAGGATTTTCAACAAGATATAAATAATAACAGCAGCAAGAAGACAAAAACAAACAGCAATTATTATTATAATTATAGTTTAGGCGTTAGGGTAGATACTATTGAACATCAATATAAAGTCTAGTATCCCGTCTCTTCAGAAATATACATTTTGCTTGGTACTGAAAATACTTTGCGAAAGGTGCTCTTTGTCAGAAGTTCCACGACTTGATGGAGAACATCCATAATGAAAAATCAAGTCGACTCAAGGTTTAAACATGATGAATATTTACCCGTAGGCTCAAGAATAGACACGAGCAATATTTCCTTATAGACTAAATTACAGATATGATCATTATTTACCTGTATGTTCAAGTACACACTTCCGTTTATAATCAATTCTATATGCTTTGTGTGTTTTATTTTGTCAGTCAGTTACGTGCCATGCGTGAGGCAATCATGTATCTTTTGATACATGACTGACGAGGCAGATTTTTTCCAGCAGTAGGTTACCATTTCTTTCTGCGGTAGATCAGTTGCCATCCAAAGCTATAGAACCCAGTCTGTCCTGATATTTACCCATAGCTGGGACGGGGAAGAAGAGGATTCGTATTAGCATGTAAATGATGGTAATGGATTCGACTGGAATCGCTATCCATTACTCCGTCGTGCCTGTTTTGTGGCCGGTATATATGCTTTTGATGAGAAGTTATATTTTCCTGGTACATTTGACCCGCTAACGATTTTGGTGGATTCGTATAAATCCAAAGGAATAATAAGACATATAATTTGAACAAAGAAATAATAACAAATATATTGTCAGGGCATTTTACAAAAGAATAGATGAGAAATGAAATGAAATGTGAAAAGCAACTTTAAGTGTCTGTAGTTGATTACTTATATTTTGCAAGAGCGAAAAGAATTATATCTTTTCGCTATGAAAATTCACCGAGAAAGAGATCGAGTCTTTCGATTATCGTCCCGCCTGTAAATCGTCATGAGGCGATAATTCCAAAGTGTCACCGCAACCAGGAGACGGTAATTCAACAATCTTTCCTAATTAATGTATATTATGATGTAACATCAAGAACACACAAAAAATGAATTTCAGTTGTTCGAACAGGAATTAGAATTTGTGTAATTTACAAAAATATCTTGTTATAAAGCTGCTTCGTTTGAAATCGTTGAAGATATTAACAACCTTTTTTAATCATGCATTTATTACAAAATGTCGTCCAGAAAAATAAAGATAATTTTTTAAAGTATATAATGTTTTATTGTCTGACAATCGAACGATTTATGGGAGAGACACCGAACAAATACGAATTTGAAACATGGCTCCTCAAAAATACGAGATATCTCAAGATTCGTCTCTGTGCAACTGTTGCCCAATTGGATTAGAATTCTTCATATGTCAGCGCAAAGAGGGAGAATTCCTTAAGCTAAACGATAAATCACTAGCAAAAAACATTTTAAAAAAGAGTTATATAAACACAATGAACGCAGCCACCACACAAAAAATACCAAAAAAATCATCATTTATTCAGTTATCGCATTTGCGCCGCCGCTGTGGTCACCGTCCCCTTCTGTTGTAATTGTGGTTCATGGTGACATTCAAGACAAAAAAAGTACGATGACATGCCTGTTCCTCTTGCAAACGGGTATGTTGAGGTTAGCTCGTTCCTCTTCTCAGAAGTTTCTCCGCCCACGTTGACCTCTGAGGCGCAGCTCATACGATCAAGTTGGCGACTGGATGATGGCCGGTTGGGGAGAAACATTCCCCTTCATCGGTTTGGTCGGGAAACCCTTCCGACTACCTTTACACAGTTTTACCGGCAGGTCGATGCCGTTGACCGGGGTGTGACAGTCGCAGTGTGACTTCTTGGAGCCATGTATGAGAGTTGGATGTAGGCCGTGTACCAGTTCTGTTTCGCATCCCATTTCATCTGAGTAAAGCAAGACCGACTACTTCGCAAAAAAAAAACCAAAAAAAAAAAAACCTCACCAACTAATAAATGTTCTACTATTATAGATGGATTATATTTTCTTTTATTTTGTGTCTGCTATTTGGAGCCCAACTCCCAGACCATAATTATAGGATTGTGAATGAGCTTTTTTCCTATAGTAAAAACTCACCCAATACAAAGCTCGAAGGCAAACGAGGTAGAGAGTTACTGAAAAAGGGTGGTTGGAAGTGAAGATAACGGGAAACGGGACTAAATAAGATGGATACCGACTGATCCCTGACTTGTAGAGTTCATGGAATCATCTAGGCGGTAGTCTTTTCCATAAAGTATTAGTTCTTGGGGGAAAGAAGCCGCTTGAATAGATTACAGGTTAATAAGAGATGACGTAATGGAAAAAGTTGACTCCAAATCTTCTCTTCCACCCATGTATAAAATCGTACCATACACTTTCTGGCCTTGATAGGAGGAGAACAACTCTGAGTACAATTAAATGTGAATATAGCGGAAATGAAGCTGATTCGACTCCTTGAATGTAGTATGGAGTGTCCTAACTGCAAAGGTCTGAACTTGTGGCAACAAAGAACAGAGCTCAGTTGGACATAAGAACGATTCTCTTCTCTTTAAAGCGACATTTCTTGAGGGGATAAGCTATCATGAATATCCACAACATTCGATTCTTTGCTATCAGTGAAGTACCATGAATTCTTGGGAAGCACAGTGGAGTGGTTTCCTGTTAACTTCGTCACGGTTTGGAATTCAAATATTTTTTCTCTTAGACTGTTTGCCATCAAAAGCTAGAGAGTTCAATCTACCTCTGTTATTTAACCATTAGCTGGTGAGAGAAGAAACGGTTTCATGCCTTTCCCAAAGACATTTGTGTGGAAGTAAACGCAAGAGGTGAAACTAGTGAATGGTGAAATGTTTCGAATGAGAAACAAATAATAAGAAAGCAAAATGGTAAACTCAACTTCTTTATTCGACCCGTTTCTCACTTCTCTTCGTGTTATTTCAAGAATAAAACAATGTTCTTCCTATTATTCATTATCGCTGGGCAATATTAACTCTTTGAGTCCTGACACCCGCTTTACCGGTAGTAGAGAAAAATGACTTACTGCCCAGCCACCGGTTGAACGGCGGGTAAACACTTGTAACAATTTTTATATCTACCGTGAAACATTACATACCAATTATTTGTGAATTTTGACTCAGGAGCGAAGGCAGAAGGGTTAAAATTGTCCAGGAACGCAGAGATCAAAGGGTTAAAAAGTTATCACACGAAGGCATTGAAAAAATCACCTGATACATAGAAAGTTTTCTGTAACTAAATCTAAATGTCTGTAAACAGCTCCAGAGAAAATTGAAGTAAAAATTCGATTCACACGTGAAAAGGCTGACTAACATTTTCTAATTCTGAAATGAGGAAAATTAATTCAATAAAAGGAAAAAAAAATAGACCAATGCTGAAAGGAGGAAAAAAATGCATAATTTGTTTCATTTGCCTGCAATTAGAGTCAAAACCTGAGCTACAAATTGAATAATTGCTTTAATTTTTCGAGGCAATTCAGCAAGACAACGACAAATATGTCAGACTACTTTGAGATTTGATTCAAAAGTATCATTTTCTCATTTCCGATTTCAACAAATAAAAATGTTACTTACAATTATCTGGAATATTAATAAAATCACATGTCTGGTTTGAAATGTTCTGATATCTACAAAATAAGAAATATTAACCTACCATTATTACAACCTGAAAAAAAAAACATACTACAATATAAGAACGATAAAACTACCATTATTACGACAACCAGAATACATGTTATGAAGTTTTGCCACGCGCACTGTATTCTTCGGATTGGGTCAGCTTCATACTACCACCTTTTTCGGTCGCTTTCTAACAATATGAGGAGCTTAAAATGTGGAGCTTAAAATGTGGAGCTTAAAATATGACTTGATGAAGTTATCGAGTCAAAACTTAATGATTTCTATCTTCGAATGATTGAACAGTTACTGGATCGTTGGCAGGACATGGTAAACAATGAAGGGAAAGAAATTGTTGAATAATCATCGGAACTTTTAATAAATAATAATTATTAGAATAAATTATTTAAAAAAAAAACGAATTTATATAATAACCTAATATACAGTGTGAGGAAACAAATATTCGTACACATTTTTAATTTATTCTATTTCCAGTTAATGAATAAACATACTTTTCATATAATTAACTGTACACAGATGCATCATAACTATATATGCATTGAAAACAGAAAAAAATTGATTTAATAGAAATAAATCTAATTTATCCATTTTTACAATGCAAAAAGAAAATACATATTCTTCATTGTAGAATAGCCATTATTCATTTCTACAGCAACCAACCTTTTCTTGTTGTTCTCAAATTTTACTTTTAAATAAAAATCTAATATACACTTGTCTGTAGCATAGTTACAACTAAGTAAATATTTCCGTTGCGACCAGTATTATCTTTCATTGTTTTAAAATTCGCCACGCAAGTGTCTGGTCAACCGAGGATCAGGAAAAACATTTGTTCAAAATGATCTTATTGCTAACAATATAAAAGTAAGTACATCTATCTGGATTGGCTTTGCTGCAACACTCTTGAAAGGTGGTAAAATTCTTCACAGTATATTCAAGTTTCCAATTTCTTTGATTGAAACAAGTATTTCAGTCAAAGGAACTCGATCAAGGAGACTAAATTCTAATCGAGGAAACATTCTTAGGCGAGTAAAAGTCTTCATTATTGACGAAACTTCAATGATACCAGCTTATGCTTTGAATGTTATAGATAATTGTTTAATAAATATTACGAATAGTGATAATATATTTGGTGGGAAAATTACCGTACTAGGAGGAGATCCAAGACAAATTCTTCCAGTTGTTCCTAGAGCTCTTCCTGCAGCTGCACTTGATGTCTGCCTCAAACACTTTTCTATTTGGAATGATTTTCATCAAATGCAACTTAAAGAATTCATGAGAACAAATGCAAGTGAACAAGATTTTTCGAGATGGCTAATACAACTTGGAAGTGGATTTATTCAAAGCTCTCTTGATAATCTCGTAGAAGACACGATTGATATTTCCTGAGAAATGCATATGTAACAATTCTTTACTATCTGATATATTTGACAATTGTACAGCAGAAGAAATGAAAACTGGAGTGATCTTATCCCCTAAAAAATTGAACTGCTTAGCAGTAAATGAAGAAATTCCAAGTAGATTGCCCACTGAAACTAAGACATATCTAAGCATTGACTCCCTAACTTCCGATAATGAAGAAGAAGTCCAGAATTATCGCATTAAGCTTATAAACACCTTCTGAAATACCTCCCAATCGCCTTAACTTACAAGTTGGAGCAATTATTATGGTTCTTCGAAATATCTCTATTACACAAGGTCTGAAAGTACTTCCCCTCCAGGAGCATAGGATCGAAGCGTCAATTTTAAGTAGATAAAATGAGAGTACTGATTCCAAGAATCAAACTTAATCCAAGCGATGCAAACATTCCATTCATTCTGCATCGGACCCAGTTTCCAGTTCGTCTGTCCTATTCTATGACAATCAATAAAAGCACCGGGGCAAACATTCAATAGAGTCGGCATACACTTGTCACAGCCAATGCTTCACTCATGACCAGCTTTATGTAGCGTTTTCAAGAGCAAAGTCGTTGAACAGTGTGAGAGTTAAAAGGATGTGTCTCAAAACGATTCCCACTCATGGTCGCAGAAGGGGAATCATCTTCACTAGAATCACTGCATGTAGGGAAGTGTGATGTAACCGATGTATTTCATAGGTACTTTCATACAATAACTTAAAATAAACTTATATTATTAAATATGAAATAAAGAATAATATAATTTTTTATTAACCAAAATAGTGCAAATTAAACAATTTTTATTAACTGATAAATATTCATTGGACGATATTTAACTTATCCATAAAATTTTTTCACGGGTCTAGCTAGTGAAGATATATGCGTAAGATACCTTCTATAATTTTGAAAGCAGTCACTGTTGTTGTAAGGCTTCTTTTTCGTATCATTGAAGTCATTTGTTTTGTTTTGTTGCTTCTATTTTGGCAGAAGTGTTCTCATTATCCATGGATGAGGTCCAAAAAACCCACGGCGGAAAATATTGAAGAGAAAAGACAAGTTTTAATCTAATGGATAATTATATAAGACAAGTTATTTGAGTATAAAAAAGAAATTTAATCTCTTGTTTTACACGCGTTGCTAAGAATCGAACGCGTGTTGCTGGGAATCAGCTGAGCAGATTGGTATATTTGACACCATATTTGGTTGTAAAAATCCGTGCTGTAAACAGGACATAACAGAACAAAAAAAACTGTGCTTTCTGTATCTGTTGTCGCTTACATAGAAATAAATAGGAGGCGGGTGCTTTGTGTTTACCAAAGGTAGTCCGGTAAAAACAAAAGGACAAACGAGAAGAAATGAAAGTGAGGAAATTTTGTCGTGCTAATTTTCCGAGAGTATTTATGGAATGGGATCCTGCCAGAAAAATCAGCATTCGGAATGCTAGATTTGAGTCACAGCTTTGAAGTTCAAAACGAGGCATGAACTCACTTAGTGCGAGCTGAGACACGAAGTGCATAACGAGATGCGAACGAACTTGTTGCGAGCAGAGACACGAAGCGCATAACGAAACACGAATTCACTTGGTGCGAGACGAGACACGAAGCACATAACGAGACACGAAAGAACTTGGTGTGAGACGAGCTTTCTCAGTATCGTTCTTTGGTAAACGACCAATATATAAGGTTGTATTTACATCACCATTGTCGGGAGGGACAATCAAGAAGGATAGCTACACAAGTCAATCACAACAACGGCTCCAATAACATATTCTTCTTCTATGTGCCGTGTCCTTTCTGAACGTCGGCGATCACGGCTCTCCACAATTTCCAGTTCTTCGTAGCTCTTAATATTTTTTAAAAATCTCTCCTAAATCTTGTTCGTTACCAACTTACTCAAGCTCGCTAGGTAAGTTAAGTGACGCGTTGTTTTTCTTTTGCCTGCCCTGTGAGTATTACATTTTTCATGCCGTCTTTCTTAATTATGTGCCCTAAAAATTTCAACTGTGTCTATTTGATGTTCTTTTTGTTCCCATTTTCTCTAAAATTTCCTCGTTGCTCACCTGTTCAGTCCATGGTATTCTCAGCATCCTTCTGTTGCTTCAAGTATCTGCTTTATCTGTGAGGAGCTTGTCCGACATTAACTGTTGCACTTTTATTGCATATCAGTTCAATACTCTTTTCTTTGTTTCTAACGGAATTGTTCTGTTTCTTAATACCCTGCATAGCTTTTTTAAATTCAGAAATTATATATCGCTATCGCAATCCAGCTTTGGCTTTCAGTGTTCTCTGCTTAAGCACTTCCCAGATATTTAAATTGTCCGTTTTGATTTCAGTATCTTCATTTAGTAATTTGCACGTAGGGCTGTTTCTTTTGCTAACAACCATGCATTTTATCTTCTTGCAATTGATGTTTAGTCTTTTCTTCTCGCTTTCTTTTACTACTTTTCTGAAGGTGTTTCCTTTCTGTATCTGCTATCAACATCGTGTCATCTACATATCTTATTTTATTAAGATTGTCTCCGCCAATAATGAATCCTGGTAGGCCTTCTAATTCTCTCAGAACCGTCTCACTCTATAGGTTGAAAAAGTTCGGTGACTTTTACACTCCGTTCTATATTTGTCTATTTATGGAATTCATTTTCCAAAATGCAGGCGGTTTACTATCAGTATAGGTTTTATAGCATAAAACATTTACGTATATTTGCTCAATAAAAAATCCAGCAAATTTATATCCACTGTGGCATGTGGATAAAGGCGTTGGTTAGATCCAGTGATAGGACCCAAAGAGTGTGAGTACAATACCCGGTTAAGGCAGTGGAAAACTTTCAGAGGGAAATTAACAGGAGATAACTGATAACTGATACCGATCAAACATGGCACGTGGAACTAGAACAGTCTACCCCAGTGAGCGAAATAATGGGTTCAGTTCGACATTCCAACCACCTGAAGAAGGCCGGAGCGTATAACGGCCGAAACGTTGTGATAAATATGGCGACAAAGATGAGGACAATAGTCCAAATAATGTAAATAATGTATATATATATATATATATATATATATATATATATATATATATATATATATAACCAAGATATTGTAAAACTAGAAATGCTGTCAGTCAGTGGAAACCTGTAAGAAAGGATATTTAAGCCAAGCAGAATTTGTAATAAAGTGCTCGATATCAGAAATAGAGCATTAATAAGATTAATACAAATATAAATTTTGTTGCTGATTGATATTATATTAACCACCTCGAATCTGGGGTTTCTTTGAAGAACCGTAATCGTTCTGTCTACTGGTTATGAGGCAACAGCAATTGACTGCGGATTTTCTCATTTTCGTTTATGTTTATACTAAGTTAAAAATTAATTATTAAAATTATTTTAACTTCATAGAAAAATAATGAAAATGAGAAAATCCGCAGTCAATTGCTGATACCTCCTGACGAGTGGACAGATGGATTACAAAACGGTTTGTCTACGATATAACATCCATTGGTTAAGCGAAAAAATTTATTTGTAATAACCCTATATATATATATAATAATGGACTCTCCCGTCGGTTTCGACGTATGAGGATCTGACAGCTTATTGATTCAGTTACGAAATTTTGTGCGATAATCTTAAGTGGCATTTAAGACTCGCTAGTGATTTACAAAGGAGGTCACATATGGAGAAAGTGTGAGGATTGTGAGATGAGATCACTGTTAGATTGGCTGACTTTTTAGATCTTGACTCGCTTCTTGAAGATGATTCAGACAAGCAGATTGAAAATTGCTGAGTCCACTAAAACACGTTAATCTCCATTCTACCCGCTCCAAAGCTAAGAGCTCAAGGGTGTTATGTGGTATACTGACTGCTGACAAGTTGCTTTTCAGCTTGTCTTTGTAACTTAGCCATGGGCATCTCACATTCCTGTAGCCCTGATCTAACTGGCTGTACATTAGGATCCTGGATATCCTGTCATCAGACATTCTCAAGACATGACCAGTCCACCGTAACTGAGACTGACCACCGTAATTTTATATATATATATATATATATATATATATATATATATAAAGAACCAGTTCATCCTGGTGATCACGTGTGGTGAAACCTAGGTAGGTAGGTAATTTTTTTCTTTCTACCAGAGATTTAAGGTACTGGACTATTTCTTTCGCCCTGTTCGGAGCCCTGGTGATTTCTTTTTTTCTATTTTCCTCGGATGTCAATTTATTTGAAAATTGTGTTATCCAGTTTTTTTTCACCCACCGAGTTGAAATTGATTTCCATTATATATATATATATATATATATATATATATATATATATATATATATATATATATATAAAAATTTTCAAATAAATTTCAAATATGTGTATGTATGTGCGTGTGTGTGTATTATTATTACTATTATTATTTTGCTCCCTTGGTTTGAACCTGTCGGCATTTTCAGGCGATTCTGGTCAACTGATTTCCTCTTTATTTTTTAAAAATTAATGAACGCTTTATTATTTAAAAATAAATAAACGCGCGATGTGAAGTGTGATAGAAGGGGAGGAGGATGAGGAGAAAAGCATGGGTATTGGAAATGTATCAGTGGTGGAGGGGGTTTAAAAGAAATGTACATACTTTCTTTTCATCCTGGTCCATACGAACTCAAAAGGAAATTTCCGATAGCTCATCCCATTTTTTTTTGTCTCGAAATGTTATTATTGTTAACGTTTCTTGTGGACAAAGGTTGCAGATATTACTATAATTGTTGTAAGGTTTGTAATATATGTTCAGGGCATTTTTCCAAATTTTTCGTTGACGACAACACTCATTATCAATGGCTCTGAGACTGCAACAAGTTATTTGCTAAACAAGCAAACGAGCCCGCGTTCACTTTTGTAGGAGAAACCATCGCTTGATCTGGCGTGCTTTAGACTGCTCGGTCACAGAGATTGAACAGCTTAGCAGGGTTTTATTTTCACTTTTAAGGAAAGCACATTTCCTCGTATAAATTATGCTCCTTGGCAGGGTTCGAACAAGCGCCCCTCCCCCCTCTGCGTAGACCGAAACATGAAATACATTTTTTAAGCAACAAAATGGGGTGTCTATTAAAAAGAAAAAAAAATGCGTATTCACTAATTGCCATTATGTTGCAATTTTAACATGTTTTAATATCCTAAAATAAATAGTATATATATATATATATATATATATATATATATGCATGTATGTATGTATTTGTCAGATTTCCCTAAAATTTTTCTTATATACATTTATATGTCGTTTTTACACACACACGCACACACACACACACACACACACACATATATATATATGTATATATATATATATATATATAACAAATCAAGCTATTGGTAAAGCTACGAAATACAACCCTACGAATATTACACCTGACAAACGAAAAATATTGAAAAGAAAAAACCAGCACAGGTAAAAAGCAACAAAAGAAGGAATCATAAAAAGGAAAGCAGAAAAATAAAAGTAATAAGACCACGTCCTACCTCAACAATAACCAAAAGTGCTCAATGTCTCTTACAAATAGACCAAGAAAGAGCAGTAATACTAACCAACAAAACAACATAAAGCGACTCGATGCAAGCCTTAGTCGCTTTGTGCTGTTTCGGTGGCTAGTTAATATATATATATATATATATATATATATATATGTATGTGTGTGTGTGTGTGTGTGTGTGTGTGTGAACATTGAAGTCAACACTCAGAAGCGACAGGCTGTTTCAGGCCACGTCTAGCATGAAGCATCCTGTTGCCTTTTGTGTGTTGACTTCAATGTTCACTTTATATTTACATACGCTCTGTCTCTGATACTGAGCACTATATCCCATAACTATAGCACACCTTAAAATTATTTCTTCACACACACACACACACACACACACACACACACACATATATATATATATATATATATATATATATATATATATATATATATAATGGTTAGGACTTTTTTAACACTGTGTTCCTATGTTATAAATCGATGAACTTTTGTTCAAAAGTAATGAGAAAGGCATTAATTTGTTTTAGTTCTTAAAAAAGGTTACCCAAAAAAGATAATTCGGTTTGACCATATCCGCAATAAGGATAAAAAATCAAAATATTTAGAAGGTTTACTTTTCAATTTGCTATTAATAGGATAATACATATGTATTTTAACACATTTAACAATTTATAGCATAATATACAACCTTACAAATAAAAAGAAGTTGTAAACTTGCAGAAGCTTTATTTTTCAATTTGCTAATGATGTAATTGCATAGTACTTATTTATTTTTGCAAGCATTTAACGGTTTATAGGATAACATAAAAACTTGCAAATAGACAAAGGCAAGTTCTAGAAGTTTTCCAGAAATTGCCAGTAAATCATAGCACTACTATACTTACATATGATTTTTTAAATTACATGACATTTAAAAAAAATAAACTGAATTAAATCCGTCTTCATTATTCTTGAACATATGTTCATAGAATTGAGATACAGAAAATCAATTATTTTACAAAAAGTCATAACCCTAATATATATATATATATATATATATATATATATATATATATATATATATAAGGTAATTCTAAAAACAACTGTCACCTGCGTAAATGCGAAGCTCTTCAGTAAAATGAATGGAGCACTATGGCTGCTTGGCTTTTGTTTCCTTTTGTAAAAACAATAAGCTAGATTTGGCTGAATCCTTCTGTCGAGTGCAGATGGTTCAGTGATAGAAGCTCTGACTGACACCAAATCTTTTGGGTTTCGATGCGGGCTTGGAGCATTCGGTTGTCTAGTCGCACTGAGGAGCTGTGATACATTACTGTCTGCTACTGACATATATATATATATATATATATATATATATATATATATATATATATATATATATATAAAGTCAGAGTTGAATTAAACCAGGAAACAGTAGTATTAAAAGTGCTCAATACACGTATAAAAAATCCAAATTTCACATGTAGAGCTTTTTAAAATTAAAAATCAACCGATTCCGCTACCTTGGTTTCAAACTTTCGGTATCTTCAGGCGATTTTCATGAATGAATTTCCTAACGCTTCATTTAAAAAATAAATTAATGAACGCTGTATTATTTAAAAATAAATAAATAAGGACACGATGTGATTGTGTGGGTGGGGAGAAGGAGAAAAAAAAGCAAGTGAATTGGAAAGGTATCGGTGGGGTGTTAAATGAAATACATATACTTACTTTTCATCCTACTTTTTCATCGCATATGTTCATCCACAGAAGATTTCAAGCATAGTTGGAGTATCCCTACGGACAGTATTTAATGTTGAGGAAAGAATGACTATGAGGGAAACTATTCCCGGAAAACCTGGAAGCGGCGGAATCAGCAAAAAGTTCAATAATAATTTCATCAACACTCAAATGCAAAATTTCGAAAGACCTAATGAAATCCATGAGAAAATTAGCAACTGAACTTTAGGTAGATGCTAAGACTATAAGAACAGCAATGAAAGATGACTTAAAATCTTACACAAGAACACGAAGAAATTTCCTGACACGACCCATGAAGGCCAGAAGATTGGAAAGATGAAAAAACGTTGACGCTATTCTGGATGGCAAGAATGACAGATATTTGCACACCCAAAAGCTCATGTCAAGGGCACTTTCAGAACGAAGCATCCAGCTCAAGTTATGATCTTTGGGGTCGTGACGTCCGATCAGAAAAATGCCTATCAAATTTTGTAAACCTGGTGAAAAAGTTAATACTAATGCCTATTACAAAAGATACAATGTATTACCATGGCTCAAAAAACAACTACACAGAAGGAAACTATATATGGACTCAGGATGATGCTCCTGCCCATACAGCAAAAAAGCACAAAATTTCTGCAAATCCAATTTTGTCGACTTTTGGCCATCACATTTCTGCCCCTCTTCCAGCCCAGATCTCAACAATCTAGATTATACTTTTTGAAGAGTTTTAGAATATGCTACTAATAGAACCTCTCATCCAAACGTTAACTCTTTTATGGATACCATCGGAGAAGAGTGGGACAAGATATCCTATGTTTTTTGGAGAAGAGTTGTAGAAGTTTCAGGTGGCGTGTGTTTCTGAGTTGCAATTTATCACTTATCCAGTTCTGGTTAAAGATAAAAGTGACATTGTCGTAAACTAACAAAGAAAAACAATGCATGCACATAGAAACAGCATTATTAAGACAAAAATAAAGCTCTTTGATAATATCTGTGATGAGAGTCGAAAGTAGTCAAATGATCCAGTATCATATTTTGTCGACATTTGTTATGTGTGCGTTTTTGCTCAACCTTCTAGATATGTAAATAGCAAGACGATGTTCAAATTTCGTCTGTTTCTTAGGATTTCTCCTCACGTCCTTCGTGATACTTCCGAAGGTAGGTCGATTTTTTTCGTTCATACTAAAGAAACAGAAGGCTTTAGGTTTTTTCAAGATCGATATCGTAGTTTTGAAATAATTGAATCCATTTGTATTTTGTTCTTAGACGTTGAAGCATTCAGCCTTTCAAAATAAAAACATTAATAAGATGACATTTTTATTTCATGAATTTAAAAAGATCACGACTGATTAAAAATGAAAAAAACCCCAAAAAACAATGGTTTAAAAAAATGCCAGAACCTCTTGAAATGTAAGAAAAATGAAAAATAAAAAAATTGTCAAAGATTTTCCGAAGCCGACGAATGCAATTCTATGTTAAAAATAAAGAAAACGAAAAAAAATCACTTTTCATTATATTTTTTTCCTATTCTGTTTTTCCCATCTTATCAGCATTCCCGTTGCCATTTTTTTTAATATTATCATGCAATATAATATCGTCAGGATAGTCTAGAAAAAAAACAAAAAAAAACAAAACAAAAACAAATGACCTATAAAATAACTGAAATACGTCTGAAAGATATAATAAAAACAGTGACCTTTCATCTCTGAAAGAATCATATTTACATTATTATTATTATTAGTAGTAGTAGTAGTATTTACTAGAAATACCCGTGAAATTTTCACGGTTTTTCTATTTGTATGTTTCTGTTGAATTTTAATTTTTAAGTTAATCATTGAATTAGTTCATGGCGAGTTTTACGATAAGAAAATATCCGTAGAAATTGTTAAATATTTGAGCTTAGCAGCTTTAACAAATTATTGCAATTACGATAATAAATATGTATGTTGGTCGTTATTTTAAGAAGTAAGGGGGTACAAATAAAAATATATGAAAGTGACAGCTTTTCATTTCACTAAAACAGACTTCTATCCGCACTTCTTTCTTTCATTCATTTTCTTAGTGAATATGTTTTCGATACGTCTTTTCTGTCTTTCAACGCGATCAAAACGGAATAGTCAATTATTTATGAATTATCGACATTCTTACTACAGCATCTATAATATCTCAAGTCTCTATATAGTCCTAACTAGTCCCCATATGTATAAATTTTCTTATAATATAAAAAAAACATTTAAAAATGGAATCCTGAAAATCTGTTTTAAGTGAGAGGTTTTATAAATTCCAACCGGCACTAATGCTAACAGTTCGGTCAATAAATGCGGAATTTTTCCTTATAAAGAAACGACTATTCTCACCAAGCCTGTTACCATTGTCATATTTCTGAGAGGAAGTCTTACTAATAGACTTTTCTTTCGCCCCAGTTTTTCATTCTTTGGCTTTATTATAACGCTTTGTTTACAGTAATAGAGCGCCACTCGCTACCTAAATTTCCAAGATGTTATTATTATTATGCAATTATTCTTTCTGGCATTTTCCCTCGTTTTTATTACATTTTTACGGGCGTAAAATGCGGCCAACTTTCTGTCTGAATTTCTTAGACAATCGGACATTGATTCTTCCGCTCTTCATTACAACGTTTCACTCACTGTTTCTTCCGACCTTCCTGAGGCGTGTGTGACATTCATAAAATTTCAGTTGACTTCAAACCTAATCCTAGTTTTTGTATGTATGCATAGCTGGTCACTCGTATTCGAGGATACCCGTCTACTAGAGCGACTAGCCAATTGTAGACGCTAGCTCAGGCGTATTTGTGTTTATTCAACACCCACATAGCCCACCTGTGGTTTATACTGCAACTATGCTGAGCAGATCTTAGTTACAATTTCTGGGAAAGAGTGTGTTATCTAGCGTGATCAACAATTTGAATAAGGCCAGCACACTCAAGCTATTCGCCACGATGACTTCGTGTTAGCACAGCTATCGATGGCACCCAAGGGTTCCATCTACCCAGTTTCACTCACAAGGCTTGCTTCAACTCATGGTATGGTTTTTAGGCACTTTTCAAAGGTGCCGCACGCTGGGATCGATCCCTCCAGTCTGATAACATCAGGAAGTCTTCTTCCTAACAAATCCACCATGGTGAGATTCCACGTGCCCACGTGTTTTCGGAAAGACGAAAAAGATATATCAGAGACGCTACTTGATTTCAGTAAAAGAAATAAAGAAAGAAAGAAGGGAAAGATATACCTGTCGTATATAATGTCAAATTTTAGGCTGTGAATTCATAATTATCATTTCTCGATTATTCCGATCTGTCATTTATTTCAGCAGATGTATTATTTTTGCCTTATAAGATCCAGGGACGGAGCTCTTCCTGTGTTCTCATTTTCCAATTCCGTCACGACATTGCAAAGGAATTGTAGAAGCCAGTATCATAAATTATTATTGCTACAAGTGAAGGAAACAGAAGTTAATACGGAATCAGAGACACGTTCCTTAGAAACAAAGAAAAAACAATGGACACCTGAGCAGTATCTAATCTTTTATATGGATTTAAATTTTGGATAATCTCTCCAAAGAGGGTGAAGAGAGTGGAAGTAAAGGAAATGTGGCTCTATCGACAATTGGGGCTGAGAAACGTAAAAACAAACAGACACTTATGTAAAGTGCGTGAAATTTGAAAATTCTCACAGCGACAGAGACAGGCTTCTACCGGCGAATATCATCAGAAATAAAAATGTGGGATTGTTACGTAATATCTAATCTATTAGGACGTGAATTTTGGACAATCTCCATAGAAATGAAGAAGCGACACAGAAATGTAACACTGTCGATGATTGTACCTTAGAAACAACAAAATCATGCTGGACTTTATGTAATATTTAATCTCCTATATAGGTGTGAATTTCGGGCAATGTCACACATGAAGAAACTCTCGAACCAACACAGATATGACTCTGTCGACGATAGTACCTTAAAAAAACAACAAAAGGTTGTTATGTAATATCTGATCTACTTGCGGGTGTGAATTTTAAATAATCTTCTCGCAGATCAAGAAGAGATTTGATTCAATAAAGATGTGCCTCTGTCGACGATTGTACCTTAGAAATGACAAAAGAATGCTTTGACAGTTATGGCTTCTCCTATGTGGGCCTTAATTTTGGAAAATCTCACATATCTAGGAGCGACACAAAGTGACGATTGTACCTTAGAATCACAAAAAGAATGCTATAGTGAGCATGAAGTTTCGATAATTTCCGGACATATGAAGAATAGATTTGAAACAACAGACATATGCTTCTTCCGTCGATTTATGCTTTGAAACAAATAAGAGTCCTGCAATAAATAATAATTCATATGACAATGTATGATGGAGAATATCTCACTGTTGCAAAATAGACTTGAGCAACAGAGATGTGACTATCGACAAGAAAATACATATGCTGGATTTGGGACATTATCTTAACAAAGGAAGAAAAGACTTGAAACGAATTCTAACAAAGTGAAATTTGAATCTAGAAGACCAAGCAGTCGTTGATAATAACCGAATGTTTTAAGATAATCCTGGTGACACGACACGGAACATCGTAGAGATACTCCACCTATGTCACACAAGCTTTATAAAGCAAATGAAAACAGTTGGAAGCCTGAATTTCTATGATGTTTGATTACCTCATGATTGAAAAAAATGTATGCCATTTTAATTCTCTGTCCAAACGTAAGCAACGACCAGTCTTGCGTAAAGAACAATCATAGGCGATGAAAAATGAATTGTTTATAATAATGTGGAGCGAAACAGAAACAAAGAAAAGTGTGTTGGAGTACTATGTAATTTCCAATGTAGCACTGAATAGTGCACATTCTTCTTACAGACGAAGAATATTGATTGATTGGTCTGTTTGTTTAACGGCATATCAACACCTCATGGGTCATTTATTGGGAGTTTTGGGGAGCTTGGAACCACCGCTTAATTGTTGCTGCATTTAAGTATTGCATTAATATTTAAGCTTACCTTTTAAAAGTTCAACAATAATTATTCTGCTGCCATTTAATTTAAAGACAATTTTATGTATGTAGGTCCTTACTTTCCGTACAAACAATTATTTTTATTCCATGGTTGTCTTTCGTTGGATTTGGCAATTAATTAATTATTCCCAAATTTATTTCCAAGTTATAAAAATTGTTATCGTACAAAAAAATTCGTTGCAAAAAATCACGTAAAAAATCACCTAAAACGATCGCAGCAATGAAAACTTGGGACTCCCAAATTTCAAGATTGCGGGTCTGGATCCGTCCCTGAATGTTTTTAATTTGTTCACGGAGTCGGCCTGATTCCAAAATGGATTGATATGTTGGGCTACGGACTCTAGAAGTAAAGTTGAAAAAGTGTAACAAACTGACACACTGACATTAGCATTTCGTTATGTAGATTACAAACAATACATTTTATCTGGAGTTGAAGCCATAAAATTGCGTTCAAAATATTTAGATTTTGTCATTAAATAACCCATAGAGATGTTGATATGTCGTTAAACAAAATCAACCACCCAATTGTTCCACCAACACGGCTGACAGTTTATCGTACACGAGATAAATTTGAAAAAGAAAAACATGTTTAGTGGTTAATGCACCGAAACCTGGGCGTCCCTGAGGATGTCTATGAATTAAGAAAATGATATGAGAGTCGCTCTGATATTTGTGAACCAAAGTGTATCCATACTTTTGGCCCCACCCTGCATATGCGTGACAGTCAATTAACTTGATTAATTGACTATCACACTTATCATTAATTCAAGCATAAATATTAATTCCATAGATTGAATATCATAGAGTGAAAACTTGAGATCAACATTAAACATATGTAATACCCTATGTGTGAAATGCTACAAGATGAATGAGACATTTCAGTGGATATATATATATATATATATATATATATATATATATATATATATATATATATATATATATATATATATATATATGTATATATTTGTTTTTTATATAGCTAGCCCACACGGGTAAAAATATATAGGAAATAGAAGTTGAAAATGCAACTGGTGGGTTTAAGAAATTTTATTTAGAGTAACTTTAGCGGTTTTATGGTTCTATGGTTTTCAAAAGTTACATTGAGATGGAAAGATATGTGTTCCTATGCTTTGATCTGTTTCATGAATATATACATATATATATATATATATATATGTGTGTGTGTGTGTGTGTGTGTGTGTGTGTGTGTGTGTGTGTGTGTGTGTGTGTGTGTGTTTTTTTGATGGGAATTTAATTTTGTGATCTTTTATGGGAATTTAAAATATTCCTCTTGTATATGCATTGTCTCATCACAACATGCCCAATCATTGCTCACCACAACATCGGTTCCCTTGCTGCTCTTAGTAATGTTTCTACCATCCATCCAGGTGAATAGACAGCAGAACAGGTAGTCACCTTTTCTGCCGTCTATTCGCCTGAGAATTCGTCTATTCGCCAGGTAGATGACCCACTGGCCTCATCATGTGTCTTTTACCTTCGATATTTCCTCAAATTCAAATTCTCTAAGCCCCCTTCCTTGTTATGCGTCGAAGGAATTTCAGCGGAATTTCTCTTTCTCATTCTGTGTATATCATCACTGATGACGCAATATTTTTCAAAGCCAAACACATTTCATTATGCACCCCGAAAATAGATTCATATTACTGCACACCACTCCAAATGACCTAATCTGAGAAAAAAAAAAATAGAAATCGATTACACCCTATTACTCTTGTGGGTCTAAAACCGAACGTACGGTGAAAGAAAGGAAACTAAAGAGATTGTTTCAATTAATTTGCACAAGGGTGTATATTTGTGCGTGCGTGCGTGAGTGAGTGTGTGTGTTTTTGTGTGAGTAAGGTGCTTGTCGTAGGTATCTTGCAATAACCACAACGCTTGTTTGGTGGCTAAGGTAAGATTATCAACTGTCAATAGAAACATTTTGGAAGATTCAGGTAAAAGGTAATGATTTCGACATCAAGTCTGTTAAAGAGCTATCAGCTTGAAAAACATGAGTGGTAGAACGAGGTTCGGAGTGAGCATCACAAGAGAGTCGTTATCAAACAGAAGAAAAACTGAATATTTCTCTCTCTATCTATCTCTCTCTCTCCCTCTCGCGCACACACACACACACACACACACACACACACTCAACTTAAAACGAACAACATAACTGTACACATGTAGACGGTTTCGACGGAATACGAATAGTTGTATAGAGCTTTTTTCAATTTAACGATACGTACGCTTGAGAATATATACACACAAACACACACACAAATATATATATATATATATATATATATATATATATGCATGTATCAGGTCATCCCATAAGTTCTGTTCGAATTTTAACTTTTTGTTAAAATGAACGAAATTTAAAGAGTATTTTATAATGTCTAATGGAGCTGACATTTGTGAGTTCTTCGAATCAAAGCCAAAAGGATTTTACAGTAATGGAATTAGTAAGCTTGTTAATAGATGGAAGGAAGTCATAGATAATCAGGGAAAATACATTGTTGATTGAATCAGTAATTAAATGTAACATTTGGTCACTTGTTTTCTTTATTCAAAATTCGGACAGAACTTATGGGATGACCAAGTTTTCGGCTCTTGTTTTGAAACATGAGACCTCTTATGTAGCGATTTGGAATCATATTTTTTAAATAAATAATTATATATATATATATATATATATATATATATATATATATATATATATATATATGCATGTGTGTGCTGATGTATGTATACATGTATATATATATGTATATATATATATATAGGTGTGTGTTTATACGTTTTTGCTGGATTATATATATATATATACACACGATATCGCGCATAGAGTAGAGTTGTTAATAAAATAGTACTCGATGTAATATAACAGAGCTATTAAGTATACATTAAACTCAGAGACGTGCTACTGGTGAGGGATAATGTATATTTATTAATATATATATTTATACGCGTGTACACACACACACACACACACACACACACGCACACACACACATATATATATGAGCATGACCAAGGATGGAGAATGATCAATGCTGAAATTGATGGCACAGTTTGTATTGTTTATAAGGTGCTCAGCGATGGCGGAACCGTATGTGTTGTTAATTGTAAAGCTCGTCTTGCCGTTTTTATTTCCATTATATATATTTTGTATTTAGTAGCAAACCCTCATTAATTCATGTTTCATTAAAGACGACAGACAAGGTACTGCGATTAAGTTTTTATTTAAATTTTCTTGTGTTTTGACAAGTGCTTTCTTTTCTGGACAAAAAAAGGATGATTTTATTTTTGCTGTTTAACTGGTTTTATGGGCATATGACCGATATAATTATTTATGAGTTAGGTTTGATCAGCAACTCAGTTCCTTAAGGTGTATTTGAACTCATAACCCATCGGCCACACTACTACATGCCTATCCAGACGACTTAGTTACACCTATCCGATCAGAGCTCTATTTGAACCCATTTAAACACACACAGAAACTTACTAGATTCCATCCAAAACATACTAGTAGAAAATACAAACCTTATCCATATGTAAAAAAAAAGATTAAAAATAATGGAAGTCTTGATAATAAAAAAGAAAAAGCCAACACTCAGTAACATTAACTAGAAATACGGCCACAAGGCCACAATGTGCTGACTATGTTGTGAAAATAAAACATCTCTATAACTATAGAAACCTACACACAACCCATGCACCCAATTAAAAAGCAAAAATAAAATCATCCTTGTAATGGTTTAAAAGTCTAGTCGAAAGCGCTAGGAATTGCAAAACATTTGGACAGTTTTTACAAACTCTGTGTTTAGAAAAGAAAACACAAGAAAAATTAAGAAAGCTTAATCGCAGTACCTTGCCTGTTGTTGTTAATGAAACACACACAAACACATATATATATATGTGTGTGTGTGTGTATGTATGTATATATGTTATATATGTTATATATATATATATATATATATATATATATATATATATATATATATATGATATACAACTTTTATATATCATAACGTTAGTTCAAATGTAAAAGAACCAAGAATAAAATTACAAGGTTTAAAACATTAATTTAAATCAGGACTCAATACAAGAGTAGAGTAATAAATATTTATTATACACTGTTACAACTGCTTACATGTTCTCATATAACAGTGTATAATATATATATATATATATATATATATATATATATATATATATATATATGTATGTGTGTGTGTGTGTGTTTATATATATATATATATATATATATATAGATAGATAGATAGATAGATAGATAGATAGATAGATAGATAGATAGATAGATAGATAGAGATTTAATAGAACGGTTAATGACATTTGAGGAATAAAAACAAACTCGAAATGATAACAATATTGGACATAAGGTTGATGATATTTATTATATATTAGCACGCTTTTTAACTAAATATCAACTTAAAATGTTTGATAATCCGTAAAAAAATCAATCAATCCGAAAATATCTATAGTCAGCACTTCGCCGTGATTAAAGGTTTCTTAAAATAATCGGTCTTTAAATATTACTGTCTTATTCTAGAAGAAAAAACTATTTTACTTAGGGTTCGGGAGCATTTTTTGTACTTTTACTATTTTTGTAATTATTTTTCTTTTTAATTATTTTTTCTTTTCTTCCTTTTTCTTGAGTGTAGTTTCCCCGCATTTTTTCGGGTGATATATATATATATATATATATATATATATATATATATATATATATATATATATATATATATATATATATATTAGTTAACGAGTAAGATTTCATTTTCGTTTATCCATTTTTACCGGTTTTCAGTGTGTATTCGGCCCATGGTATCCTCAGCATCCTTCTGTAGCAACCAGATTTTGGAGAGAACAGAAACAAAAAGGAAACTTATTAACTAACATCAGGAAGTAGCAGTTAAAATTTCTGGGACACGTAATGAGGAAGGGGGCTTGGAGAATCTGATACTCACGGGACACATTGAGTGAAAGAGGGACAGAGGAAAGCAGCGCGTGAACAAACGGATTGCAGGGCAGGGTTTGGGAGAAATAACAAAAAGACAAACCTTATTAAGAGCTACAAGAGATAGGACGATGTGGAGTGCCATGATCGCCTACGTCCTGAAGGGACACAGCACATAAGAGAAGAAATGTGTATTCACAAGCTACAGAGAGAGAGGCATGCACAAATCATTTATTACTCTAGAATCCAAACCTTCCATTCTCTCAGTCTCTTCTTGCAGCAGATCCTGCATAAATCTTGCATATATATATATATATATATATATATATAGTAAAAGGTAAAAATCTATTGGTATATAATCCAGGTAGATCTTAGTAATATAAAATATTAAAACTGATCCCCCATAAAGAGCTCGATGTATTTATTAATATCATCGTCTGCCAGAAAGGCTATTCCCCATATATGAGGTAATTTTGGATCTATTAACTAATCATATATATATATATATATATATATATATATATATATATATATATATATATATGATTAGTTAATAAATCATATATATATATATATATATATATAGGCGCAGAAAATAACTTATTTTATTATTGTATAGGACGATGTAGGGCAATAGAGTGTCCATCACAATCACCTGACGTAACACCACCAGACTATTTTCTTGTGGGACCTAATGAAAAAATTTTGTTTACAGACTCAAACCCTAAACCATTCCTGAATTAAAACAAGCAATTCCTGATAATTCCTGAAATTAAAGTAGAAACGTACCAAATGCATTATAGAAGTGTTGCTGAACACGTTAAAAAGTTTGTTTAACATAAGAAATCATGTTGTTTTGATGTGACAATACTTATGAATTTTCTTAAACTACTGTGGTCTATTTTTGTTCAGTAAAAGTTAATAAATAAAAAGGGTGTTACTTTTACCGCCCCCCTCTATATAATCCAAACAAGTTTGATTAAAAAGAAACGACATGATGGTTTTAATTTTTTTTTTTTTTAAATTTTCGAATAGGGTGTTGAGTATTCGGCTGGAAGTTGTGGATAAACCTTATTCGGAAATTGTAAAAATAAAAAAAAAATATTAAACAGACAGAACTTGTCTGTTATTTATTTATTTTCGTCTACCGTCCTGAATATTCAGGCGTCTACTCAAATATGAATATCCACAAGAATAACGTATTAAGTGATAAAATCTGTCGGATTACTAGATAACAAATCCTTTGCTTCTTCATCAATATATATATATATGTGTGTGTGTGTGTGCGTGTGTGTGTGTGTGTGTGATTTTAAAGCATCAATTACAGATAGAAATAACAATGAACTTACAAGTTACTGGATCGTCTTCCTGTATGGGGTACACTCCGGGTAGACTTCTTCATCCCACTCTGGGAGTTTCGTCTGATTGAGCGCGCGAATGAAACGTAGTCTTCTATGGATCCGATGTAGAGAAACAATAACAACGCTCACACACACGGCACTAATACCAGACCAACGTGTGTCCCTCAACAAGAAAAATATTTTAACCACACGTCTCGCGACTACTACGACTACTAATGTTGTTGTTGGTGGTGGTGGTGGTGGTGGATGTTATCACTGCTACTATCACGATTCTTTCACCGGCAATGGTCGCGAATGCATCCAGCAATCCTGTGTTACTAGTAGAGTTCATAGCAATGTTGCTACTGCTTCTTTCTAGCAAGGCGGGAGGTGGTTGTTCTTTCGCGAGCGTGTCGCAACATTCGCGTAATGAAACAAAAAGGTTTAGTTACCTGGAGAATTATAAACAGTAGATATTTAATAAATTCTTCTATTTATTTTATTAATTACAAGATAATGGTCGCCTATAGTAGAAAATAATACAATTTAAAGTGTAAATAATGCCAACTACATTAGCTTGTGTCGTTCGACACGAATATAAATGATTGCAGAAAATCGTTCTACAAATGTGGAGGACCAACCTTAAAAATCTAGACTTTTTAGCGGAATCGTTGAATATAGCTTCGTTTAATGAGCGTATATAGGTTTGGCAAAAGGCCATGTTACTTACGCACCTTTGACACAAAGCTGTGATAGGGCGTCTGAGAGTACTGAAAATCAAAGAAAGTATATCTTAATTATACATATAATCGTCCTATTCTATAAGGAATGCATGCATGCATTCATTCCTGTCCTTTCTTCTTGATTGTATGCATTTCTATAGTAAAATCACTAGCAATGCATTGACACTCTCCATATAATAGCCCTATTCTATCAGTAATACTTGCATTAATTCCAGACAACTAACAGTACCTTTCTTCCTAATTGACAATGCGTTGCTATAATAACTTCATTAGCAATGCATTTCCATTATACATATGATAGCTCTATTCTATCAGTAACGCTTGCATTAATTCCTGACCACTGGCAATCCCTTTCTTCCTGACTTTCAATTCATTCCTATACTAAATCCATTAGCAATACATCTACATCTCATATATAAAGTACAGTGTATGTGTGTGTGTCCAAGCAACGCCAACTCCTCCGCTCCCACTGCTCCGATTTCAATGATCATAGCTCATTCAAATGCCTTAGAAAAGTAAGGCGCAGGGAATGATTTTCGTTGAGCTCAGATTCAGGGTTGCTAGATTATGCGAGGTTAAAAATATATATTAATATATTTACTAGCCATTATCGTTGCTTTCATCATTCAATGGGAGTAACTCTTATTTCCCTTTTGCATCTTGGTTTGACCATCATCCCAATAGCTTCAGAGGAGTAGATGTGATAGGCATCAATAAACTACAGAAAAACTCAAAATTGATCGCTGCATTTAAATATTGAATTAATGTTTACGCTTACCTTTTAAATGTTCAACGATAATCCTTCTGCTGCCACTTAATTTAAAGACTATTTGATGTATATCCTTATTTTCCGTATAAACAATTATTTTTATTTTATGGGTGACAAAACAGGGGCCAATTTATAAGATAAAATTAAACATAACAGCTAGTTAAATAAAACCGATATTAATAGATGCAAAATTGGAGCTCAATTCTCCCACGAATCACTAATATTAAAAAGTGCCAGCTCCACTTTATGGTAATTTACGCAAGGTCTCAATGTCTGTATTATATATTATCTACTTGTAGGCAATATCACTCTTCAGGTTTAATTAATTTGTATATTGATTTTTGAAAAGTATATTTCATTAATTAACTGTTCTTCATTACTGTTTTATTATTGTTTTGATTTTCATATCAAAAATAGTTCTGATTAGGAATATCGTCTTATATAGTGCAGAAAACTTTTTGAAATTCGCATTTTACTTGGCCTTCAACAAGTTGGCATCTATTTGCAAAACTTTCCTTAATTATAACAATACATTTTATGAATGAAATGTTCATTTAAAATTTTTGTTTCAAAGATTTTTTACTTTGCGTAGCGATAGCGAGTGGGCGAAGCCTGCTAGTTATACATATAATAGGCCTATTCTATCAAATGAAGAAATGAAGTCAGATTTTAAAAAATCCATATCAGATTTACTGTGTTTTCATTTCGGGTACGAAAATCAAGCAGTTATAGATTTGTAGAAATCCCAACGAGAGATGTGGCTTCCTTAAATAGGTAATCGAGGTTTGTTTCATCATGATGGCTTCAACTCATGTCAAATATTATTATATACTTAAGTTTTACAGTCAGAATTTACAGCAGATCACAGTTTAGAAAGGTCAGGGGTAAGCAATAATGATTTCCTTCTTTAGTTGCCTCAAGTGGGGGAACCATTGGAGTTTTCCAGTCATTTGGATTTCCTCTCTCTCTAACTTCCATTTTCCGACTTTTCCTCTTTCACATCGTTCACTTTTCGCGTCTTGTTACGAATTTTATCATTAGGTACATTATCGAAGCGTTTCTCATCTAAACAGATTTTCACAAAGTCTGGAACACATTCCTTGAATTCTTTACTTAGGATTATTTGTCTATATTTGTCATACTCAAACCCGATTTCCTCAGATAAACTCCATCTATCAAATTAAGTTTCCGTTTGTTCATTACTTTTCTTTAAAAACCTAAACTTTTGACATTGCCTCTAGCACTAACTCATAAGATTTTTGAATATCTAATTTAACTGTACTATAATCATTGCAATCAGATAACGATAAAGCAACATATGCCTTCTGTTCCTTGCCCTTTAAAGCAGTCTGCAATAATATGGGCCATGAATTTGTATTTTTCGAAGTGTAGGAAATATTCATCTACCTCATTTTCATTAAAAATTGGTACTAGTCTAACTTGCTTTGTTAGATCAAATCCTGTCTCTCTTTGTTCAATATTTACGCGTCAAAAATGTCATTATTCACCATATATTCGGAAATAAATTCAATTATCTGGGCCTTACGCAGAGTTTTCCTGACATCGAGTTGAAGTCTTTTCCCGATTTCAAACACATCGTCCTTTCTAAATCCAAGCAACTGGTTAAAGATAAGAGATTCTAAAAAAAAGTTTCAACAACCGATATTTCAATTTGTTCTCTATAGAATTATCGATACGTGCACATCAGCTGAATAGAATATAAAGTGTCCTGGACAAGCCCCCAATTATTTTATGTTACGAATTTTATCTCTCGATAAATAGTCAGATTTTCTACTCAGTCAGGGACTAATGCAAGCACAGATAGCATAGAAAACAAACATGAGATGTAAAGTTATACTTATTTTAATATAATAACGATATAAAGTGGGAGAAAAAGAAATAATAAACAACCCTGTTCCGCCATACACGTACACAAGCTGATTCTTCTTTTTCTATGTGCCGTGTCCCTTCAGGACATAGGTAATTCACAGCTCCCCACAGTCTCCTGTCCTTTGTAGCTCGTAGTGAATCTTATTTTCATGTTATTTCTCCTAAATCTTGTTCTATCATCCATTTAGACTAGGCTTATTCTTTTTTTCTATGTGGCGTTTCCTTTCATGATTTTGGAGATGATGACACTCCAAAATTTCCTGTCCTTTGTAGCTCTTAATAAATTTTTCCTTTTTGTTATCTCTCCTAAAATTTATCCCGCCACCCATTTACTCAAGCCTACTAGGTTGGTTATGCGCTTTATGCCTCTATTCCTCTTGCCTTCATTTAGTCCTGTAACAATTTTTCCAAGTAACAAATTTTCTAAGTCCTCTTTCCTTATTGCGATGATAGATTGGTAAACACCCAAAATATAATGGAGAAAGCCTTTTATTGGACACTTCGTAATCGTTTTTATTTCCAAAATGAATGGGCATTCTTTTATACGGCGTGTCCATTCAGGACGGTGGCATCATAAATTTTGTATTTTGTTATCTCTCCTAAATCTTGTTCTGCTATCCACTCTCTATGAAGAATGTGCACTGTATTCCTCCGTCCTTATTGTCTTCAATCTGTCGTGTGAGTATCAGATTTTCTAAGCTGTAAAGAAAAAAACTATCCTCAAAATCAATCAGTTCAGTTATACACGCTTAGGCGATCTTTCAATATATGACTGACGAGGTAGATTTTTTCCCGCAGTAGGTTGCCATTTCTTTCTGCGGCAGGCCATTTGCCATCCAAGGCTACAGAACCCGGTCTGCCCTGCTATTTACCCATAGCTGGGGGGGGAATAGAGGATTCATACCTTTTCTGAGGATATTAGTACGTAAGTAAATGTAATAGATTCGACTGGAATTAGAACTCGACTCTCCGATTCCTCAATCCGAGCCGCTACCCTTTATTCCACCGGGCCTCAACTCAAACTGCCAACTGAGGTCAAATGGTTAGACGAGGAACTACTCTACAATCATCTTGTCAATTTTCCACGCCAAGTTTTTGCGTCATTTGTTTTGATTTCAGACCTAAAAGCAGTCTTAAATCACTTGGAATTCTAAGATGGTGACACATTTTATGGATTGGTAGGAGTTGTTGATGACTTTAGAGTTATTCATCTTTATGTACAGTGTCCATGCAGGACATAGGCGATCATTGCTATCCAGATTTTCATATAAGTTGTAGCTCAATAAATGTTGTCATTTTGTTATCTCTCCTAAACCCTGTTACGCCAGGCATTTAATTAAGCGGAAAAGTATGTGTTGTTTTCCCTCTTGCCTTTAATCTGTCCCGTGAGTATCAGATTTGCCAAAACCCTCTTTCCTCATTACGTAGCCTAGATACCGCAATTGTCTCTTCCTGATGTAACGGCATTATCATTTTGTTTAAAGATGGGGTGCACATGGATACGATTCTTCTTCTTCTTCTTCTTCTTCTTCTTCTTCTTCTTCTATATGCCAAGTCCCTTCAGGATGTTGGCTATTACGGCTCTCCACGATTTCCTGTCTTTTGAGGCTCTTAATAATTTTTATCTTTTTATTATCTCTCTTAAACCCTGTTCCGCCATTCATTTTCTCGGACTGACATTAGTTTATGCGTCGTTTTCCTCTGTCCCTCTTGCCATCAAGCTGTCCTTTGAGTATAAGATTTTCCAAGCCATCTTTCCTCATTATGTACACTAGAAATTTCAGCTGTCTCTTCCTGCTGTTAAGCATAAGTATCCTCTTTATTTCCATTTTCTCTAAAACTTACTCACATATTCAGTCCATATTATTCTCAACGTCCTTCTGTAGAGCCATATTTTCTGTTGATTCAAGTCTAATCCTCATCCGTGGGCAAATTATCCAGTGTATAGGAGGTTTGATATTACGGAGCAATTCAATACGCTTTTCTTTGTTTCTAATGAAAGTTTTCTATTCCTTAATACTTTGCTTAGCTTTTGAAAGGCATCTTTCGCTATCCCAATAAGCCGTCAGATTTCTGCGTTGTATGTTTCGTACTCTGTTAAAAACTTCCCAGATATTTAAATTGTATATGTTTGTTATCGGTGTTCCTTTTGCTAATAACCGTGTATTCTGTCTTCTGGCACTTGATGCTTAGTCCTTTCTTCTCGCTTTCCTTCATTAACTTTTTTAGAATTTCTCATAATTTCCCTTCTGTCTGATATCAACACCGTGCCATCTGCATATCTTATGCTGATCAGCTTGTGGCCACCAATAATGAATCCTGGTAGGGCTTTTAATTCTCTCAGAATCAGAATTTAATTGAAGTAGATAGTTTCGCCTATCGCACGATTCACTATCCTCTCCCATCTTTTGAATAGAGGCTTATTCCTTGTTTCCTGTTTAGGATTGAATTTCCATTTCCTTCTAAAGTCTGCTTCAACTCAATACATCTAACGCCTCCGCTTAAGCCCTGAAATTTTATTTACTAGTTTTTTTCTCAATAGGAGTAGAAAGGTTTGCCTATCGCCCGATTCATACTCTTCCCCGATCTTTTGAACAAAGGCTTATCCGTTGTTTCCTGCTTAGGATTGAGTGACCTGTTCCTTTTAGAGTCTACTTCAACTCTATTCTTCTAACGTCTCCGCCTAAATTTTAGAATTGTATTCACTATTTATTTTTCCTCCATAGGAATAGATAGGTTATCTTCTCCCCTGCATTATCGCTGGTAGAGAGTGAATCTGCGAGTGAGCCAATATGCTTACACCTCAGTTCGCATGCATAATAGAAATAGGGAATCCAAGCCTAGTATCCGAAGCGAGAAAAAGAGGATGAAAGGATGTGTCATTAGAATTGTTCAGTATTTGACATATATCATCGTCGTCATAATTTCAATGAAGACGCTACAAATAATTCCCGAACTGTCTAGGATTCACTCTATGTATAGAATTTTAGTTTGAGTCATAAGTAATTTCCGTTTTGGAAATAGTCGTCGATGGAGGAGACGGGCAGCTGGGAATGAGGGGATTGCAGTAGTTGCTTCAGCTGTCGAGGCTTCTGTTGCCGCCATTGTCACTCACCTCTCACTTTCCCGCGGTTACTTGCAATCTTTCGTGTTCGGCATCTACATACCGCGAGCACTTTGGCGCGAAGCACAGACCTGCACGGTTGGCACCAGACACACTTCCTCGCCGGTTGTCGATCTTGATGTGTTGTTCGACGCGCAGTGTTGCGTAGGCGGAATTCTAAATTCGCCTTGAGGATCATCCTAACCGTTTCTGAAATATATCATAAGAGGTAATGAAAAATATTGTTTTATCTCTCCTAAAATCTGTTCTACGATCAATTTACACAAACAATTCTTCTATGTCCCCTCAGGACGTAGGCGATCATGGCTCTCTGCAATTTCTTATTTTTTGTAGCTCTTTATAAAATTTTGTCTTTTTATCTTCTCTCTCAAACCCTGTTCCGCCATCCACGTATGCTCGCACATTATTCTTCTACATGCCGTGTCCCTTCAGGATATAGGCAGTGCATGGCTCTCCACAATTTCCTGTCTTTTGTAACTTTTATGTTACCTCTCCTAAACCCTGTTCTGTCATCCATTTACGCAAACGCATTCTTCTTCAACGTGCCGTGTCCCTTCAGGACCTAGGCGACCATGGCTCTCCACAATTTCCTGTCCTTTGTAACTCTTAACAAATTTTGTCATTTGGCTAAGCTTTGTTCCTCTATCCAGGTAGGTTAAGCATTGTTTTCCTCTGTCCATTTTGCCCTCAGTCTGTCTTGTGAGTATCAAATTTTCCAAAGCTTCTTTTCTTATTGTGTGCCCAAGAAATTTCAACTATCTTATTTTAGTGTTAATTATAAGTCCCCTTTTTGTTTCCGTTTTCCATATTCTGAGCATCCTTCTGTAGATCCACATTTCGGTTACTTCAAGTCTGTACCATCTACAAAAACTGATATTAAGTCTCTGTGACCGAACTGGTAGAGGATAAACTTTGGCTCAAAGTCACCATTAATGATTTTTTTTTTCCGTTGATTTCATCTGCAAAAAATTTAGTTAAACCGTGGTAAAATTTGTCTTAAATGAGTCCAGCATTTTCTTCAGTTGGGACATAGACTGATATAGTTGATTGATTCGATTGTTTTTTATGGTGTATCAGCCCTTTCTGAGTTATTTGAAGCTGAAATACTTTTTAGATTCTCACCAGACCTTTTCAACCTATACAGCGCGGCCATTCTGAGTGGATTAGAAGTCCTACCTGTATTCATTATTGACGACCACAATCTTAACAACATAAGGTATGCAAATAACACATTGTTGTTTGCAGACAGGGAAACAAAACTACAAAAATTCCTACCGGAAGGTAGTGAAGGAAAACGAGAAGAAAGGAATATCAACTGCAAGAAGAGAGAATGCATGGTTGTTAGTGAAAGGGGTGAATTCAAAGTACGAATTGCAAATCGGACATACCAAAATCAAACAAGTGCATAAATTTAAATATCTAGAAAGTGTTTTAACAGAGAACGGAAAGTGGGACACTGAAATCCGAAGGTGCATCGGGAGAACGAAAGATGCCTTCCTAAAGCTGACCAGAGTATTAAGAAATATAAAATGTAGAAACAAGGATATGTTACGTGATATCTGTCCTCTTGTGTGGCTGTGAGAGCTGGACAATTTCCTCAAAGAAATGTGGTTCTACAGAAGGATGCTGAGAATAGCATCCACCGAACTTGTGAATAATGGCTATGATTTAGAGACAATGAAAACAAAAAGGACATTTATACTTAACATCAGAAAGGGACAGTTGAAATTTCTAGGGTACATAATGAGGAAAGAGGGCTTGGAAAATTTGATACTCACAGGACAGATTGAATGCAAGAGGCACAGAAGAAAACAACTGCCTTCGATCATTCTAAGTGCTTATTGATGCCATTTTTGTAGAAACTGCGTGCTTTTTGTTGAAAGAAAGTTTTGAGGTAGCTTTCGACTGTCTGCACAGTCAAACATTTTGCCATTGAAATCGTTCTGTAGAGACGGGAACAAATGAAAATCCGGAGCCAAGTCAGGTTAATACAGTGGGTGCTGGGGACTTTCCTTAAGCTTCTGCAAGGTCTGCTCTGCATCTTGCGGTCTTGTGGTTTCATGTTAAAAAATGATACCTTTTCGATTTTCCAAAAACGGCCTTTTTTCTTCAATAGCTGCATTGTGATTGGTGAGTTGGTCGCAATACTTATTTGCAGTTATTGTTTCGCCGGCTGGAAGAAGCACAAAGTGAATTATCCCTCTGCAATACCAACAAATGGACGGCAACACCTTCATTAGATGCAAGCCCTCTTTAGTCACGGGTTCTGCATGTTCACAAGCTTGTTTCCAGCTCAATTTGCGTCGACCGTTATCATAAATGATTCATTTTTCATCGTCTGTGATAATTCTCTCCAAGAACGCCTCCTTTTAGTGGCGTAACAGCAAAGACATCGCCGCAGAAACACGATAGAACTTGTTCTGTTCAGAGAATGTGACACCCATAAGTCGATTTTGGAAAAGAACACAAGTCTCTTCAAATGGCAGTTGAGATAATGATTTTCAGACTCTTAGCACTCGTCGAAATCTTAAGTTTATTCTCCACGATGGCAAGCAGAACGTCTTCATCGACGTCGAAAGTTCATCCGGAGCGTTTGAGGTTAAAATACTCAACAGCATCTGCCAAACTACTTTTTGACTTCCAAAGAGCTGAAGTACGATCCAAATAAACCCTTTGAATGATTTCTCTGTTGCAATTCCGACGCTTCCTCCTTTTTGAAATTCATAGAGCATAATACAGCGAAAGTGCAACTTTTCATCCTGGCATTTATTTGTGAACAAAACGTCACCATTTAATAAGATCTGATTCCCAACTGAACGATAAAAGGTTTCAATCCAAAAAACAAGAGAAATCTGCACTGAAACAAACACGAGTGCCAAGTTGAAGTTATTTTATATTAATAATGAAAATCGGGCACGAATTTTTGCAAGGATCTGACACAAAGAACGCTCCCCTATTTATTTCCAAGGAAGCGTCTTCTTCTTCTTCTTTGATCCGCATCACTTCAGAACAGAGGCGATCATGTCTCCCCACAACTTCCTATTCCTTGCCGGCCTTAGCAGTTTTTCACCAATTCCTAAGGCTATCGAGCACCACCGTTCCACTTCCATTCACACAATCTCTCCAAATAAGTGGCTAGCTGCTTTCCTCTATCACTCTTGCCATCACTATGACTCGTGAGGGTTAAGCTTTCCCAGCCCTCCTTCCTTATTATGTGTCCAAGGGATTTTAGCTGTCTTTTCCTGCTTCTGAGTACAACTGTTGTTTCTAGTCATTTTCTTTAAGACTTCATTATTAGTTACGCGTTCCGGCCATAGAATATCCTTCTGTAAAACTACATTTCTGCTGCTTCTAGTTTTTGTCCTCATTCGTGTATTAATTTTCCAGCATTCACTGCCATATAAGAGGACGGATATCACATAACAATCCAACACTTGTGTGTGTATTAAATGCACATTCATACATCTGCAACGTGTCCATAAAAGTGTGACATTAATAATCGAGATTGTCTTAATAAGAAAGACACTATTATCACCGGCGGTAGATATGATGACTTATCTCTTCTTTTTTTAAAATCATTTCACCCAAACAAGGCAATAAAGCCACTCGGATGCAATGATTTACTGCGAGTGAAAAAACAGAGAGGACAATAAAAGAACAGGAGTCAATGATACAGAAAGTGACGATTGACATTGCATTTAAATTTTCGAAGATTATAGTTGGCAGGAAAGCAGGAAGCTGGAAGAGAGTTTCACAAGCGAGAAAATACTGATAGCGTAGAACTATGAGAAGATTGCTAACTAAGTTATGAGATTTAGTTGCCAATCTAGTACTGCGCTTATATACGCATTAGTCATGATACCAAAGAGGAAAGCTCAGCAGAACAATTACCGCGAAAATATTTACAGAAGAAAGCAAAGGGAAAATCCATTACGGCGGTGGGAAAGTAACTGAAAACTGGACCGATAAAGTTGCCGATTCTTCCTTAGAGTTATCGATCACTTCAACGATTTCATTCCCCGGTTTTGGAAAAAGTCATCGTTCTTTTGTTATTCTTAAATTTAATTCAGTGTGACATTGTTTTCAGCTGAAGGTACCATCAAGTTCGGTAACTTTGATAAGGAGGGTAACATTGAAAAAATGACGGTAAAGTTAAAAACTTCCTAAAAAATACTTATTCTGAGTGCCCAGCAAGAGAGCAAACCTATTTTCTTGCAAAGGTTTATGCTGTTTGTTTTTATTCATAAATGCTTTTTTCGGACTTTCCGAAATTGTTATTGTATATTTACTTGCTTAGTTATTTTCCACATGAATTGTTAACATTGAATAGGAAATACTTTTCTTCATAAAAAGGGTCTGGTGTTGACAAAAATGATAGCTCTCAGATTTTGTCAAGAAAAAGCTCATTTTTGTATCTAAAATTATTAAAAAGAAGCAAGTCAAAATGGAAAAGAAAACCGAAAAATGTTTTTTCCTTTTTTTAAATCAATATTGTGGAAGATATTCAACAATGTGAGGTCTTTACCTAAAAATTATTGCCTTTGAAAAAAAAAATAAAGAAATTATTGTCTATCTCCTTAATGGAATACACTGAATGCCGTCAAAAGTAACTGAAAATATTGAATTTGTATTGAAATCAACGTTAACTATATATTTTATCATATGTGAAATACAAAATACGAAAACTTAAGAGATCAGCAGATATACTTAAAAATACGTAAATTTAAGCAATCAGCACATATGCTAAGCCACAAAAATCTCCTAAGCTAACCAAGCATAGAAATGAATACAATATAGGAATCAGTAATTTCTAGAGAAAAGCAATAATGACAACAAAATTACTTGAGTTCTAGTTAAAATTGGTTACTGAGGCATTAAGTTTATAATTCCCCAAAATTCATCTACTTATGTATGAATCAAGGGCACATGGCCTAGTGGATAAAAGCGTTAGTTGGATCCAGTGATTAAAGATATCTTACTGGAATTCACCTAGGTTTTTATTTCACTATTGGACTCTACTTTGAGCAATAAGGATGTATATTTACTCTCCAAGCTGAACATCGTGATGAAATCAATCATAAATGAAAATTACATGTTCATAATTAATTAATCATAGTTAAGGAACGGAAGCGCACGAAGGATTGATATAAAGTTCAAATATATATATTATTCCAGGATCATTTTCCACTTTATTCACGATGATCTTCGCTCTCTTTAACCTTCTAACTTTCTGTCCTGGAATAACAAGGTACCTCAGAGGATTCAATGACGATTTCATTTTCAAGTCTTTTTGCACTGCTCTTTGGGCTGTCATAGCTGAAACTCCTCTCTCATGTAAACATTTGTTTCATGGATTGGGTTCGATCTTTTCTAATTGACCGCTTTAGCTATAAGTTGAAATGAGGATCTGTGACATTATTTGGCTATGGTAATTGGCTAACTAATTAAGCAATTTTAACCTGTTCTCTTTCTAGCTGAATATCTCAATGAGTTTCTCAGTGATTCTTATGACAAATGGTGTCAAGATGGCTAAACGTCTTATCTGAAAACCTGGGAAAAAGAAACTTATTTTAGTAATAGATATGAAACATTTTGTGGGATGAGCAATTATCTCATGGTGCTACACGATTTGGACAATTTTGCTCTTACACCTGGTATATATATATATATATATATATATATATATATATATATATATATATATATATATAACTGAATATTCATAATAACTCACGTCGATAGCACGAATCGGTGTTTCATGCAAACACGCAATATTCAAGTGCAAAATACTCACTGACCGTTGAAGCGCTATTAAATTCGTGTGCTCATGATGTTGATTTAAAATTGCGTGTTAAGAATTATGCTGGCCCCATTACCCAGACGATCTATTTAGGTGAAACCTAGGTAGGCTTGCCTGGCTACTTAGGTTTATCTTAGATTTGCTTTACTTCGTGTATTGAGCACTTTACTCGTTTTGGAGGTTTTTTCTTTGGACTCTGAGCTTGAAATTGGGACGATAGTTTTCGCCTCAGTTTCATGTTCTTGGTTCTTTTTTTTATTCTTCATTTTTACCTTTGGGTACTAGTTTGTTCTACAACAAGCCGAAATACCCGAGGTTTTTGCAAGCGAGTACCACCATTTAAATATATATATATATATATATATATATATATATATATATATATATAATGATGATGATGGCTGTCTTTTAGTTCAGTTTTTATGTTTATGTTTCGTATGAGACAACAATCCTGTTCGGGATTTGCAAACAAATCCACACGAAGGGCATACTGAAGGGTTGACCGTCATATGGGCTGATGTATTAGCACGAAATTTAGTGTTGGTTCTCTCAGATGGTTGAGACGATTCTTTTCAAAATTAGTTATACCTCGGTAGCAGTTGTTTCTCCAGTTTGCTCGGTTTTCAGCAGCAAGTTCGAACTCCTCTATAGGGATGTTCAAAATTGTTCTTAAGTCTGTCCTTCAATACATACATACATACACACACACACACACACACACACACACACACACACACACACACACACACATATATATATATATATATATATATATATATATAAAAACACTGATATTTGATGTTGGAGGTGTAAGAAACCAAACATTGATTCTAGGCAGCACCCATATTATACTGACATATTGGAGTTTGGAGATTCTATTTACAATATTTTTATACTAATGTTCACCCTATAAAATGACCAAGAGCCACTCAGTTTCGGGGTTTCTGTGTGGTGTTTTAGGAGTAAGAAAATTCAAGGTGAAGTTTATGAGGTTATGCAGGAAAGATAACATCTAACCTCAGACATGAAGAGGTCAAAATTTTAGCGATTAGGAAAACACCCTGCCGATAGTCTGTCCCACAAAGCAACTGTTCTTGTGAAGAATCTTTCCGAGTGGAAATTACTTCTTACTTACAAATGGAATACGAAAGTAACAGGGATGATTCACTCTTGTGCACGTGGCACGGTGGGAATAACGAGTGTAGCTCGTCAGAACATATGCTATAGAAATAGTGATAGAACAGAGAGAGGTTCGCGATATTTCGTCTGTGTGAAAGGGGCTATAGGGTGGGAAATAATTCATCACTTACGAGGCCGCGGAAACGCTTTTGAATTCTATCAAGTCAGCACAAATATGGCAGCAATATTCTATTTTTGGTCTGATCTGACTTTTCAAAAGATAGAGAAATAGCAGCAGGAGTTGGGTACTTACTGTAGCAGTAATATTAAACGACCGTTTTTCCAGCTTCTTTAGCAATAGATCGAATATATGTGTTCCACTAAAGATCTGGGGGAGCTTGGGATCTGATGGGCGCTCATGGCAAGGAGCCACCTCGAGAGAAGCCCCATCCGTCATAATAGATGAAAGTTTGGGATCTGAAAATGGACAGTAGACCTCGATTCTCCCCATACTTACGGCAGAGGACTTTCAATTTCCGGTAATTTTCATATAAAACTCGACCATGGTCTTGTGTCGGTTCGAGCAAATATTTAACGCGCTGGTGGCGTGACGGTCATTGACGCGGACGATGGAATCGGCGTGAAGAGTTCAAATTCCGACCAAGTCTGTTACGTTCATTTTGCACCAATGCACTAGACAAAAGCATAAATCGCTCCCTTCCCCCAGGTATCGGCTAAAGAGTACGACAGATTAGGTTCTCTTAGTTTGGCTGATTTCTCCCACATAGAAAACTCTGAAATTGAAACTATAAATAAGAGAGCAGACTGGTTTCTGTAGTCTTGGCGGGGCAACCAATTTCAGAGAAAAATAACTCTAAAATTCAAAAAACAATATAGAAGCGGGATGGGCTCCATCAACTTACCTTGCCCTAGACACATGTATCGTTGTCACAGTTCATAAGACGGGCAATCAAATAATGCATATTGGAAAGAAGTACAGTTGATACAAGTAGCGGACCCTTCAAAAATGTCACTTTGACGAGCGATATGCATTTCATATGAAAAGAACAATTTATCCTGACAACATTATTGGCGAGTTTGTCAAGCTGGAATACTCGTCTGAAAATTTAATACCAATAAAAGTGTCAGGTTGAAACTAAATGTCAACGTGTGCTTATTTCAGATTTACTAAATTCTAGACCTGATATTTGAGCATTTAATGGAGTTTAATGTTGATTTTCTCTCCTGTCCGAGCGATACAAGTATTGCATCAATAGAAGGTTCAAAACACACTGACATGTTCTGCGTGAAAGATCGTTTCAAATATCTAGATTGTGCCTGAAGGCAAATAAAGCATTGCTTGTGTTTGGTTTTAATATCAACAAACCTAAGAAAATAATTTTATTCAGATTTGTTTTTGAAGGTGTAACTTAGGTGTAAAAATAATAGCAGAAATGATTGTACAAAATGTAAGAAGACGGAATAAAACAAATAATAAAATAATTGTAAAGATCGAGGGTTTATTGACGGAGAGAGTTGTGACAAGAAGCAACAATGAAAACGGGATAAAAATAGTAATAAAATAACAGTAATAATGAAGAGCACATCGATCCAGTGTTGAGATAAAAAAAACATTAATAAAATGGCGTAAAACTAGCAATAAAAGAACAGGAATAATGAAATGTGTTCTGATAAAAGGCAACAGAAGATGGCTAACGGCTGCGATAAAATAATAAAACTGAAGTGTAAACTGACCCAGAGTGGTTGGAAAAAAAAAACACAACAATAATAAGAGGCATTAAAACTAGTAATACAATAATAGTAAAAATGAAGATTGCATGATAATATTGACTAAAATTAGTAATAAATAATAGAATAATAAAGAGCCTACCAACCCAAATTGCTCTGATAAAAAGCAAAAAAATGAAGGAATAAAAACAGTAATAAAATAATAGCAATAACGAAGAGTGAATTGAGCCAGAGTGTTGAGATAAAAAGCAACAATAATAACATGGAAGAAAACTAGTAATAAAATAATAATGAAGAGTGTATTGACCTAACCTGGCTGCTGATTAGCTGGCAACTACTGCGCTGGATTTCATGTTTTGACTGTTTCTGCCGCCCATGATGTGATCCCTGTTGCTGCTGCAGTTGCGGTTGAAGGCTTGTCATTTGTCTTTCTCTATTAGCGGCTCCCATATTGTATTTATCTCTATGCTAGGCCTACTAAGCAGATCCTCATAGACTAGCATATACGCTGATTCTTTCAGACACCTAACTCTCCAGTGTTCTTCCTTGTCCAGTATTTTCACTTCATTCCACAGGGGGGATTACCCATTTCCCTCCATAAATATTTCGGTCCAAAAATCTGATCCAGATTACCCAGATCGAAATACACCTGTGGAAGGCCGCAGGGCACAACGGCCGATAGGTTGTGATAACAACAACAAAGATGAGGACAATAGTCTGAATATAAATAATATAAGTGATGATAACTTTACATCCCAGAAATTCAGACGGAAGGCAATCAGGTGATAATAACAAGAAGGGTGAGGGCATTATTCTGACTATAAATAATGATAACTCATCATCACAGTAATTCAGACAGAAGGCGAACAGTTTGTAATAACAATAAGGATGAGGACATTAAAATGGTTGTAGTAAAATATATTAATGTTTTGTTGTACTGAATTTTTAGTGTTTGTGTTTAATTTTTGTGGGAATAATTTAGGAAGTTTATTGTTAACCAATGTTTGTTTTCTTTGAGTTCACTAAAGGTATTTTCTGCGAAGAGGAGATTAGGTAAAGCAAGAGATCTTATTGGTATATATATATATATATATATATATATATACATGTAGGTGTTAAATGCAGTTGAAACAGTTGAGTTTTATGTAAACGTAGATGAATGATATTTTGTTATTAACACGGTGTTTCGTATGAGAATTCTAGTTCCATGATTTTTGGCTTTTCAAAAAACACCTAGTGAATGAAATTATGGATGGTATTTTTAGAAACAACTATTATTCTGTCACTTTTTCGTTTTCGTGAAAATATGACGAAATACGTTAAAATAAGGCCAAACTGAGAAATCATTAAAAACATTTTCTCTTTGTTTGTAGGAAGGTAACGCTTATCAAAATCCCACATGTTAAAATAATTAACTAGTGACATGAAGATTAACGTACCATATACATTTTTAATGATTTTAACTACTCTGAAAACAGCTCGGCTAGGTCAATAATTCTTGCCTTTACCCATTTCCCTTCCATTTTTTGACTACTGCCAATGCTTTTTGATCTATATAATCAATGCATTTTTCCATAAGTTTATTTTCAAAGCATTTTTCTAGTCTCCTGCTGTACATCTCGAGATTCTTGACAAAATCCAAAGACGGTTTCGTAATATAATCGATCCTGACCAAACATCTCGACTTCAGTCTCTATCTCACCGACGTGATGTGGCTTCCTTCTGTCTTTTCTACAAATATTTTTATGGCAACTCCTCTGATGAGATTTTTTTCTCTGCTGCCCCGACTACATGAATTTAAGCGTGCCACTAGATTGGCATCTAGGACCCGCCCTTTTACTGTTGAAATAGTTAAATGCAGTTAATATTGACATTTTTATTGCCCATTCAACATAATAAGTATCATATTTAGGGTTATATATATATATATATATATATATATATATATATGTGTGTGTGTGTGTGTGTGTGTGTGTGTGTGTGTGTGTGTGTGTGTGTGTGTTTTAATTACACTAGAAGTCACTTTAAGGTAGTTCTGTAGTATAAAATTTTAAAAAAAATCTTGAAGTTAATCTTTCTACTTCACTGTATCTTGACTTTAGATTCGTCTGCGTTACTCGTGTCTTATATGTCAACTTATCTAGGCATGTTTTAATAACCCACCTACCCTTACCTTCTGCCTTATTTTCATTTTTCGATGTTAGCTTTGATCCGTCTTTTTTAAGACATGCCAACAAATGTGTTTTTTGTTACATTTTGTTCCCCTCCTCCTTTTCAACTCTCAAATGGCCTACCGAATTGTTTTCTGATTTCCCAAGTACATTTTCATCATAAGTTATCTAATATCACCTTATGGAGGAACAATTTTAAGTTCCGAAACATAGAAATGGATTTGGCTGGATTTTGTCGAGGACCCTAAGATGAACAGCGAGGGCTCCGGTCGATATACGACAGCAATATTCCATACAAGGGCGAATGGTTGATTTATAGATTTGAAGAATGGACTCGGGCGAGAAAAAACTTTCTGGCGCGACACAGAGAACCAACTTTCCTTGCGATGGATGAAGCTATTGATTCATTATAATTGTTCCATCTCAGGTCAGCGGAGAGGGAGAAACCGAGAAGTCGTAAAGAGGTGCTCTCGTGAGCATCAGACATTCTAATGGGAGGCAGGGAGGGTTCTCTGTGATGGGTAATAGATAGCAGTTTTATTTTTGAGGCATTAAAGTTAACCAGCCATTTCCTGTTCCAGTTTACAACCGATTGGAGGTCCTTTTCGAGACCAACGGCCAGGTTAGTTTTGTCAGCGACATCAGATTGTCTATTTAGGCAGGAGTAAATAGTGGTGTCGTCTGTATAGATGCCTACTTGGGAACTGATGACATTGAGAAGATCGTTAATGAAGATAAAGAACAGTGTAGGACCCAGGATAGAGCCTTGGGGAACACCTGCCTTTGATTGTGCTAAGTCAAATAATCGTCCTGAAGTACCGTATCCCTGAAGCTTACGAAGAAGGCCGGTATATCAAACCCATCAAACGCTTTAGAGATATCTAGAGACACGGCACGGGCTTTTCCGTTATTGTGAAGTGCTTCGTAAACAAATTCAGTTATGACCGTGAGCACATCAGCTGTAGATCGGGCAAAGCGGAAACCATGTTGCTTGTTAGAGAGCAGATTATGGGATGTAAGGTGATTAACCAGTTCGGGGTTGATTAAAGATTCAAAGACTTTGCCGAAGAGTGGTAGGAGACTGATAGGACGGTAGTTAGATGGGTCAGAAGAGTCACCAGAGTTCTTAAAGACAGGTACAACAGATGATGACTTCCAACAGGGATGGAAAGCAAGAGTCGTTGACGCAGTAATTATATAAGTGGGAGAGGACAACTACTGGTATCCCCTCCTCACTGCTAGTCTTATGGGAGTCTAATTTAGATGCCCAATGTTAACGATGGGGTAGTGTGCAAATTGCTCAGTTCTAGGAGGAAAATTGAGAATTTACGACCAAAGCACTCGGTCTTATCAGCTGTGGAAGTTAGGACCTTAAATTGATTGAACAAATGAGGTATTGTGGGTTTGCTGTTGTTTAGTACGCTCTTGCAGAGACGCCAATAATCTTTGGAGTCGAATTTGCGAGATGCAACACATTGTTTCATTCTATCAGCAAATAGTGATTTTGCTTCACTGAAGACACGCTTGCACACATTACGGGCTGAGACAAAGAGACGTCTGTTGCAATCTGACTTGTCACTACGGTACAGGCGGAGGTAGTGATCCCTATGGGTAATGGCAGCTGAGCAAGCAGCAGAGAACCAAGGAGATGAGCGTGATTTAACCTTATATTTCTTTGCGGGGATGAAAGCCTTGATTCCAGCTTTTACCCAGGAGGAGACCTCAGAAGCGCATTCTTGAGCGAGGAGATTAAAGATCACATTCCAGGGGACATCGCGAAGGAAATCACGGAACGAGTCCCAGTCAGCTCGTTGATAACAGAAAGATGTTCTGTTGGTAGAAGGTTCTTTGCTGGGGGTGGAGTAGAAGGAGATGTTGACACTACAGCATGATCACAGTTGCCAAGAGGGCAGAGCTGCGTGGCACGACAAGACAAGACTCGGGGATGGAGGTGAAACAGAAATCGAGAAGGGAAGCCTTACCGTCATAGTTGTTGGGGAAACGGGTGGAAAAGTCAACCACTTGTGTGAGGGATTGAATAATTGAAAAGTTAAGGGTTTGTATAACAGCAAGGTCAGTTCTAGAGTTTACATTGCATCGAGCACTTTTTTAAAAAAAAAGTAAGTGGCAAGAACTCTTGATTTATATATATATATATATATATATATATTGCGATAGGTAAATTGTCGCTATTTTATATTTTGTTTAATTTCGCGCATGCGCTACTTTTGTTTTTGATTTTGTCGACTGCACATGTATAATAGGGCCAGTTAGGCACTGTCTGTGAGAGAAATACCACCATGACACGATTCCTTTCAACAGTAATTTGGAAACGACATGCTATAATGCTTGGCATTCGCTTCGGAAGCTCCATTACGAACATTTCAGAGTTTGATGAGTCTAATGGTGATTACGAAGGTACAGAAACTCGGAAAACTTACTCTGATCGTTCTGATACCAAAATAACCCCTAATATTTTTGGTGAGCAAGTCAGAATCAGCACTGCCTTGAGGAGGTTGTGTTGCCCTCGGTCAAGAGGGTGGCTGCTGGAAGGCAGTGGACACTGCACCATGCTGCACAAGCAAAAGAAGGCTGTCAGACAATTTCTACGACGACATCACTCCTTACATCTGGCCACCTTATTCCCAAGACTGCAACCCCCTTGATTATTATGTGTGGGGCTCTTTGTAAGATTAACCTTATATTTCCTTGCGGGGATGAAAGCCTTGATTCCAGCTTTTACCCAGGAGGAGACCTCAGAAGCGCATTCTTGAGCGGGGAGATTAAAGGATTATGGCAGCGTTCCCCAACTTAAACAAGGAGACCGTCCAGAAGAGTTGCATGAGATTCCGAAGTCGTCTGGAGGCTGTGGTTGAAGCCAATGGTGATTTTATGAAATAAATTTATTCTTTAGTATTTCAAAGTATTTTTGTATAATTTTGGTAAATTTAATCTGGATATGCAACAATTTCTGCCTAGACTATAAACAGAAAATGGAATAAAAAATTAAACAGACAGATATTGTCGATCGAATTTAATAAAACGTGTTTGATTGAATTATTACGGCCAAAGGATATATATATATATATATATATATATATATATATATATATACAGAGAGAGAGAGAGAGAGAGAGAGAGAGATCGTATTATTTCATTAATAAAATCATTTTTGTTTTTGCTAATTGCGTTACTGGCTTCCATCTACCCCGAAGTAAGAGTACAAAACACTGACATCCAAAACGGTTCACTGGTCTGTGCAAAACAAACTTCATTTTTTTTGTGTCCAACTAATATTTTGGTTTGACCTTTACATCGGCAATGTTCACACCAGGAATAATAACCATTATACCTTTGATAGAAACGCTTGTACTAGACATTTAGATAGGATTGAACAAGAGAAGCTATATTGACTATTCAACTAAAAAAATCCGTTTGTTTTGTACGCTTGATGATATGAAATGTCAACATATCCTTTAGCGTACGACAATTACGCCTATGAATTCTCATCAGCGACACACGGGACATTTTCAGCGTGGGCTTTGAGATTTTAAAATTATTCCATTGATCACAATGACGGAAAAATAAAGCATTTGTTTTTTGTTTCGTTTGTCCTAAAATCTTTCACGTATTACAGTGGGCCCCATACAATCACTCCCTATTCTCTGGCTTGCTAAAAAATAAAATTTCAATCAATTTCTCATACGCTTTAAAGACATATTCGAAGCACTTCTTAATGTCTGTGGTCATATACTGTACTACATGCATTTGTTGAAGGAATGCAATGATATATTTTCAATTTTAAGTGGAGCGCGATATCTGTGGATAAAACGAAAAAATAAGCGGCTCTACAAATTTAATTTTTTATTATTATTTGAGTAATATTTTTCCTTCAAATAGAAAGAAATGAATTCTTTGTGAATCAACTTCTCACAAAATATTTTGTGCATCTTTTGTTACAGTACAACGAATGAATTACGTTAGAAAAAACCAAACAAAAAACAATGCGTCTACATGTGAGAATGTGTGTGACACGGATGTACGTTGTCTTATGTGTGCGTTGTTTTATGTGTACCAGTCAGTAGTATGAATAAGCAGGGAGCTGGCTTACTATTGTTGACACTCGTAAACAAATGTAGCGGTGACTTACGTCGGGGACCCGAAAGGGGCAGAGTTGCGTATATGTTTTGCAAGGGAATGTGGAAACGGCGAATCGGTAGCTTCGGATGTACGGTGAATCGGCCAGCATTTCCTGCTGATGGAAGTGGTGGTGTCGCTTGTAGCCATATTGGCTGGTTCTGGACGCTCGTTGGCTGAGTACTGGTTGGGTCATGTACATAAAAACATGGTACGCTCATTTAACGGGAGGTCGCTTTTCGCTTCTGACGGTGAGTGGCGTATTCGAGATCGTGACGAGATGAGGAGTGCGGATTTGTTGAATTCGTGCTACCTTCCCCCATTCTTTTTCTCTGTGTGCTTACAACCAATTTTTGCACAAGCTATTTCGGCGATTGCTTTTTTCCCCTTCCTTTCCATGATGCCGACAAGACCTTTGACATCCGACTGATTCCGGGGTACAGCTGTGCCGCGACTTACCTGCCGATCGTAGAATAGAGCGAAAACGTTAAGTTAGTTTGCGAGCTCTGTGCCAAGGACAAAGTCGAGCGTGTCTTGCCGCTACGACTGCGAGGCTGTGCTCTCGCCGTTTATCGGCAACTGAGTAAGGAACAGAAGGCAGATGCGTTTGAAAAAGTGGATGAATTTTTGGCCGAGTTACATCGCCTGGCTCAGCTGGTAGTAGGATCGCTGCCGGAATATTAGATAACGTACGCATTTGTATCCGATCTGCCACAACATTATAGACAGCTTCTCTGGGCGAGGTCCTGAATGGAGACTATGACTGTGGATCAGTTGCTAACCTGGGCTAAGGCTATCATGACTGATGACAAGCAGCACGAGGAATCCGTCACAGCGTCTGCTCAACAAAGGCGTACAGACGAGGAAGTTCTTCCCACTAACTCACGCAGAGGAGCTGTCACGTGCTACATGTGCTCTGGTCCTAACCATATAGCCAGAGATTGTATGCAGGGCCGTTCAGAGAGTACGGATAATCGAGCGCGAAGGACCCGCCTTGAGATGAGATGTTTTAAATGCGACAAGATCGGGAATATATCATCGGAATGCACATATCAAGGAAACGCCTGAGGGAATAAGACGTCAGGGCCAGTCTTCTTCCCAAACAATTACAGAAACGAGGACTGCCTTCTGTAGAGGCATTTGTCAATGGACAGAAATGTGCCTCTCTGGTGGACTCTGGGTGCTCACAGAGATGTACGCTGTCTTTGGAGGTAGAAGGAGGTGAAAGTATTAACGGTTGATGGGGGAACCTTGAAGTGCCGTGGGTACGGCAAAATCAAGTTGGGCATCGGGCAGGCCCGTCCAGTGTTTATTGAGGCCCTGATCGTTGATAGACTATTGTTGGGATATGATCTTATTCTCGGGATCGACGCAATCAGGGAGCTCGGAGGAAATGATGAAAGCCTAAGTCTGTGTGCTTCTATTTATATTGACAACATTTTCATCAATGAAAAACTGGTTTCTGCAGCATCTCTCCGATTATGGGCTCGTCTGTAAAGATCCAGAGCGATTGGAAAATGGATCCAAAGTCCTGGGCCTGCAGGTCTTGGGAGAGAACGGCATACTTCGATGGAAAAGGGGGAGTGAAGTCCACAGATCGTCACCCGTCGGAGCATCTTTTCCCTCTGCGGGAAACTTGTGGGTCATTTCCCTGGCTCAGAGTGGCGACTGCATTTATAAAGCGGCAGCTGACCGCTGTGACCAACGGATGGAATGATGATGTCAAGGGTGTCTCTCTCCGTTGCATACTAACGGAAACAGTGGCCAAGGTACGCGATATGAATACCGTGAGAGGAGACTGGGGTGTTGATGGTAGTGAGATGAAGGTTTGGGTGGACGCAAGTTCTGCGGCCACAGGAGTGGCACTAAGAATCAATAGGAGCATTGTGGAGGATGCTAGTTGGTTGCGTCCAACTGAAGATGCCAAACATATCAATTTGGCTGAGATCGATGCAGTAATAAAAGGTGTAAATCTGGCCATTCAATGACGGAAATCGGTATTACATTTGTTACGGATTCGACCTGCGTCTATCGATGAATATCTGACACCCTGACTTGGCAGGCATGAGTGAACACAAACGCGGCTGGTGAGATACTGATAAGACGGCGCTTAGAGATATTGCGAGCATTGGCAGAGGAATACACCTTTACGAGGGATGTGGCCCTGGTGAAATCCTGTCTAAACCGCGCATTCTGCCTGACCCGTGTGCCACGGAAACTTATAGAATCTGTTGTCAAAACCCGCGAAGCCTGCCGGTCAATTGATCCAGCACCGGTGCGTTGGAAGAAGAGGACACTAGGTGTAAAATTAACTTGGAGTAGATTGGCGATAGACATTTACCCACTACAGATGCACGGTGATTTACTAACGCTCATTGATTGCGGTCCTTCTGGGTTCGCAATATGGCGACCGCTGCGTTGACAAGACTCCGCTAGTGTCATTCGTCAGCTGGAATTAATTTTCTATGAGCGTGGCCTGACAGATAACGACACTGCGTTCACCTGTAAGAACTTTAAGAAATTTTTAAATAGATGGGTTGAGTACACTTGAGATTGCGATGCGCCCATATATCAGCAGGAATGGGATTGTGGAACGCTGTCATAGAAGTATCAAGACCATCACAGCCGGAAAGTTCGATACCAGAGGCGGTCTATTGAGACAATATCACTCCCAATTACAGTCATTCAGCTTCCACAGCACCGGCCGATGTGCTGCATAGGTACCACATCCGGGTACGAAACATCGATAGCATGCCCTCATTCGCACCGCAAAACATTTAAGGAGTATACATCGTCTGGGTAAAGTCTCCACACGGTAGATGCACGACCAAATTGAAAACTGGCCGCGTAACCCAAGTAATCAATTCGCTGTCGGTGCAGATTGATGGAACACCGCGGCACGTGAAGATTTTACGCCCTTTTCTGGGATCATATCCATCATCACGGCGAACGATTGAGTATTTAAAATCTATTTCACCAGGTGATTCCTCCAATACAAGCAGTTCAGAGACCAATGCCAGAGAACCCGATGGCACTCCATGTCGTAGTTCGTCCGAGAACGATACTCGCCTTGTTCCTCTTCGAAAAAGTACCCGACAGAAGAGACCCGCCCTGGGATGCATCAGCTGTGATCAGGAGATCAGGAGATCAGGAGGAGTGTAGCAGTGACTTACTTCGGCGAACCAAAACGGCCAGATTCGCGTGTATGTTTTGCAAGGGAGTGTGGAAACAGCAAATCGGCGAGCTTTGGATGGACGATGAATCGGACAGCATTTCGTGTTGATGGAAGTGGTGGCGTCGCTTGTAGCCATTTTTATTGGCTGGTTTTGGGCGCTCGTTGGCCGAGTACTGGTTGGGTCATGTGCATAAAAACAGGGTACGCTCATTTAACGGGAGGTCGCTTTTCGCTTCTGACGGTGAGTGGCGTATTGGAGATCGAGATCGCGACGAGACGAGACGAGACGAGAAGTGCGGATTTGTTTTGCCTAGTGAACCTATTGGACTCGAACTACCTCGAACTATAGTTCCGAACTATGCGAAGATATGAGTAATTCATTAAGTGTGAGAATTTCAGTTTTTGTATAACAAATGAACGACCACCCTGGTCAAAGTTTAACTGACACAAACTAACTAGCAAACAAAAATTGCATTTGAATCTTAAGAGATCAGAGTTGACTGGGAAGAAAGAAGCCAAAAGAGAGTCCCATGTGAAATAGATTAACTGTTAACCTAGAACTCACAGTTAATGGGAAATTTAGAAAATATTTATTAACAATGAACATGAGATTAATAAATCTAATTTTTTTTCTGGAGCCGATGTTTCTTTATAAAAACGATCAATTTTAGTTCGCTAACTAGTCTTTCAGTTAACCTTTGACCAGGGGTTTGTTATACAAACAAAACTGAAATTCTCACACTTACTCAATTACTCACATTTTCCGCATATTTATTCGAGTATATAATGTTGCAAAATTGGCGATATTGACACATAAAAAACATGCAGACTAAGTTTACTTACTCCAAAGTAGCTCCCTTCTTATTTTATGCGACCAACTGCTGGAAATTATTACGCATACGTAAAACAACATACATCCGTGTCACACACATTCTCACACATATAGACGCATTTCGTTTCTTCTATACTAACGCAATTCATTCAGTTGTACTGTAAAAAAAATATACAAAATATTTTTGGTGAAGTGGTTCGCAAAAAATCTTTGTAATTCATTTCTTTCAATTTGAAAGAAAAATAATATTCAAATAATTAAATAATTAATTAAATTTGTATAGCCGTGTTGAATATTCACTTATTTCTTCTTTTTATACACGCATATTCCGCTACATATGTGTATTCTAATGTAGTTGAGGTTGTAGTATCGCCTATAAAAATAATTTAATATGATAAACTAATCTAATTTTGCTTCTCTGGTTCGATCATATACACAAATACTCTTTATGAGTCTTTTTTTTTTTTTTGTAGGACAGACCCGAGTATCTTTTATGAAAAAAATTATTCAATGTTTTGTTTTTGTTATTTCGCCCCAAGCACGGCAATAAAGCAACTAAAACGTAAGGTGTTACTTCGTGCTAGAAATATGAGAAAGAAGTTCTATTAAGGAGAGAGAACAATAAAAGAACAATACTTAAGAAAACAGAAGATAACGATTGACATTGCATTTCAATTTTTGAAGATTAAAATTGATTGTAAAGCAAGAAACCGAAAGAGAGTTCCACAAGCGAGAAGTCTGCAAGAAGTTATGCTCAATTCAACATATGGTTCGCTACACACTGAAAAGTCTCCCTGGGGAGTGGCGAATGAAACACGTCTTGTCTCTCGGACATAATGTGGGTAAAAACACACTACTCTATGTTTTTTAATCATTTCACCTCATTCCAGGCAATAAAGGCACTAAAACTCAAGGAGTTACTGAGTGTGAGAGTATATGAGAAAAAGAAAACATTAAAATAACAATAAAAGAACAGAAATTAATAACAAAACAGAAGATAACAATTGACATTGCATTTAAATCTTTAGAGATCAAAGTTGACATGGAAGCAAAAAGCCAGAAAAGAGAAAGAGCCCTATGTGATATAAAAGAAACTGTTAGTCTAGAACTTACGGTTAAATCTGGCCATTTCAACTGTAAAATGATGAGACCTTTATCGCTTAAATTAATAAAGTCTAGGGATCACAGAGGAAAGTTCATCTGAACAATAACCATGAAAGTATTTATACAAAAGACATAGAGGAGCTACTTTCCGGTGTTAGGGTGGTTTGGTTTATTTTGCGTTAGGCATATCAACACCTCAATGCCGACAAGATTTTCAGGATAGATTTGTATGAATAAAATATGTATTCTTTGTAAGAAATCAGTTTGTAGATCAGGTTTTATGGACGTATGTTTTGCAAAGTGGGTTTTTGTCGAGAGTCAAATGTATTGGTGGTAATATTTTTAAAAAATGTATTGCTGGTATTTTTACTTTAAATACCCATTTATACATTTTCATAGTGTTTTGACCCCAGTTTGAGGTTAACTATTTGCTCATAGCTGGGACCTTAACAGGTGCTACTACCCTAGATCAGGGTGGACCTGGGAACAACAGCAATTAAGAAGTGGCTTCACGCTCCTCAAAATCTCCTGATCAGAGGCCTTGCTGCCGGATGTACTTTATCGTCATAGCCAGGACTAACAGTGGTATGAAAGTGACTGAAGCCGAGATGTAATGCCAGGAACGATAACACTTCAGATTCTTCTTTGGATTTTATGAAGAATCTCTAAATATATAGCAGGGAGCAGCAAACTGGTTGTGGCAGCAATATTCAAAGCAATGACAAATATAAATATGTAAGTTAGGTTCTGAAGAATAAAAACCGTCCAGCACGACACAGTGAACCAACTTTCCTAGCAGCAGGCCTAGCAGTTGAAAAACGTTAGCTTTATGAAAAAGTTATCTAAATATGTTTCGTCTGTAGGGAAACTGGAACCATCCATAACATAATACAGTGTGAGAAATTCGTCTTCTAAATTAGTCTTTTCCTTAGAACCGTCAGTTTCACGGGAACGAGCTATTTCATTGGTGCAGGTTACAAGAAATATTGTGTTGTGAGACAAATTCGTTAGTTCGTATCCATCCATTTTAATCTTAATTGTAACACCTTCAAAACAAAAAAAATGCTCTCTATTAATCAATCGGAAAGACAGCCTCATGCTGAACTCGAGGAGACTAACTCGTCGTACATTTCCGGGCTAATTTTCTTGGCTGAGATGAAGTAGAAAGACGATATTGAATCCATTGCTAGTTCAGCTTTTAAAAAAGCTTCTTCACCAAAATTTATGTTACATGTTTAAAAGTCTGCTATTCGCCTTGGTGTCACATATCGTCCGGTGCTTCTGCTATATATCTAGAAATCCTTGATAAAATCCTAAGAATATTATTGGACTTGACCTGGCATCTCGGCTTCAGTTACTTTCCTGTCCCTTTTCTATAAATACTTTCTTGGTAATTGTTCGGATGAGCTGTTCGCCATGGTGTCTAGACTTTATGAATTTAACCATAGTACTAGACTGACGGCGAGGTCACATCAATTTACAGTCGCGTTGGCTAAATATAACCGTAATTTCTATGCTGTTTCTTTTCTCGTCCTTCTCGCTTGAGGGAGTCCCTTCCGGCTCCATGCTTTTCGGTCAACTTTGATCTTCAAAAATTAAAATGCAATGACAATCGCTATCTACAGTCTTCCTGATTATTCTTCATTTGTTCTCGCTCCTTAGAAATGTTTCTCTTTTCTAATTCTTTCACACCCCTCGTAACCCCGTGTATCCCCTTGTAAATTAGTGGCTCTAATTCTTTGCTTGGGGTGATGGTAACGAGTGACACTATCATGAGAGCACGCCATACTGGACCAATTCACTAGTACCTCGTGCATGAGCGCGTGCAATCGGTTCTCATTGAACTCAACATTTCGGCCGAAAGGGGAACAGTCTGTAAAGTCGAAGTCTCCTTCTCGCCTTGTAATAACGCCTTATCGAAACACAGTACAAATCTCTCGAAGAGCTTTAGTAGCTTTGGAACCATGACTGAAAATAAAATGAAGAAGGAGTCGAAGATGTTATATTTTATCTAGTTGGCACACTATCGTCATATGTTTGAAAAAGCGGTAAAAAATTCAATCAGATTTTTAAAAAAGAACGATAAACAAAAGTTGGAAACGAAGATTTTTTTTTCTTCTTCTATGTACCATATCCCTTTAGGACGTTGGCGATCACGGCTCTCTACAAGTTTTTGCCCTTTATAGCTCTTAATAAATTTTGTCTGTTGGCTGTCTTTCCCAATCACTGCTCTGTCATCCATTCACTGAAGCTCGCTAGGTAAGTTATGCGCTGTTTACCTCTGTCCTTCTTGTCTTCAATCTGTCTTGTGAGTATCAAATATTCCCTTCTTCGTCTGTGAGAAGATTGTCCAAAAATGTAACGAAATGTGTCTGTTTCTTAATACTTTGCTTAGCTTTGGAAGACATCTTTCGCTATGCCAATGCTCCTTAGGATTTCAGTGTCATACTTTCCGTCTGTTGTTAAAACACTTACCAGATATTTAAATTGCTGTTTGATATCCGTATCACCAATTCACAATTTCCCTTTGCAAATAAGCATGCATTCAGTATTCTTGCAATTGGTGTTTAGTCATTTCTTCTCGCTTTCATTCGCTACCTTCTGTGGGGGTTAGAACGGGAATAACATTGAATAAAACGAACAAATTTATGAGAGACTAACAGTATTTGAAGCTAAAATTAAATGCTAATCGATATCCAACAAATGTTTTTGAAATGTACGGTATGTTTTATCATATAACTGAAGCAATAGGATCACCCTTATAAAAAAATGTCATTTCAAAAACGTATCAACTAAATTTATCTCTTCTCAGCAACAATAATTAAATCGGAAGAAGTCAACTTTTAAATTTCTCCGTTCCGTATTACGATCATGCGCACAAAATAAAAGTTATTAATCTTTATCACGTGCCACGTATAAAATATTTTTCTTATTATTACATATAAAATATTTCAGTTAGAGAAATCCATATCTTTGTCCTTTCTTAACATAAGTTATGCAACGAAACACACGCTAATTTTCTTAAGTATATATTTCTGTACCTATATATAACAGGATCAGTAAAATTATTAATATGATCTAAACAAAGGATTTAAATTGAAGTTATTAATATAAATTTTGTGCAGAGATGGAGGTTTCTGTAGATATTTATCTGCACGTTAATTTTGGTTTAGTTATTTTACGGTATATGAACCTTTTCTAAGTTATTTAATCCCGAATTTTGTTATTTCGAGAAACAATAGAAAAGTAGAAATAAGTTTGGTTTGCGTAGGAGTCATAAAAGGGAGACATGGGTTTGGTTTGAACGAGAGAGAAAAAAAGGTAAACATGGTTTTGGTTTGAACGAGAGTGAAAAGAAAGTAGACATGGGTTTGGTTTGAACAAGAGTGAAAAAATGTAGACATGGATTTGGTTTGCACAAGAATGAAAAAAAAGGTAGACGGATTTGGTTTCAACGAGAGTGAAGGAGTAGCTATTAGGTACCTATCGGGACACACCAGCTGTAAGTGTAATAAGAGAGGTATTCCTTGGGGTATTGCATCGTTCCTGGATCTGAGCCTGCGCAGGGATCTCAATACCACCCAATCAGCAGCGGCTGTTGTTAGTCTACTACAAACCAAATGATTTTTCAAAATTCGAGTATGACTGTGTTATTCCCTGCCACAATTACCAGTAAACTGCTCTCATATGATTCCTTCCCTCAGACACAATCCCTAAAATTGTCAGATTAAACCAGAAATGGAATATTGCTGCTAAGTCTGTTCTAGTGCTGACAAATCCTCACTTTTATAGAAGAGTTCAAAATAAGATTATTATTTACTATAACAATTAACAGCAAACAATTTTTCCATCTTCTGACACCACCATGCTTTATCGTTACAACAGTGAGATTAGACCGGAAATGAAGTCTTGGTACCATATCTAGACTGGAGACGCACCATCATCAGCTTTCCTGCCTTGATAGAATCGAAACTTTTTTTACGCGGTCTTTTGTAGGAGATGACTTCTTTTCAACCCTACAGTGTCTTTTCTAATAGGCGTAACGACGCAAGCCTATTGATACTATCTATCGCAATTTCCATAGGAAATTTTCAGACGATACCCGTTCTTTAATGCCACCAGCTCAGGCCTTACTGCTAGAACATTCCATGTCACTTCATCTACAATGCCTCCATATTCCAGTCATAGAAAGAAAATTCCACTCAGGTTTTCTCAAGATCTATTATTCTGTTAAACAAACTCCCACTTTAATGATTAAGCTCTTCCAGTATTCAAAATCATTACGTGGTCTCGTCACCTATTAGAAAAAAAGCTGGTGATGTGCTCGAGATGTGATGGGCTTGAAATGCTGTATCAATTGGAAAGAGACCGTAGTGATGAGCATGAGATGTAGCGCCTATTGGAAAGATGCCTTAGTAATCGGCTCGAGATGTTTAATTTGTTGGAAAGAGTTCGTTGTCATGGGCTCGAGATGTTGCATCTATTACTAAAAGGTCGTAGTGATGGGCTCGAGATATGGTATTTATCTGAAAGGAGCTGTATAGTCGGCAATTAGTCTTCCTCCAAAATACCGTGTAATTCTTTTGAACCTTCTCAAGGCTGGAAAGTGAATATTGTTCTGCTTCAGCCCAGCGATTCTCCATTTTTGGTTTAATCTGACTTTTGTAAAACTACAGCATACCAAAAGGATTCCTATACTTTGTGGAACGATTGAATGAACTGAAGATTTTTCCAGCCTCTTTAGCAATGGATTACGTTCCATCTGCCTGGTAAAGACGAAACACAACTGTTTATAATGGCGCTTAGTTGGACTTCCGTTAACCGAACTCTTCGCTGGCATAATCTGATTTGTGCAATTCTTCTTATGTATAGCCGATGTATTTGCTGTTAATCTGAAAATCAATAAACTTATGGAAATGTCAGAATGTTTTAACTCACTGTCATTTTTTTCTTTCCGAAAAAGGAACATGTCCTGCAAATACATCACAAGACCATTTATTAACAACAAGGAAACAAGCAATTTCTTTCTCTCTAGAATCTATCTTACACAATTATAAGTCTACCTCTCGTACATGCATTGAGTATTGCTGTCACATCTGGTGTGGTACTTCTGTTATGTATTTACAGATTTTTGATTAAATACAAAGAAGAATCTGCAATGGTACTGGCCTTGACCTGGTATCTCGGCTTCAGTCACTTTCCCACCGCCATCACGTAGCTTTCTTGAGTCGTTTCTATAAATAGTTTCATGGTAATTGTTCTGATGAGCTTTCCACTTTGCTACCTAGATCGACTGCTAGCTGAAATTACTAGATGTAGCCGTAAGTTCCATGCTAACAGTTTCTTCTGTCGCATTTCTCAGTAGTGGTTTCTTGATTTCCAGTCAAGTTTGATCTTCAAAAATTTAAATGCAACATCAATCGCTATCTTCTGTCTTCATAATTCCTGTTCTTTTTATTTAATCACTTCACTTTTTCTTAAACAACTGTTATATACCGTACCTATGAACACTAATGGATATGTCCCAATCCTCATAAATACGTTGGACATTATTATCAGTGTCTGTGTGTGGGGGGGGTATTATGCTGTCTAAGTAGTCCACCGCTATCGAGTATTATATCTTGTTGATGTTATAAAGATTGCCATTTTATTTCCAACCTCCGTTTTGGGTATTCCTCATTCACCGAATATTTACGAGGATTGGGGCATATCCATTAGTGTTCTACCTTCCTACGTTACTGAATCTTGGCGACGATGATTTGGCCGAACAACGTTCGGCGAACAGTACAACGTTTGGCGAACAAAGATTTCGACAGAAGAGAACTCACGTAAACTAGTTACAAGTTACAGTAGTTAAAAACTGCCCATACAGTTTTTATGTCTTATTTTCCTAGAACAGATCTAAAAAAAAATGATAATCAATAATTGTAATTATCTTTCGTAAAATACATCTCTTGGATAATTTGGCACGCATCATCAGTGATATTTCTAGTCGAAGTTCATTAGGGATTTCAGGTTTTTCAACATCATCCACGGTGACTCATCTGATACTGATTGTTACAGTTTTTTGGGTATATGTACTAGTGAGCCAGTCAAAATGAGCTGACTCATTTTATAGTTCACCGATAGAAGGGTTAACCAATCAGAAAGCTCAAAATATTCAATTCGACGTGTATAAAGGCAGCCATTTTGTTTTTTCTCCCAAAATATTTTCACTGCCAAACTGATATCGAAGACTTAAAGAATTAACAGCCGCTACTTTCTCGAATCTACACTGCCAACCTCTGATATTGAAGAGATTACGGACTTCACTGGATTCCATATTCAGAGACTACGGCAAACATGGTCAACACTGATCGGGTATCGACTTGTGTACCTTCCGTTAGCTACATTTTTTTCCATACTCCTGAGACTCCTCTTGGCAATTAATGGTCCAATTCCAGATAACTTCCGGTTCCCCAGCAATGTGCGCTCTTCCATAAAAAAAAACGAAGGAAACGCAACCACAATTTCTATCTGGTAAGGAACATGGCGGCGTGTTCGGCTTGAAGTTAATTATAATTTTTAATGGAAATTGATAATTGTCACAAATATCGTATATTATAATACAAATGACGTATGCAACCAAATAGAAAAGTAAAGTATTGACTATGTTCAAATTATTCAATCAGTATGCCTAGCATACTATGATATCCGGTATAGTTGATCATGTGTAGAAAGAAAAATACGCCAACCTCCATGAAACGAAATAATAATTATGAAATAACTGCTATTAAACCTCATCGAAACTCACGACATGAATATCTTACAAAACATCACTTATGGATGAAAACGCTAATTGAGTTTATCTTGCCCGTGAAACATAGGGATTCCATCTGTAAGTTAGAGGGATTACTAGCAGAAATTCTTCATTTCCCTTGGTACGTCCCTTTTGAGATGCCTCAGATATCGCGGATTAACTTTGACCCTCCTGCAGTGCGAGAGGTGTTGCTTTGGGTGGGGACGAACACCTGGGACAAACCTAGGTCAAAATGTGCTTCTTCTTTTATGTGTCATGTCCTTTAAAGACGTTGGCTGTCATGGCTCTCTACAACTTCCTATCCTAAGCAATAATTGTCCTTTTTCGGCTATCTATTTAAACAAACTCGTTAAGCTGGTCATTCTGTTTCTGTCTGTCCTTCTTGCTGATAATATGTCCCGTGAGTGTCAAATTCTTCAAGCTCCTTTCCTCGCTCTGTGTCCTAGAAATTTCACATGTCTCTTTCTGGTAATTAAGAAATCTTGACTATTAGATTAATCCTGACAAAAAATCGATCCTTGAATTCCCTGCAAAACATGACCTAATTAATAAAAACACTGTCTGTGTCAGTCTTGTTCGTTGAAATTGTGAGTTCAATCTTTAAAGCAAATAAGCCATCATGAGGAAGATTTGATGTGTTCTAAACATTCCTTTGGAAGAAAAGAAAAATATCACGCCCCATTTGGATTTTATCCAACATTCCCGCACTGCAATTGTATGCGACGAAAACACCTGAAAATGGTCGCAGGTTACAATGACGGAAACGTTGCAATAAAAGCAATATTTTTAGAGGGAAAAATACACAATATTGATTTATTCGCGTAAACGGAACATGTCACGAGACCATATTAGGATACGCACTTTAAAGTGCGAATCCCAATATGGAATTTGTAGCAGAAATTGTTCATTTCCCTTGGCACACCCCGCCATCAATATTAGAATTAAACGAACAGACGCTCAAAATTTCCCGACACACACGATTTTTTCCTCAACAAGCGTTATATATAATAAAATAAGAATAATATTAAGAATAGAATTAAACTCATATACACCACAATTTTCCCTATACAGACGATTTTTCTTCAACAATGAAGTATTTATAGTTATTTTCTAAGCGTAGCTTAGATGTAGCACAAGGCCGAAAGTATGGGGCACCCAGTGAGGATCGAACTCACTAATCAGTCTATAACGCATATCTCCAATGTTTTGTTCACCTCTGCTGTAGCCAGGTATTGAACTTACAACACTTTGGGTCAATCACTGGATTACTTCAACGCTTTTGTCTACTAGGCCATGAAGACACATGGCCAAATGGATAAAAGACGAGTTAAATGGAAATAATTGATACTAATATATCCGGAAGAGGCATGGCACATGAAACTAGAACAATTTATCCCGGTGGACGAAGTAAAGGGTTCGATTCGAAATTCCAATCACTTGAAGAACGCCATAGAATACAATGGCCGAAACGTCGTGAATATAGCAATAAAGATGAGGACAAGATTCCGAACAGAGTAAATTGGATAAATAATTATAACACCTCATCTCAGAAATATAGACAGATATAGAATGATAAAAGAAGGAACAAATAGGAAACGTTTATAAATTTAACATGTTTATTTAACATATCTAAGTTTCATCAGAATATGTTTTTGTGGGGAGAAATGAGTTACGGAAGAAAATGTTCTGGTACATTTGCAATCACCTGAAGAAGAACGGAGTGTACGACAGCCAAAACGTCGTGAATATAGCAACAAAGATGAGGACAACACCCCGAACAATTTAAAAAGGGTAAATAATTAAAATACCTCATCTCAGAAATATAGACAGATTCTGAAGAAGGCCAGAGCGTACAACGGCCGAAACGTTGTGAATATGGCAACAATGATGAGGACAACATTTCGAACAATGTAAACAGCGTAAATAATTTTATCATTTTGTCGGATTTTGATCCAGATTTGATTTCAATCTGTAGAGCAAAACTGTATAATAATAATGATGATAGGAAAAATGTATTTTCGTTGCAGAATGTTAATGGGCGAATAACGAAAAGTTACAATACTCTACTTACATCAATGGTTGTTTGATTCCTTTTTCTTGTTAGTTAATCACTAACCCTAACCCACTGGGACATATCGCAAATGATAGCGAGCATTACCTCTTGTCGTTTATCGATTCACCACACACGAGTCGTTCCTGAGTGTAACACCGTCCACCTCATACGGTTTTAGTTTAATGCAGTACGCCATTGCCTGATAGACATCTGCAAAATGTGTCAGTTCTCTTTATATCAGTCGACTAAGATAGCATCCTTAATCACACATCAAAATCCCTTTTTTTTTCGCTGATGCTTCTGCGAGGGTAAATACCTGTTCGTCCTTTTTATTGAATTATTCATACAGAGAGAAAAATGTATACGTCTTCTTGTCTGTTTTTCTCGTTTAACACCAACAGTCCTCAGGATGATGGATTTTGCCTCTGGATACTGGCATCACGAAAAGAATCGATATTAATTTATTTTTAGAGTACTCTCAACACGATACTATAAAAGCCATTAACAGAGTTTATAACTAACGCTTCGGAGTGATTGTAATGCCGACGAAGCTGACGTTCACGTCTAAGATCCACTGAAACTACAAACCATTCAGAATTTAATAAAAGCTGCACGCGATCATTGTGAAAGGTTTTCCACTAAAGACCCATTGAAGCTATAAGTCTCTCAGAATTTAATAAAAGACACAATCACAAAGATTTCTAACGTGTTATATTTTTCGTTCTTATAAAAAATTCATTCGGACTAGTTTTCCGGACTTGTTTTGGTTTATTTACAACGTTTCTGTCATTTCAATGGTAGAAGGGTGAATCCCGAAACCAGATTACAAATCGGAGATGCCAAAATCGAACAAGTACAAAAATTTAAATATATGGGAAATGTTTTTTAACAGAGGACGGAAAGTGTGACACTAAAATCTAAAGATGCTTTAAGAGTATTAAGAAACAGCAAAAAAAACAAAGAGTACTAAACATGATATCCGATCTCCTATATGACAGTGTATGCTTCTTAAAGATGAAGAGACTTAGACGTTAGACTAGATTCCCTGGACGTCGAGAGTTCGATCCGGTAGTATATAAATGGGCTCGAGTCGAGGTGCAACATTATGAGAAAGAATATATGCTTTCTAAAAAAATCCCTTATAACAAAAGTGGAATGAAACCACAACTGTAGATATTGTTCAACGTGTCCTATATGGCAGTGAATGTTGTACAATCTCCTCAAAGAAGAAGAAGTAACTTGAAAGAATAGAAATGTGGTTCTGCAGAAGGATACTGAGGATACCATGAACCGAACATTTGAGCGACGACGAATTTTCAGAGAAAATGGAAACAAAAAGGACACTTATACTTAACATCAGGAAGAGACAGCTGTAATTTCTAACATCAAGAAGAGACAGTTGTAATTTCTATTTCTAACGAGGAAAGATGGCTAAGAAAATCTAATACTCACAGGACAGATAGAAAGCAAGAGGGACAGAGGAAAACAATACATAACCTACCTAGTGTGTTTGAGTATGTGGATGGAGGAAAAAGGTTTAAGAGAAAATACAAAAAGACAAAATTTATTAAGAGCGACGAAGAACAGGAAATCGTGGAGAGCTATGACCACCTACGCTTTGGCTAATGTCCTTACAATACAAAGCTCAAGAACCCTTCAAGGTAAATGATAATTGAATAAAATGTATGTGAAAATCTAAGAAGAGAAAGAAGATGTCTATATTTCTGAGATGAGGTATTGTAACTATTTACATTGGACTGTTTACATTGGACTGTTGTTCTAATCTTTGTTGTCATATTCACGACGTTTCGACCATTGTACGCTCCGGCCTTCTTCAATATACGTTGGAATTTCGTACCGAACCCTTTATTTCGTGGGTAGATTGTTCTAGTTTCACGTACCATGCCTTTTTTTGATATCTCAGTTTCAGCTATTTCCCTTTAGTAACTCAAGGTTTTGTTCACCTCTGCTGAAACGTCGTGAATATGACAACAGTCCAAACAATGTAAATAGTGCAAATAGGAGGAAGAAGTAAATGAAAATTGAGGATGCAGAGGATAGATAACGATTGGCCATTGACGTGATTAAGATTGTAGTTATTTACACTATTCCTCATCTTTGTTGTTGTTATCACAACGTTTTAGTCGCTGTAACCCTCCCTATTTATCGATCTGGGCAAGTTAATGAAATTGGAACTAAACCCTTTATTTAATCTACGAGGTTAGACTTCTCTCTGAGATGAGATATTATGTACATTATTTTACATTACATATGGCACAGTGGATAAAGGCATTAGTTAGATCCAATGACAGGACCCAAAGAGGTGTGAGTTCAATACCCGATTAAGGCAGTGGAGAACTTTCAGAGGGAAATTAACAGGAGATAACTGATAACTGACATCCATTAAACATGGCAAGTGGAACTAGAACAGTCTACCCCAGTGATCGAAATAAAAGGTTCAGTTCGACATTCCAACCACCTGAAGAAGGTCGGAGCGTACAACGGCTGAAGTTGTGATAAATATGGCGACAAAGATGAGGACAATAGTCCGAATAATGTAAATAATGTAGACCTTTCTCGTATCACTGCTTATGTCTAGGGATATCGTCTTGTCTTTATTTAGTACTGTTCACTCATTACTACTGAGTGTAAATACTCACTGCCTGACCAAGAGATTGAACTCACAACTCCTGTGTTAGCAAGCTTTGTACTTTTTCGATTTTGGTATCTCCGATTAGTAATCTGCAATTGGGTTTCCTCCTTTTGCTATTGAAATAATTGAAACATTGCAATAAAACCAACGCTTTTATCCATTTGGTCACTCTGTCCGAATGCAGAGAGGTTGACAAGCAGATCTTTAACGAAATCGAATTGTTAACAGTTCCGTATTTACCAAGCCTCCTCACGAGACAGGATGCGGAACAAGGCCTATTTTTGTGTACGGTGAATCCGAGGCCGTGGGCTCGGGCAAAAATTCCCCGTAGACCTCGTAATGACGGGGTCGGATTTGTCTACCTCTCCAGACGAGACTCTACCACTTGGCATAGCCTTGTCTGGGCTCCTCTCCGGCCGGAAGCAGAGGGTCGACAAGGGAAATTCTCTTTTACACGTGATTTTGTCGCATTCGGTAACAAAATCTACAAAAATGGTGTTCTTTCAGTTTTATTACCAGGGAATATTTTTCAAAAAGATTCCCTTATGATATTGACCCCACCCCGTTCCACCGGAACCAAAGTTGGTTCGCTTTATTTTATTTTACTGCATATCAACATCAATGGGATATTTAATGCCAACAAGTTTTTTAGGATAGGTTCATATGAACAGAATATCTATTCTTTGTAAGAAATCAATTTGTTGATCAGTTTTCAATTATATATTTTTGTAAAGAGGGTTTTGTAAAGAATCAAATGCATTGCTGGTAATAATTTTTCAAAAATGTATTGCTGGTATAATTTTTTTTCAAAATTGTATTGCTAGTATTTTTCCTATAAAAATTTATTTTTATACTTTCATAGTGGTGGTGGGGGTAGCTATTTGTCCATAGTTGGGAACCTAACAGGTCAAGATGAAGCTAGGAACAACAGCAATTAAGAGGTGGTCCCGAGCTCTTCAAAACCTGCTGATCAGAAGCCTTGCTGCCGGAAGTAGTTTATTGTTATACTCAGGATGATGGACCCAAGGATTGAACTCGCGACGTCTGACAAGAAAATGTCATCTAACGTTTTTATTCATCATGGCATTTTCTTTTGAGTATTCAGAAAGTGATTTTTACCGAAACCAAACCTGATAGCTATCATTTCATAATTGATAATTTCTATATTAGTTTTGGTATCTACGCTAGGTCTAATGATTGAATAATTTAAACATAGCAAATGCTCTCCTTCTTTGAAATGTTGTATATTCTATTGTTATTCAATGTACACCCGTGTTGCCATGTACAACTGCTGGCGACTGCTATTATTATATTCTGAATCTATCAACCCACATTCTTGTGGACTGATGCATTCTTTTTCTTTCCATACATGATCAGCTATGCGGGATTTCAAAGCCTTTTCCACGGATTACGATTTACCGACTTTTCTCATATGGCCGGCCTTGCTTACCCAGTCTCTGACACAACTCTATGGGAAGTTATACATAGAGATATAGCCTATGTTTTCTTAGTGTGGTATCTGCGTCGTCTTTTGAATATTCTCTTTATTCTTTATGATGTGCAGAAATTATTATAAATTTTCTCTGTCAAGGCTTTAATATAGGTACCTCCACGAGATCGCTAAAAAAAAGAGCATAGCATGATGAAAAAGACGCCAAACTTAACGAAAACAAAATTTTATCGTCTAAATGTTTGTTATTATTAAGAGGAAAGGTCAAAGTATTTTTGGGGTATTTTTTCCATTTTTTAATCGTTCCTAGCACGTCCGAAATTTTCGTTAAAAATCTAGTTTTTTTTGAGTCAGCAAAATTTACCATTTTTTTCCATTTTAAAAAAAAATGGAAATCTGACTTTGAAATTTTTTTAAATATCAATTATCATTTTTTCAAAACTTATTTTAAGAAAATCAGAAATTATAATGTTTATTTAAAATATTTTGAACCAAACTTAACTTAGCTTTTGTGCCAAAAAGATGTAATTTGAAAATAAAACAAAGCAGGTCATAAACTTTCGCGTCTCTTGACATGTGATGAATGATATATTTACGAATTCCATGAGGAAGGAGAAAAGTGAAATAATTTACATTTACGTGAACAAATTATTTACCCCGTTATTTTTAACGAAAACTTTCAGCGGTCTAATTTTTTTTTTTGTACTTAGCTTTCACCTTTACGTTTATGATGCTTTATGGGAAATATATTGTAAAGAAATTAAAATAAAACTGTTAAGAGTGACATTAAATTTCATATTTCTTAAGAAAGGTATCTAATTAATTTATAGGTACCTTTCTTATGAAATTTTATCAGAATTGTACATAAAATACTATAATTTTATGTACATTTATTACATTCTACTGTTATTTGTATTTGCATTCATTTTATTATTAATTTTGATATTTCATTTATGGAAAAATGTCGTAACTGAGATTAATATAAAAATAAGATCATATAAATTTCATAAGATGATACTGATACTTGTAGGTACCCTTCTCAGTTGAAATTGAAAAATCAAATTAACTTCTCCACACGTGTTTCGCAAAAGTAAAGGCCTTAACAGCGGAGAACAATGCTTAACTCAAATAACGCAACTTAATTATATTCTGGTTGGTCTTCCGTATTTTATAATTACAGCTCGATTATAAGCACAAAATTACATTTCTTAATTACTGGGTATCTTCTGATTAGTCAAAATGATACAATTTACAACGCGCTAAAAAAAGATCTATCTGATAAGGACACTTATGAAAGCCGATGCGGCTTTTAACTAATTTTATAATATTTTAACAACTTAAATGTAAAATCTATTATAATTAATGAAATAACAAATAACTGTATTAAAAATTCATTTTTCATCGAAAAATTTTTTTTGCTTTCAGAAAATATTGTCCATATTCATAAAATCAACTAAAAGCAAATAAAAGCATTTGAAATTAAATAATATATTTGTTTTATTGAGTTTTGTATGTTACAATTCAGAGCTGATTTTCAGGTACTGCGTATCCAATTAAAAACAAAAAAAAACATGATTTGCATTCCTCAAAACCCTGTGCTTTTAATTATTGTAATCACTAAAACCGATGCGATCGAATTTCTAGCGTTTTCATAAAATTAGTTATGGGGGGGTAATAAATATTTTTTTTAAAATATTTCTACCATGACTTTCATAAAAAAACATATTTATAATAATTTCGATCATCTGTGAATAGTTTCTGAAAGTTTCATTAACATCCGATAATTATTTCTATTTTTGCACGATTTTTCAAATTAATGTGTGTCATACCAAAAAAAACGTGCTAAAAATTGTCTATGTTATTTACTAGTTCCGCTGATACACATAGAAAAAAGGTTTTTTTAATCAAAATTTAGAATGTTCTAAAAAGAAGGAAAATTTTTTAAAAATAATTAAAAAAAATCTTTGGTCTTTCCTCTTAATAATAACATAAGCATTTAGACAATAAAATTTAGTTTTCGGCAAGTTTGGCGTCTTTTTCATCAAGCTATGCTCTTTTTTTAGCGATTTCGTGGAGGTACCTACTTTAATATATTGCAGAAACTGTAGCCGGTTTACCATTTGTCTTCTAAGCTTATACGTCTACTGGTGGCAGCTGCTATTATGCTCTATTATTTTCACTTGTGTTCGTATAAGTTGACATTTTTCTTCTCACACATGAGATTTCATCGTATTTTTACTGCTTACTGACTTTTCGCAAATCTTATAATTAACGAACGACTGGTCTTGCCTGTCTAATCCTTGACTCAAATTTATGGAAACTTATACACGCATTTATATGCCATTTTTTATTCCAGTAAATATTTAATATTCAATTTCAGTGAGGTATCTGCGTCGACATTTGAATGTTGTTCTCATGCTGTACGGACCGCAGGCCCTCTGAATCTTTCCTGGCAAAAATGTTATATGCTGCAGAGAGTGTAGCCGGTTTGCCAGTGACTAACACATTTTACATCTGTTAGTGTTTACCGCTATTATGCTCGAAGTATAATTATTTATCTTGAGAGTGTCGTTTTGGGCTACCTGTGCGATGATGTCCTCTGTCCAAGTACACTGTCCTTCCTGTCCGAGACAGCTAAGGCTTAAAAAAGTAAAAACAAACGGAAAAACAAAATACATTTGCGAAGAAACACTACGTGTAAACACATATATTTTGAACCAAAAGGTGGAAACAAACACACAATGAAAGAGAAACAAAGAAGCAATCTGCAATGTTATCGGTCCTGATCAGCCATCTCGTTTTCAGTCACTTTCCCACCACCGTAATGTAGCTTTCTTATACCTTATCTATAAATATTTTCATGGTAGTCGTTCTCATGAACTTTACCAAATGGCACATAGAATTTATTAACTTAAACACAGTAGTAGATTGGCGAAATGATGTAATCATTTTACATTCAAAATTAATATCTGTAACCGTAAGTTCTATGCTAACAGTTTCTTCTCTCGTGTTTCTTCTCGCTTGTGGAACTCTCTTCCGGTTTCTTCTTTCCATTCAACTTTGATCATGAAACATTTAAATTCAATGTCAATCATTATCTTGTCTTTGAAATTCCTGTTCTTTTATTGTTCTCTCTTCAATATTGTTTTCCTGTTATTCTTTGGCACTCATTAGCACCTTGCGTCTTAGCGGCTTTTTACCATAATTTTGGTGAAATGATTTTAAAAAAATAAGCGTCTATACGCTAATCTACCAAAGATTTGATAATAATTATCAAATCTTTTTGACGGTTGTGCTCTCCTTCATTCCCAACGTTCAGATTATCCTACGGGAAATATAGCTTAGTGGATTAAGGGCGTTGATAACAGTAACTGTGAGTTCAATCCCTTCTCGGCGTAGGAGAGTCTTAGACTCCTAAGGATTGCTGGTAATATTTTTTTTCAAAAATGCATTGCTGGTAATAATGTATTGCTGGTAAAAAAAAATGTATTTCAATAATTCATTGCTGGTAATAATTTTTTACAAAAATCCCCATTCAAGTCCCAATCACAATCACATTTTAAGCAGCTATGAGAAAATTAGAAGAGTCAGTCAAATCTCCCCAGCAACCAACAGCAGCGCTTCCACCCCTTTGGGGAGAGTTCATCGCTGGTAATTTTTATTTTCCGCCATAACTAAGAACAAGACGAGAAATCCTTTCACATGACGAACAGGACGAGCACACTGTACACCTGTAGAATTTCAGAGGGTAGAAAGACCGAAAAGTTGTGATAATAACAACAGAGATGAGACTAATAGAATGAACATTAAATAGAATAAATAACTATAACAACGCATCCAAGAATTTCAATCTGAAAGCGGCATAGAATACTAATAGAGAATATTTTATGAAGCATTTGTACGTTTAATAGATCAGCGGAGCATTGTTCAAAGAAGAGCAAGATAAAATGTATATAAACACAGGATCATCTGGTGCACCCAATTAAAGAGCGAGTATTAACTAAAGGATGTATCTGCACTGGCCTCTTTTATTTCTGCCCCCCCTCTTTCTTTAGTTTAATTCCGCTCCCCCGTTAGGTGAACAGAGATGTTAGTTCTCTGGTGGATGCGGAACGCTTTTTGTATTTTGAGTGTGCTTTTCGTATTTGTTGATGCGTTTGAATGAGTGTGTACTTGAGTGAGTGGTTGGACGAGTGAGTGCCTTAAATTATTTAAACCCCGCATTAATTTAATCCAGTTAACCGATATTTCTGTCACAATTAAGGATTGGCGGGTATTACTAATGCTATTTTGTTTAGTTTCTTGTAAATATTTTTATCACATATTGTAAATACACAATGGGATTAAATTGTTTTTAAATTGTGTTTTTTATTCCCCCCCCCCCGCGCCACAGGCAAAAATTGTATCTATGAGGACTAGTTAAAACTTCATAGAGATACTGAGTTATTATGGTGGCTGTAGTAAGAAAGAATGTGTTGTTTTGGTGTAAGGAATAATGTGATATATTTGGGTCAGTGATTGGAGATAGTTAAGTTTAATTATAAGACATGAGAAGACCAGCCTTCTCTATTCCCCATTTTGGCCTTGTACTACATTTCTGTATTTTACACAGAATAAATATTACTACAGAGCGAGTACGTGCGGGTGATGTAAGGGATAATGTGAACCCAGAGAGTCGGGTTCGAATTCCAGTGGGATTCTTTAGATTCATTTACGCGCAAAAAACTCTTCCACACAACTAAGGGTTAAATAATACAATGTGCACCAGGAAAAATCATAAGCTGTCGCCAGTAAAAAAATAATTTCAAATAATATGACTGCAGCTATCTACCTTGAACATATATAAAAGAAAAGTTTAAGATGAAAGAATTACAATTAAAAACTTAGAAATGGTTGGCGAGAGCTTATTTAAGATAACACGATGGTATTTACCAACCCTGAACTGAAATAACAAAACTAACTTACTAAATAATAATAATAGTGCCAAAACATATGCCGTCGGTAGAACTACCTTAGATTGTTAGCCTGAAGAACGCGATTGCTCGAACAATGTTTAATCTTTTCTCAAATTTCCTTTTCGAATGTTCCTGTTTCGAATTGTCTGATACAATAATTTTTCTATTGTCTGTTTATCTCCAAAAATCTGGTTGTAGCACTGCTACCCATGCACATAAACGGTGTGTTCCTTTAAATGAACAGAAAATAAATACAGAAAAAAAGTATTGTAAATTAATTTGAAACAGAAATGCATTGAAGAAAGTTGTAGTCAGTGGTCAGCAATGAATTTAAGTATTACTAATAGAATAGAACTATTATGCTTAATGTAAATGCATTGTTAATAATTTTACTATAGGAATGCATTAAAATCAGGAAGATAGGGATTGCCACTGGTCAGCAATAAATGCAAGCATTACTGAGTGAATTAGGCTATTATATAATGTAAATTAATTGCTAATGATTTTACTATAGGAATGAGTTGAAAATCAGGAAGAAATGGATTGTCATTGATCAGGAATTAATGTAAAGATTACTGATAGGATAGAGCTATTATATATATATATATAAGTTCATTGTTAATAAAATTACTGCATAAAAACATCTTTACAGAGAAAAATAAAAAAAATTTTCAGTGGTCACGGACTCATGCAATCCTTTCTGAGATAATAGGATTGTATAGAATTTTATAAAAAATCAAGAAGTGAGTTATTGTCAGTGGTCAGGAATCTTGGCAAGTGTTTCAGGTGCAAAAAGGTTACAATAAATAGGATGTCATTAATATATTATCTTTGTAATAATTTTTTAAGTATTCTATTCATGTAATAGACTACGTTAAAAACATCGTTTCCGACCAAAAACTTACATTGCGTCGAGACCTGAACAATCTCTTCCAAAACATTTAGTTCTTGAAGCGAACAATTATTCTTATGTCAACGACTCTTAATATATTATATATAATGATAAATTGCATTTAGGTTACAGACATGATTAACGATAAAAACATGCAAACTTGATTCAGAAACAAAATGGTTGCGCGTTTCTTGAAAATTCAATTTGCTTTGACGCTAACCGTCTGAGAGTGAAAGTAACTGGTAAGAGAAGATAGCAATTGCTGAATTTTTTTTTTTTGTTGTTTTTACTTCGCCGAGATAGCACCGAATGATTCGTAATAGGATAAAACATTTCGAGGAGAATTTGATATGTAGATTTTTAAATATCAGAACACTGTTCGGCAATGTTTAGATAAATGTAGAAATACTTAGGCTTTCGAAACTTTTCTTCAAATATATTAAAAGCAACATAGTGATTTTCTTGTCTTGATTACAATGAATGCAAAGCGAGAGAGAGGGGAGAAGAGAAAGAATGAAAAAAGTAAAAAAGGGAAATAGAAAAATAAAGAAAGAAAAAAAGAGTGAGAAAGAGAGAAAGAACGAGAGAAAGGGGAGATAAACAGAAAAAGAGAGAAAGAATGACAGTGAAAGAGAAAGAGAGAGAAATATAGAGACAAAGAGTGAGAAAGAGGAAGAGAAAGAGAGAGTTAAGAAAAAGAAAGAAAGAGGGAAAGAGAAAAAGAGAGAAGGAGGATATAAAAAAGAGGAAAAGAGATAAAGAGGAGATAAAAAGAAAGAAAGAAAGGAATAGGGATAGAGAGAAATAGAGACAAAAGGTGATAAAAAGAGAGACAGAGAGAGAGAAAGAGATAGAATGGTGATAGAGAGAAACAGAGTGACAAAAGGTGAGAAAAAGAGAGACAAAGGGAGAGAAAGAGAGAGAGAAATAGAGAAAACGAGAGAAAGAAAAACTAGAGAAAGGGAAATAGAGAAAAAACGAGAGGAAGAAAGGAAAAGAGAAAAACGAGAGATAGAAAGTGAAAGAGTGAGAAAAAGAGAGAAAAAGAGCGGGAGAGAAAGAGAAAAGAGTTGGAAAGAGAGAAAGAAATAGGGAGAGAGAGATAGAGGAGATAAACAAAAAGAGAGATAAAGAGTGATTGAAAGAGAGAAACATAGTGAGAGGGAAAAATAGAGAGACAAAGAGTGAGAAAGTTAGAGAGAATAAGAAGAGAAAATGAGAGAAAGAGAGAGAGAAATAGAAAACGAGAGTAAGAGTGAGAAAGACAAAAACAAAAGAAAAAGAGGAAAAAGACAAAACAAGAGGAAGAGAGAGAAAAAGAGAAAACGAGGGAAAGAGAGAGAAAGAATGAGAATGAGAGAGAGTGAAAGTGAGAAAAAGTGAGAGAGAAAAAGACAATGTATGAAACAGAGAGAATGAAAGAGAATGAAAAGAAATGATAGAAACAGTGAGAAAGAGAGAGAGAGAAAAGAGAAAGAGACAAATAGTGAGATAAGCAGAAAGAGATAATTATTGAGCAGGCATTTAAGATAGGATATAAAAAGGCGCGCCAAAAAAAGATAATTTAGCTTTAAACCGTTGCAAATGTTCACGAGACAGAAGAGACAAAACCGAATATTTTCTAACTCTATAATAGAAAAGAAGACATAATTCTCTGTCTGTCTGCATGTGACTTTGTAGGCGCCTATCTAACGTATATGCGTATGCAAGTGCTGAGCGTGAGTGGCATACGTGTGCATGGACCATTTAATGTACTCATAAGCACACGCACACGTAATCACATTATTTGCCTGAGTTTGAAATAAGACATTCGAATAATACATCCCCCTTCCGATCAGACTGGATAACCCCTACCCTGCGCTAAGCAATAATCTAGCAAACTTAGAGACAAGATAAAAAAAATAAGAAATTTAGCAGCTTCCTGTTCGCCAAACTCTTTCTTTGTTTTCGTTCGTGTGTGGCTGCGAAATAAAATTTTAAAAATAAGACAACTATATTTTCTTTCTTATGTCTACAGTGAGAGGACTTTTGTATTTAGTCGACCAACAACCTTGTTAATACGAATAGTGTATATGCTGAAATAGCGAAAGATGCTTTACAAAAGCTAAGCAAAGTATTAAGAAACAGGAAAGAAAGAAAAGTGTATGGAACTGTGATACTATATCGGTCTCCTATATGGCACAGATGAAGAGAAGACTTCAGGCAATAGAGATGTGGGTTTTACAGAAGGATGCTGAGAATAGTCGGAGTATGTAGCCAACAAGGAAATTATGTGGAAAATGAACACAAATAGAAGATTTTTACTTAGAATCAGAAAGGGACAGTTGCAATTTCCCGCACACAGAATGAAAGAGGTATCTGACATTCACGGGATATATGGGAAGCGAGTGGATCAGAAGGAAACAGCTAGTAACCTACCGAAGAAGCTTGTGTACAAAGGACAGAAAGTTGTAGAGAGCCATGATCAGCTTACATAACAAGCTTGTATAAATGGATAGCAGAACAAACATTGCTTAGAGCTACAAAGGATAGGAAGTTGTGGAAAACCATGATCAACCGACTTAACAAGATTGTGTAAATGGATGGCAGGGACTGGGTTCGATAGTAAGGGTACAAACATTGTTTAGTGTTACAAAGGACAGGAAGTAGTGAAGAGCCATATTCAACCTACTTAGGCTTGTATAAATGGATGGTAGAACAGAGACTGAGTGGGATAGTAAGGACATAAACATTGCTTATAGTTACAAAGGAAAAGGAAGTTGTGGAGAGCCATGATCAACCTACTTAAGAAGCTTGCATAAATGGATGGCAGAACAGGAATTGGGTGGGATGGTCACAAACATTACTTAGATGTCCAAAGGAAAGGAAGTTAAGGAGAGCCATGAACTCCCGCGCCCAGAAGCGCTTAGTTCAAAAAGAAGTGAAGGCAGGACACTGTACGAGGTAAACGCAATGTTTAATTCATGAAGTTCAGGTGACACCCATTGCGATAACATTTTACTTGAGTGTAACTGAAGCGTAACTCGATATGTTACGTTTTGTAACCTGAAATGCATATGCTTTTGGTTTCTTTTCTTTTTTTTAACTGAAATGTACCTTAACAATGTAAATATGAAAAGGAAATGAGAAAAAATGTCTACCTTTCCACAATCCTTGCAAAACAACTGGATGTGAAGTATTCTTATTACAGATATTTTCTTTCCTCTGTACCTAAAAAAAAATTAATTTTATCGTTTTTCTTTTGATACATTAAACGGTAAAAAGAGTCGGAGATAGGATACATTCGTTTGTTTTTTTTTTCTTTTCTAACTTACCTTTTAATTCCAAGTCCTTATAGATTTTTTGACATTTTCTAGGAGTGTGAATGCATAGTTGTTAGCGAAAGAAACAACCCAACATGTAAATTACAAAGAAAGTATCATAAAATGTAAGCCCATGACTGAAATTCCATACTTTCCGGTCGAGTTTCACTCTGTTCTAAAATTATTTGTTTATTCATTTCCTTTCCCTTACTTTAGAACAGCGGTGTTGAAATAATCCCATCTCGATTTTATTGGCAGCGCAATAATACCCAGTCCAGTTGGCTACGTAGGTGTCCTTTTCAATCGGAGCGAGGGGGAGCCCATAGTACCAGAATGGTACTTTTAGACAAGGCAAAAAATTCCTTTCTTTTATGTGCCATATTTTTGTATATGTGCATGCATTGCTGTTTACTGCCAACATAGGTTCTTGATTATTCTGATATCTTTCCCGAATATATCAAAGTTGCTGAGCAGTTCTATCAGATCCTTGTGTCGAAGGCCTTTGCGTAGTCTATGAAACATAGGTACTTGCCCTTCTGCATTTGTATCGCTCTTTCTGATAACATTCTTAGCGTGAATATCGCGTTCCTTGTTCTGGTGTCTTTAACGAACCTGCACGGTTCTCGTCCTATCTCTGGCCTGACTATGCTACGCGCACTATTCAACAGAATACGGATGATGAATTTTGTCACGTGGCTTATTAGGCTTATTATTTGGTGGAGTTCGCGTTCGTTTGCGCCTGGTTTCTTAGGCATAGCTATGAAGATAGATCTGCTGGGGTCCTCCGGTATATCCCCGCTGTTGTAGATTTCATGTTATTTTGCTGATCTTGTCTATGCCGAAGTTATCTAATTTCCGTTACAATTCCGTCTGGCTCAGTTACTTTGTTTCTGTTCAATTTGGCCAGTGCGGCTTTTACTTCGGTTTTCAGAATTCCAGGTCTGTCGATAGTTCTGTGTATTGCTGGTTGCTCCCTTTCGTCGTGGAAGAATTCTCCAATATCCTCGCTCCATCGCTGAAGAATTTTTTCTTCTCTAATATGAGTGTTCCATCCTTTGATTTTAGGCAGTCTGTTGACGAGCATTTGTTTGTGCATCTCTTTGTTGGCAGTACCAAGTCTTTCTATCTCTGCACATTTTTCATTTAGCCATTCTTCTTTAGCTTGCCTGCATTTGGTCCTTATTTCGTTGTGTAATTTTCTGTACTCCGTTCCGTATATTGGCAGGGTTTTCTCTCTCCTTTCCATCATATCGAGAATCTCATCAGTCATCCATTTCTTTTTTTCTTCTTCGTCCCGTCTCCTTTGGGATGATATCGTTTGATTATGTCACTAAAGCGTCTCTTAGTTTCAGGTTTCCATTGTTGGCCTCGTATCTTCTTTTCATATTGTCCATATATTTTTCTTTTAGGTTAGGATCGCTCAGGAGTTTGTTGTATTGCAGTTTGGGTGCTCTGTTAGGCTTCTTCAATTTCCGCAGTTTCACTCTTAGTTTACATATAAGAGGGCGATGATCGCTATAATAGCCACGTTGAAAGGCTCCCATTTCAGCTTCACTACCAGAATTCTTTCGGAAAGTTGGTGGTATGCTAGAACGCATTTTTTAAATGCGCTATCTAGTATTAATCCTACTCCTTTGTCGTTCTTCTCACCGCCTGCGTAAATTATCCTGTTTGTCACTGACAAAATCACTGTTGTTTGGCCACCTGGATGTTCAATTTTCGGACGTTCCATGTCTCGAGATTTATTTTGTGTTTGATGCGAGCAGTCAGAGGATAATAGTGCGGTGACACATGTTGCTGTTCTTCATTTAGGAATTTAGCAGGAGAAACTGGACTGATGAACAAAGAAATAGATAAATAATTAAATAAAATGTGGAATTTTTCGTAAGGTTTAAATATGACCTCGCCAAAAATGTATTACCAAATGCACCCGCTCCTCTCTTAAGGACTTAACTGTTGTCGGAAATAATGAATAATAGAATTATGTGAGTGGAGCGGCGATTTTGACCGGGGGAGTCCTAAGGCGCGATCACCTCGTTCTCCTCCGCTTTAGTAGCCTTCCAGTTGGATTGGCGAAAGAGGTGAAGGCAGAAGTATGTTATGAAAATCCCTGCACCTCATACTCGAGAGCTTTTTGGCTGACAGTGAAACAAGTTGTTATTTTTGTTCCTGTCTGTTATTACTGTGGTTACCTAACTCTAATGGAGAGGGTCACAAAGGAAGGATGTTTTCTTTTGTACCCCGGTCATTCACCAACTATCTTCACGCTGGCTTTTTCAGTCGAATTCATTTTCTACACTATTTAACGACTCTGAAACTTACGACCATCTAACTTCCTTGTTGTCGACTGTTTTGATACAGTTCGGCACTAGGCTTTCGTTGGAGGCTTTCGTCGGCAGATAATCACGCGGGCCTCTCTCTTGTCTCTGGTCTCGTCTCCGTCTCTTCTGCCTCCCTTTTCTTTTTTACTTAATTCGCTTCGCGCATTCGTATTTATGGACATTCACTCAAACTGGCGCGGTGCACGGCGCATAAGGTAATTTCAGTAAATCCCCTTTGTTGTCAGCTTACTTCATAATTCTGGGAAATTCCCTTCTCCCACTCTGTCTTATTACTACCTCTTACTAAATCCCTCAATGAGCGTGGGTGGTATTTCAACTCAACTTTCGACCAGGAGAAATCAACTCCAAATTCGTTGTTTACGAAAATGAAGTTTCCGCGTTAGACTTGCATTTTCAGCTGCGTAGAACACACGTCAATAATCATTAGCCTCTGAGTCTGAGTATTTTCCCATTGTTCAAAACTTCAACGCACAATTTCAGGTGTCATCTATGTATGAATTAAATTCTCGGGTTTTTGGTATTAACCCTTCTTATTTCAATGTCTCTCAGCACAGAACACTTTCTTATGTTTTAACAAAACTTTCTTCCGTTTTATCGCGGCCACGACAAATAGTATCACACTAGGTCTCATCGTTTTTAATGTTGAAATACCTGGATGTAACCGTAAGTTCTATTCTAATAGTTTCTTCTTTTGCACTTTAAAACTTTTTTCCGATTTCTTGTTTCTAAAATTTGAATGCACCGCCATCTTCTTACTTCCTGAACCCTGTTCTTTTATTGCTCTTTCTCCACAAAAGACTTCCTGTTCCTTTCCATTCCCAGTAAACCCTTGCGCCTTAGTGGAATTATAGCCTTGCTTCACGAATCACGAATCCCGTAACACTGAAGAGTCATAGGGGCACCACATCTAATCCAAACATAGCAGAAGTGACGTTTCCTGGGAATACCAGCCTGTCGAAGCCCATACAACTTCAGGTTGGTTAGAATTGAGTTTTTCTTCGCTTAGACTGGTTGCCAATCAAGACCATAAAACCCAATCTGTCCATAGCTAGTGGAAAGAGATGACCCATACCTTTCCCAACCGTATTAGCACGTGTCAATGTAATGAAATAACTGGAATTCGAACTCGGTTCTCCGATTCCTCAATCCGAGTCGTTATCTATTAATTCACGGTTATATAGGAATAAAGTGTCGCTGCCGACACTTGAGTTTGAACATAGATCGCCAGTGAGCAAACGCAGGCGATCCCATTATTGAATTAAGTAAACCACCTGACCATAGAGGAACGCATAAGTAGGAAGTCGTGTGACGTCTAATTGATCGCTATTTTTCCTCGGAAGTAGCTCTGTGATGATTGTTATTTCTATTCTAGAAATAATTCTCGTCCTCTAATCACCATTCTAGTTTATCTGCTCGATTGACCACGTGTTATTTTTCTTTTAGTCCAGCACAAGTTTGCCCGGCTTAAAAAAAACTGTTAAGTTACTCACCTTTTATTAATTGAACTCTTGAATTTCTCCGTTTTCCTTTTTATTTATCTGTATTTGTTTTTCATTTGTTCAGTTTTATCTTATTTAAGTTTGTTTCCTTCTGTTGTTTCCCACTCCCGTTTTTATTTCAGTTTCGTTTCGATTTTATTTTTTGTTTATATTTGTGCTCGTTTGATTTTATTTTGATTTTTACTTTATTTCGTCTTTTTCAAAATTGTTCTTTCGTTTGTTAGTGCACGAACCATAATTTTATAAGGCGAACTATTAGTTATGTGTGTCTATTCCACCATGGCGGAAGGTTCAAATTCACCGCCGGTGAATTCACTTAATTAAGTCACCGAAAAAAAAAGTGCCTGATTGGAAAACAGGCCAAAGAAAAGACTTGTCGTACTATGAGGAACAGCGAGTAAAATATGAAAAGTACATCAAGCGCAAGGAATTTATTACGATACCAGAAGCCCTGGATGCAATTAATACAAGGACAATTTCCCTGCTGACCACCGACGTAAAAAGTCGGAAATTGATTGGGGTCAGCAGGGAAACCATGGAAGAGGCTGTAAAAAGCCTACACATTGCTCCGAAAATTCTTGCGAGAATGTTGGGCGGGATTTCGATGATTACAGGCCCATAACTCTGCTAAACACAGAGTTAATGATTTTGGCCAAGATCCGGATGAAGAGGTTGCAGTCAGTTGTCGCAAGCTTGTTGGGACCTGAGCAGACTTGTGCTGTGAGGGAACGATCAATTCAAAGCAACCTGCATCTGATCCACACGATCATAGAGGGTGTAAAAGACGACAAGCGAGCCGCGCTGATCAATTTGAATCAGTTCAAGGCATTTGACAGGGTCGATCATCAATACCTGACTACTGTCCTGCTGGCCGCCGGGTTCGAACCCGACTTCTGCAGGTGGATTAGCCTCCTGTATCGCTCCCCCAGTGCTGTGGTACAGGTGAACGGAAGGCGGTCGAGCGCTTTTACGCTGACTCGGTCGGTCCGGCAGGGGTGCCCACAGTCGCCCTTACTTTATGCTTTGGCGTTGGATCCTTCCGTCGCCGGCTGAGGGGACAGTGCGTGTAGTCCGGCCCTACGCGGAATAGCCGTTTTCCCTGGTAGTGTTCGAGCTAGGGTTTCTGCGTGCGCCGATGACGTATCTATCTTTGTGTCGTGTCGCAGCAACATTAAGGTGGTGCAGAAGGCGCTTGAACGGTACGAGAAGGTGACTGGGGCCAAGATTAACCGCAACAAGTCTTCCGGTTTGCGGTTAGGTTCCAGAAGGGGGTCGCGCTTCCGGGGCCCTTCGGCTGGACTGATGGACCCGTCCGGACTCCGGCTGAAGAAGAATTGGTCAGAAGTACAGACAAAGGTCGAAGCGTCGGTTCGGACTTGGCTTCGAAGGGGGGTTTTCCCAAAGGGTAGGGCTGAGGTGTGTGCGACTTATCCTTTACCGCTTGGCTGTACTTCCTGGAAATGTATGGAGGCGATCTAGCGTTGTTGATCACACTCTTGTGGGGTGGTCGCAAGCATTGGGTTCATAAAGAAGCCTGTTACAAGCGTCCGTGTCATGGAGCTGGGATCACCACTCTTGGCGAGTCATCGTCATGCCTCAAGGTTGACATTCCTACGTCGCGTTTTGACGGAGGACTCTATTTTGGCGCCGAGTGTTAGGGAGGCCTTCCTTAGCCTTACAATCACTGTCCCATTTCTTGGGGTAAGCGCCGTCGCGGTTGTGGAGGGTTATCGAGTTTCCTCAGAGTGTGTCGATCGGCCTTGAAGGTCATTCCTCGGTCCAGTGACCTTTCTCAGTCTCGGAGACTATTGTATCATGAATTAGTGGAGGGAGTCGCGAAGGATCCTCTGTGTGACCGGCTCGGCTTGTCGACATCAGAGTTGCGCTCTTTTTGGTCTTGGGTGCCAGCGGCGGATTATCTCAGCAACCCTGAGTTTTCGCTTAGCTGGCGATTGATTCGGAACGTGCTACCTCTCAATGACGTACTCTTCGGATGGGGCCAGGCAGATTTGCCAGATTGTCATCTGTGTGACCTTAGTTTAGAGGAAACGACTTCGCGCGCCTTCTGCCATTGTCCTCAGGTGCGACCTTTCTGGGATTATGTTGGCGAGTTGACAGCTCGTATCCCGATCAGCTCGTGTTCAACGATGTCGCGTACGCGTGTGACAATGTGTCGCCCCCGTTCTCCGGGGTAAAATGGATGGTGTTTTTTGCGTTACTAGCCCTGGCAAGATTGGTCGTGTGGATGTTGCGAAAGGAGGGAATCTTGCGAAATGAATGTTATTCGTATCAGGATCTCGTTGTTTTGTTTAAGCATCAGCTTAAGGTGAAAATCAGATCTGATCGAAAGCGTTTGATTTCGACAGATTTCAGTGAAAGGTGGGTGACTGGGGCGAGCCTGGTTCGTGTGGACGGGGCTAGCCTTGATTTTCTTTTTTAAGTCACCTTAGCGCAACGGGGCGGTTTCCTGTAAACCCTCCCCCGGTTAAGTTAGACACTATTTTGTGTTCCTAGTTAATGTGAATAAGTCTTGTTCCCGGCCTGTTCCTGGCTTTTTCTTCTGTTATGATCCATGTCGAGATTCTCATTTTGTCTTTGTCCCCTTTTTTTCATCTCGGCTGAGTCAGCTTTTGATTTTCCCATTCCGTCATTTATTTTTCCCATTGTTTTGTTTTCGTTTTGTCTTTGGTTCACATTTTGAGTTTCTTGTCGTGGTTCATATCCCCTCCCCATCATTTCATGTTTTATGGGATTTTTATTTATATACATATATATATACGAACATTAAAAATTTTTAATTCAAGAGGTGTTTTGTAGGACCCTTGTGTATTGTGGTATTGTGGTGTGTGCAGGATTGAAAGTTGATGGATGAGTTCTTGTGGTGAATGTGTAATTGTAATGAATGAATTAATGAATGGGTCATGATTGTGGTGAAGTAGGAATAGGATATCTAGTGAAAGACCAGCCTTTCACCACTTCCTCTTCGGCCTTGTGCCACAATTTTGGATTTTTTACAAAATAAATATATTTCTCATCGGAAGTAGTGTTCCCTTTTTTACCGACTGTTTACGACCGGTAATTCTTTTCTTTCAGCAGAAATTTCTGTCAGCCTAAACGATTGTTTGTTTTTAACTCTTTTGTTACGATAAGTTGCTTTTTATTTTTGCTTACGTTTTCACTACTGACTGTTCTTAGAAAAATGTTTGATTTTTTTTTCACTTCCACTCATCTTACTTTTCCCATTTTTCTTTTCTTTTTGGTTTTATATTCTTTTGTTAATTTTCTGTAACTCTTCCCCTCAAATTATTTCTCTGTTTCTACGTGTTTATATTGTCTTACTTTTTCATTTTCTCTTTATTTATTACATGTTAATTTGTTTATAGTTTGTTTTTTTTTAAATATCGTTTAAGTTCGTGTTTTTATCGTTCTGTGTTAAATTTCACGTTTATTTTGTTTAATTTGTCTTTGTTATTGTTTGTGTTTCGTTCGTTTTCTGGTCAGATTTGTTTTTATCAGCGGCCATATTGACAATTTCTTAATTGGTTGTTTCGTAATTTTTTTTAGCTTATCGTTTTTTATTATTAAACGTTCTTTTTCGCCTGTATTAATTTTTTGTTTTGCACTTGTAACCTTTCTTTTTCCGTTTTAAAAGTTATTTTGTGATCGTTACTTGTTTTATCATTGTCTTTATCGTTTAACTTTAATTTTTAATTTTTAATTTTTTCTTTTTTATATTTTACCCGTCCGATTGTTTTGTGTACTCTTTGTCTGGTTAAATTTGTTGTCTCGTTTTAATATTTAAGATTATTGTTTAAGGCTGTCTATTTTGTAAAGCTTATTTTTACATTATTTAATTTTTTTCTTTTCTTTACAAAACGCTCCTTCCCTTCCCTTTACATATATAGAAAAAAAAGGACCCCTCACTCAATTTTTTAATATGGTCCATAAAAATCTTTTCAGCACCAAAAAGAAAAAAAAAAGATCCACCGGATAAGGATCATAAAAATAAAAAGGAGGAAGTATTGGAGAAAACAGTAGTCGATCAGGAAAACAGCCAAAAGCAGTGGTTGCTGAGACTTCCGGCAAGAGTATGGTAGCCGGAAAGGCACAAAGTACTGTAAATCAGACGAAAACCGACGAAGTTATGGAGTCCGATAATGGTCAAAATTTATCAAATTCGACAAATCCCGTTAAAGAAGAGAGAGTCGAAAATGTAGTGGTCATAATGGTCACCTGTCCTCTTCCTATACAGAGAAGAAGACCTCTGAGATTCTGGCCCCTGTCGACCCAAATCCATCTGCGACCGAGTCTGTTACATCCGTCTCGCCTGTAATGGGCATGCCAGCGATCGAGACCGGTGTGGCCAAGCCCCCTGTTGGGACTGTCTCTCAGCCCCCATTCCCCAAAAATACTTTGCCTGCCACTAGTGCGGTTGCGGAGAGGGAAGAGGGGGAATGGCAGGTCGTTGGAAAAGGGAAGCTCCGGGCAGCGGGACCTCGTCCACTGAAGTCCCCACGGCTAATGACAGGCACAGCACCACTCCCTTTAACAGTTCAAAGGGCGACTCTTCGGCCACATATTCGGACAAACTACGGCAACCGCAGCTCAAATACGAGCCTTCTTTCGAGAAAGAGGAGAAAATATTAAAATTGAAGGAATCATTAAAGCATCAACCTGGAAAAATTATAAGACATTCATCATTAGCTCCGTCATCTCCATCCTCTAAACAGGCCCCTATAGCCCCAACCTTAGTTTTGCAAACAATAACCCTGACCCCTTCTAAACTGACCCCTCTGAAAAAGATTTCTCCTTCTAAAGCCCCCTTAAAAACCCCGCTCCGGTCGTAACTCCAAAAAACACCCATTACCTCACCTCCAAAAACAGAAGCCCAAAAGCGTCAACACTTCCTGGGACTCTTCAGAACTGATCATAGAGAAAAAATCAAACAAAAATTACTTTTCAACAAAAGGGAAGCTGTGTGTCGCGTAGCAAATCATCAAGCAGACTGAGCATTTTCCCAATCCCGCAAACCTAAAGGTTTGAAAATACTGTTGAACTTAAAAAAAAAAAAACATTTCGATCTTGAAAATCCTAAAACATTTTCCCATGGCGTAAAGAATTTTGACTGTGATAAGAGCGGAATATGGCTCAGACAACATCTTGGCTTTGTTGCGTGAAGCCAACAGCTCATTCGATGTCTACCCACCATTAGCCTATTTTGATAACGAGAATGAAAAGAAATTGAATCAACTTTGTTCAGGGAGGCTCCCGCTTTTCGTTTACCCATCCCTGTATAGTGCTCTTAAGCTAACTTTCCCTCTGGACATTGGTGGCCTGTCTCCTGAATAAACCATCAAAAATGAGATGGATATTGGCTCCGTGGGAGAGGCCGTCGGTGTCCTATCTCAGGCCATGTTCAGTCAAGGAGAGCAATCCTAATTGGTTTTCACTATGGCTTTCTGGTTAGCAAGTATAAATGTCCGGGGCCTGAGGTCGGAATCTTAAATGGCCTACAGCTCCCCGGGGTGGATGTTTGTTTGTTGTGTGCAGGAGACCCATAGATGCTTTCTTCATGCAACACGGCTAAATTTTAGGTGCCAATTCCGACAACGGGGATGGAGCTTTGACATTATGCTCGATCGTTTGACCTTCGTCTCCATCCCCAACTGTTTGGATTTTTGTGAACGGAAAATGTCGGTCATTGTGACTGGAAGAAAACCTACGTGTTGGAGGTGTGGAGAGGCAGGTCATCTCTTCTCCTCCTACCCAGGGAAGAAGGCACCTGGAGTTCCGGCCGCTAGCGACCCAAATCCACCTCTGGTTATACTGGTAAATCCGCAGCTCTTGTAATCTGCCTACCGACGACACGGACCGGTGAGGATAATCCCTCGGTTGGGTCCTCGCCCACATTACCCAAAAAATCGACGCCTTCCACAAATGTGGAGAAAGAAAGAAGGGGAATGGCGTGTCGTTGGTAGGGGCAGAGGGAAGATCCAAACAGAGGAGCCTCAGTCCCAGCATGACCTCAAGGATAACAACGCCTACAACCCCATACCCTTTACCAGCTCTAAGGGCGACGCCCCGGCGTCGTACCAAAGAACAGCTACAGAAGTACAGAAATTAAACGCACCAAGCTGGCAGAAGATTTGGGATTTTAAAAAATTTAAAAAATCGATGAAAAGCGGGCCAAAAACCAAGAGCCGCTGGCGGCACCGTGACCCTCACCCCCGTCTTCCCCTTCAAAACAAAAATCTTCTCTCCAACCACCTCTGTCCAAATCACAGTCGAGTTCACCAGTAAAGAAAATATCTGACATTCCATTGCCTCAACCTTCTCCTTCCAAAAGCACTTCCTATGATACATCCACAGCCACACCAAAAAATACACTTAGGCCTACTCCTTCGCAATCACATCAGAAGAAACGTATCCAGAATCACAAGACACAACTGAAGAAAAAAAAAAGACTAAACCGCCTTATCTCGCAAGGGGAAGACATCTGCCGCGTATCCCGGGAACAAGCGGAAAGGGGTTTGGGGCAAACTAAAAACCCAAAGCCTCTAAATGTTTTATGGAACTTTCGGTATATAAAAGGAAAATACATAGAAGTGCCGGAGAATTTTAAATCAGCAAAAAGGCTTTTGAAAGTTGTGCGGTCTGGCCCAGGTACGCGGGAGATTTGAGGCATGATAGAGGAGGCCAACTTGCATTATATGCAACGGCTTATATGCTGGATGCAAGAAGATTTGTACAAGGAGGCTCCCCGTTTTTGTTCACCCATCACTTTGTAGAGCCTTAAAATTAACATGTCTTGCGGACATTGGCGGCTTGTTTCATGATGATGACCACTGGACCAATGGGATCGGCCGTCGGTGTCCTATCCCCGGCCATGTTCAATACAGGACAAGCAACCTTAATCGGTTTCATTATGGCTCTCTGGTTAGCAAGTTTGAATGCCCGGGGCCTGAGGACGGAGTCTCGTAGGGTGTGGCTCGATCGCGATCTTCAGCGCCTTAGGGTGGATGTTTGTTGTGTGCAGGAGACCCATTTTTTATCTCGCGACCGTGAGCACATTTTGTCTAAGAGGTTCGTCCTCTATTCAGCATGTTTTGATGTACGCTCGAGTTGTAATTCATGGCTTGTGAGCAAGTCTCTGGATGCGGCGTGTGCTCTTGTCTTCGCGGATCCGGTGGGCAGGCTTTGCGGCTTTGCGGCTTTGCGTGCTGGATGGTACCATAAAGGATAAGGTTCTTCGTCTCATTAGGGTTTATGCACCCAATGACAATGCGCAGCGGTCTGATTTGTTTCGGCAGATCGCGCCGTTTTTGATGACATCTCGTTCGGTAGTTCTAGCGGGTGATTGGAATGTCGTCCTTGATCCCGATATAGATCGTATAGGGCAAAAATCGGGTACTAACAACCAGGATGTTAAGGCCGTTTCGGGACTTTATCGACGGGTTTCATCTTGTCAATAAGTATTGAAATGAGCAACTCTGTGAGGTAGTATGGACTTGGACTAGAGGCGGCAGCTCGGATTCGGTGATGAGCGCAAGCTATATCGACCGAGTTCTAGTTAAGAGTCGACGTAGGGCTTTTAGAATGTCGAGGTTTCCATTATATGGTTTACTCGGAGCAGAGGCTTGTCCGGGTTTGGGTAAAGCCTGAGGTTACTGGATATTGAACTCATCATTATTTGGCGAGCAAGATTTCCGAGACCAGCTTTTACTACAGAGGGAATTGTCGGGGATTGTGGTTGGGAATAAGTGGTTGGATTCTCTAAAATCTAAACTTAGTTTTTTTGCTGCTGATTTTAGTCGGCGACTCAATCTAGCAGGGTTAGCAGCGCAAAAGTCTGGCGAGGCAAAGTTAGATCGGGCGATCAAATCCCGTGATATTGAGGACGTAGCCTTAGATAAGGCGGAACTGGCCTCTATACTTATCAAGAAGGACCAAGCTCTAGTAGTTAGAGCTAGGATAAAAAGAATGTCTTGCGAGGCTACTAACATGGCCGCTTCATTGCGTGCAGAGGAAGCTCGTAGGACATCTAGTCGGCATATCGCGAGCATCACATTGCCGGATAAATGGACTGTGACTACAGTCGTAGGCATTTGTGAGGCTTTCCGTGACTATTTTCAGGAGCTGTTTACTAGCCCTGCTCAGTTCGTTGCCTATTTAGCCGACTTTCCCCGCCTCGATGCGGCTGAAGCAGCTAAGTGCGATGGTCCTATTACAGAGTCTGAGATCTGGGATGCGCTGAAACAGGTTGGCCTGGACAAGACTCCGGAATTAGATGGTCTTCCTTACGAAATGCACTTAAGGCAGTCGCCCATCTTCGTCCCCTTGCTGGCACTGATTTTCAACAACTGGATGAAGGAGAGGTCTATACATCAACGCTTCACCAGGAGTGTGATCAAGTTGCTTTGCAAGAGCAAAGATGGTGGGATGGGGTAGATAATTATCGGCTTTTGACGATGTTAAAAACAGAGTTGAAGATTTTAGTCAAGGTCTTAGCTGGCCGTTTCCAGGCTGTCCTCTCTAGTCTGATTGGTCCCGAGCAGACTTGTGCTGTGAAGGCCAGGACTATTCAGGACAACCGAGGTAGCAGTTCGTCTTTGGTCCTGGAGGAATCTTTCCTTGAAGGGGAGGGCGGAAGTATGTGCCTCGCACATATACCCGATTCTCCTTTACCGACTCTCCGTGCCTCCACTCCCGTCTGACACTTTATTGGCGTTTGTAAGGCTCTTGTTCTCCTTCTTGTTGGGGGCAGAGTCGCCATGGTTAGTTGCGAGATCTGTTACGTTCATTCCTCTGATGGCGGTCTAGGGGTGCCTTGCGTTGAGATTCGTCGACACGCTTCGCATTACTTATCTAGACCGGATGTGTATGCAATTGTATAAGAACGGCGAATTGTGGAAGGAAGACACTCGTAGAAAATTTCCATCATTAAGAAGTGTGCGCTCGTGTTAGGAAGAGGCCGGTCATTCACTTCGAGGCGAGAGCTCCTTCTATCACGAATGTCGGCTTGTCCTCAAACAACTCTTACAGGCGAAGGATGGCCTCTCCGACGTCCAGCCGTTGTCCCGTAAGGCATTATATCAGGTGTTAGTTAGGGGAGCGTTCAAGATGCTTTGGTAGACGAGCTCAGTCTGACGAAGTGGGAAGCTCGCTGCATATGGCCTTGGGCGCCCGGGTTGAAATGTTTCACTAACACTGAGGTATCACTCACCTGGCTGATGATTCGAGGGGCTTTCTGGGTCGTCAAAAGACTTCGTTCGGCGGGTTTGGCAAAGTCACCAAACTGCGTTCGCAAATTTGTTGAAGATATCATGGTTCGCATGCTGCGCGGGAAGTTCTTTATCCTCGAGGCCAGTTCTTTCTCTAGCAATATAGTACTGCCGTTGACTAAGGCTGAGCACTATGTGTTCCTATGCTTACTGGGGGTTATGCGAGTCGTGATATGGACGACGAGACAGAAGGAATTTCATGGGGACGAGAAGTTTACCTCTTCCCAAGTGATCCTGTTCTTTAAGCATCAGCTTAAAGTCAAGGTCAGGACGGAAAGGAAACGACTCCATCCATTGAATTTGGCGGTAGGCGGGTGAGTCTTGCGCGTCTCTGCAGAGTGAAAGGTGTTGACTTAGTGGCATTTTGATGCCAGTTAGGAGGATATTGCGTTTGCTGGGTTGAACATTAGCAACCCTTCCCTTAATAGTTTAGTGTGGGTCGTTTTTGTTTTAGTTTCTTTTCTTTAGTAAACTTAGCTAGGGTATGTATGCTCATTAGCCCTATTTATTTTTGTCCCTATTTCTTTCTTTTGGCTTAATTCCCCATCCATCCCATCTTTAGGTGGATAGTGATGTCAGTTGTCTGGTGGGTGCGGAGCGACTTTCGTTTCGAGTGTGAATTTTCGTAAATGTTTTTGTGTTTCAATGTGTGTGTGTTTGAGTGAGTGCTTGGGATATATGAAATGTTTATATTTTTTTAAACTCCCGCATTGATTTCGACTAGTTAGCTGATTTTACTGCCACAGTTAGGGCTTGTGGGGGTTTTATTACTAACAAAATTTTATTTAGTTTCTTGTATATAGTTTTGTACACATTTGTAAATATTCATTGGGGTTTTTAGATTTTTAATTGTTATTTTATTGCCCTCCCCCTACAGATAATGTATTGTATATATAGGGACTAGTTAGGACTTCATAGAGTTTCTGAGGTATTATGGTGGATGAGGTAAGAATGGTAAGAATGTGTTGTTTTGGTGAAAGGAATATTGTTTGTATGTTTGGGTCAGTGTTTGCTAAGTTTGCTTAGCTAAGTTTAATGTTAAGACAGAAGAAAACCATCCATTTTCCCATTCCCCCTTTTTCGGCCTTGTGCCACATTTGTACATATTGTACAATAAATATTCCTCCTCTATTTTCGCGTTCAGACTTTAGTTTTGATTGACGTGTATTAGACCCCCCCACACACACACACACACACGGAGACTATTTTTGGAACTTACCTTTTGTTAAGTTTATTTCTGTTTTGACAAAGTTTCTTTCTTTTTATTGACTACATTCTTTATTTAGTTTTCTTACTTTCTTTTCAGCGGCGGACTGATTTAATTTTTGTTTTCAGTTCTTTTGATCGTCAGACTTTTTTTTTGTTTGTTTGTTTTGGGGTTTTTTCTGCCTGTTTATATTTTGTATGCATTTTGTTTTCGTTCGTGTTTTTTTGCTCCATTGTTTGAACTTTCTGGCCTGTTAGAATTTATTTTTGGCTGTTAAAAAAGAACATTTGACACGATAGCCGACCAGACTTATTTGGAACTGCCACTAAGGCAGATCTACCAGACAAATCTAATGAGGCTGTTCTGACCCCCCCACCAACAACCAAAAAGGGAGAAAAAACTTGGGCCCTATAACGGAAAATCCAATATACCAACCCCTGTTATAGAAGTCAGCGGTGTAGCGGCGGTATAATCACCCTGGACACCCCACCCCCACCTGAAATGCATGGTCAATGTAGCGGAGTTCATTGAGAGAGCCAAAACGTACGCTCATCTGATTACTGATGGCGGGATTTTGGTAGACGAGGCACAAGAACGCATTGCGAAAAGAACAGTGTCAGTGTTTGTGCTCGACAAGCTAACGCGAGAAATTTGTCGGTGCACGAAAATCAAAGTGTTGAAAGCACTGGATTCCTTGGGGGTTAAACCTCAACAGATTATGAAAGGACTAGGTTTCTTCATGTGGGACATATTCTTGCCCACGACAGTGGACTGTGTGGATGTAACGTCTCGTGATTTGATCACGAAAGACTACATAATTCGCACAGAATACCAAGGACGGGGTAGGACCAAGGTGACAGTGTATGAGATCCCTGATTATATTTTTGGAGAGCATTTAGGGGCATATCTCCTGCAGTATGGCCAGACTGTGAATGTTACTCCAGAATATGAGATAGGTGAGTGGGGGTTCGAGATAATGATTGATCGAAAGCTTTCACCTCCATTCCCAACAGCGGGAAAGATAAGCGGGAAACACTACCCTGTCATTGTGACGGGGAGGGAACCAGATTGTTGGAAGTGTGGTGAGTTTGATCACCTCACCCATTCCTGCTCAGAGAAGAAGGCCTCTGGAGTCCCTCGAGCTGATACTTGTCCGTGGCGCCTGTAATGGGCTTATCTGCGGCTGGTACTGGTGGTGAAAAATCCTCGGTTGGGTCTCTTTCACAGCCCACATTCTCTGCCAAAAAGAAGGTGGAAGATAAGCAGGAGTGGCATGTCGTGGGCAGAGCGAGAGGGAAGCCCCAAGCTGCGGAATCTCAGTCCCCGGAAGACCCCAAGAGCAAGAACACTAACAGGTGATATTCCTGCTAGTTATACCCAAAAGCTGCACGAGCAGTCAAAGAGATTTGACCTGGGCTATGAGAAGTCCTTGAAAATTAAGGAATTAGACAAAACGCTCAGGCAGAAAAAACAGTCTGGATCAGTGGGGGTACCGCATCCCTCGGCCTCCACTAATGACTAGGTCATTGACCATAACTCCCGCAAAGATGACCATCTTGAAAAAGGCACCCACATCATCTGGGAAAGTTGATAAAAGACCAGTGTGGGTACCTCGCCTCCTTATGTGACTAGGTCACAGACCCCAACCCCGGTGAATATGTCCCCCCTTAAAAAGGTGACCACTACTTCTGCATCACAATCTTCCACTCCTACCCAATCTCCTGCGCCATCTCCGATGCCAACCTCCCAAAAGAGGCAGCGAAGCCCTTCGGTGGAAACTAAGGAGAAAAGGCGAAGGTTTGAAATCTTTTCAGCGTGTTATGATGGCCGCTCTAGTGGGGTTTCTTGGCTGGTGAACCGTTCCTTGAATGCTGTATGTACGCTTGTCTTCGCGGATCAGGAGGCAGGCTTTGTGTCGTGGACGTTACCATAAAAGATCAGGCATTTCGTCTCATTGGGGTTTATGCGCCCAATGACCACAGGGAGCGGGTCGCCTTTTTTCGGCGGATCGATCCGTTTCTGACGACTTCTTGTCGGGTATAGATCGCACGGGCTCTAGATCAGGTACTTTATCAATAGGTTAGATCTTGTCGATAAGTTCAGGAATGAATTTCCCCGGAAAGTAGTTTGGACTTGGACTAATAGGGGAAGCTCGGCTTCAGTGTTGCGTACAAGCTACATTGACCGAGCTTAGGCGAGTCGATTTAGGGCTCTTATGCTGTCCAAGTCATCATAGTATAGTTTATTCGGACCATAGGCTTGTCCGAGTTCGTTTAAACTTAGATTAGCCTAAAATTAGAACGGCTGGTTATTGGAAATTCAACACATCGTTGTTCGGCGATAAGCATTTTCAGGACCAGTTTTTACTAACTCTAACACGGAAATTGACGGGCTCTGTGGTTGGGAATTAGTGGTTGGCTCACCTTAAGGCTACTGTTAGGTCGGCAAACGGCACAAGAAGATAGTCCTGTCCTGAGATCCCCATCTTCCACGCCGTCCAAATTTACAACCTAAAAAAGGCTGCTTCAAGATCTTTATCTAAAGACCGTCCTAAATCTACCATTACCCCCAAAGCCTTCCCCAGTCAAAACTCCCGCCTGTACTCCCCACAAAATCAGAACTATCCAAAAGGAAAAAGAGTCCGTCCCCTGATACAGCAGAAACTTCTCAAATAAAGAAGCTGAAACCCATATATAACACAGGAGTAGACGTGTGCCGGGTCGCCAGTGAATTAGAAAACGAGGCGCTTCTGCATTCCAAAACAATTTAATTTTTAAAGACTGTTTTAGGAAGATTGGAAATCTTGATGTTGAAGATCCAATGAACTTCCCAAATGCAAAGAGGGTCTTGATTGTCATCCGTGCCGGTGGGGCAGGGCAGCAGATTTGGTCCATGGCGTGTTTTGATATAGAAACTCTTAATTTTTTGCAGGGAGGTTCCTGCTTTTTGTTCACCCATCCCTGTATCGAGCTATAAAGTTAACTTTCCCTTTGGACGTCAGTGGCCTGTCTCAGATGGCTCCATCAATACACAGATGGGAACTGGTTTAATGGGAGAGGCCGTCGGTTGGCTTGGAGAATTCTCCAAACTGCCGACGTTGTAGTGGGGAGGTCGAGACCTTGGGTCACGCCTTCTTTCATTGCAGCCAGGTAGTGCCGTTGGTCAAGTTTGTTGAAGGCCTCATGGTCCGCATGCTGCAGGGAAAGTCCTTTGTCCTTCAGTCCGTTTCCGTTTGTAGCAATGTGGCACCGCCGCTAACGAAGGCTGAACAGTATGTGTTCCACTGCTTGCTAGGTGTTATGAGAGTCGTGGTTTGGACGACACGTCAGAAGGGATTCTATGGAGGCGAGAAGTTCACCTCTTCCCAACTGATCTTGTACTTTAAGCATCAGCTTAAAGTCAAGATTAGGACGGAAAGGCGGCGGCTCACTTCATCAGAATTCAGCAAAAGGTGGGTGAATCTTGCGCGCTTGTGTCGTGTGAAAGGAGCTGACTTTGAGTGGCACATTGAGCCGCCGGTTAGGCATCAGGATATTGCTCTTCCTGGGTTGAACTTGTGCAACCCATCCTGAAATTAGGCTAGATTAGGTTTTCCATTTTGATGATTTAGTTTCCTTTTTTTTTTTCAGTTAACTTAGCTAGGGTATGTATGCTCATTGGCCCCCTTTTATTTCTGTCCCCATTTGTTTTTTCTTTTAAGTTTAATTCCCCATCCCCTCCCTCGTTAGGTGGTCAGTGATGTCAGTTCGCTGGTGGATGCGGGGCGCCTTTCGTTTTCGTGTGAGTGTTTTTCGTATTTGTTGTTGTGTCTGAATGAGTGCATGTCAGTGTGAGTGATTGGGATGAATGAATGGTTTATACTATTATAGTCCCGCATTGATTTCGGCCAGTGAAGTGATGTTTCTGTCACATTTAGGAAACTGTGGGGGGTTTTATTACTAATCTTATTTTCTTTAGTTTCTTGTAAATAGTTTTTGTATGCATATTGTAAATACTCATTGGGGTTTATTTTTTAGAATTGTTGTTTTATTCCCCTCCCCCCACAGACCACGAATTGTAAATATGGGGACTAGTTAGTATCTTCATAGAGACAAAGAGGTATTATGGTGGTTGTAGTAAGAAAGGTACGAATGAATGTGTTGTTTTGGTGTAAGGAATATTGTTTCGTACGTTTGGGTCAGTGCTTGCGGCTAGCTAAGTTATAGTTAAGACAGAAGAAGACCGTCCTTTCCCCAATCCCCTTTTCGGCCTTGTGCCACATTTCTGTATTTTAAACAGAATAAATATCGCTCTTCCCTCTGGTACCTCTTTGAGGAGAGTTCTTTTTTCGACTGTGTACGACCGGTGTTTGACGCCAGACGCATTTGCGAGTTTTTTTTACGAACAGTTTTTTGATTTCAACCCTTTGTCCACGTTAAGTTCATTTTTATTTTATTTTACGTTCAGTTTATTGACTTTTTTTTGCCCAAAGTTTGATTTGCCAAAAGTTTGATTTGATTTTTTCTTTCTTTTCCCTCCCCTCTATTTTTTTTTTTACTTTATCCCTTGTTGTTTTCTTTTATTATTAATTTTCTTTTTTTTTTTTTAATACGTATTTTTGAGTTTTAATTTTTTTTTTTTTTTCAGTAACTTCCCCACACCAAACTTTATTTTTTCATTGTTTATTTCTTTGCCCCTCGTAAGACTTCGTTTTTTCTTTGTTTACATTTTTATTTCTACGTGTTTTCAGTGTTTCTTTCTCGTTGTAAATAACTGTTATTTATTCTGTATTCCTTTATTTAAGTCTTTTTCTGTGTTTATTGTAAATTTTTGTATTTATTTACCGCATTTATTTTTCTATTCGTTAGTTCTTCTTTATTTTAGTTTACGTATTTTCGTTCGTGTTTGGGCTGACTAGTTTTTTCTAGTGGCAGCCATATTGTATTTGTGAAGTCGTTTGGCAATTTTTGTTTCGTATTTTTTTTTTAAAAAAAAACCTTTTTTTGTTTATTTTCCGTTTTAAAATGTGATTTTCATTTTTCCGTACTCGTTGTTTTTTTAATTTGTTAGCTGTTTTTTTATTTTGAACGTTTTTTTTTTTCGTTTTAGCGTACGTGTTTCTGTTACTTTTTACGTCTTTAACTGTTCTGTCTTGTTAAAATTCTTTTTTTTTATTGTGATTTTTTATCTTTCGTTTAATTTATACTTTTTATTTTGTTGCTTTTTTTCTTTTTTCGCCTTTAGGCGATATTTGTATTTTTTTATACGTTTAGGTGAACCGTCTAATTGTTTTTTGTGTCCATAATTATTTTATTTTGTTGAGTTTATTTCTTTTCCTCTCGCCCATATATTTATTTCCCACCCCCCCCCCCATTCCCCCCCCCCCCCCATTCCCCCTCCCCTTTTAAATATGGATAAGAAGGAAAAAAAAGTACCTTCTTTTTTAATTGTAAAAAAGAAAATTAAAAATGCTTCTTTTAAAAGAAGTATAAGAAAACATTTATTTAACCCTAAGAAGGACCCCCCCGATAAAGATAATAAGGATGAATATCCTGACCTTCCAGCTGTTCCTACTAACGAGGAAATTGTGGAAACTTTAAAAAAAGCCTCCAAAAATATGGAAGCTGAGAAAAGTGAAAAGGCTGACAAAGAATCGGACAACACAAAAACTAATGCAGAGGCCGGGGAATCGCCCTCTTGTTGGAAGTCCCCCCCTAAATGCATAATCAATTTAGTGGAGTTCTTGGAGCGTGCCAAGAGTTACGCCCACCTTGTTGTTGAAGGTGGTCTTTTGGAAGACCCCCAAGAATTAAAGAGAATTGATAAAAGAATAGTGTCAGTTTTCGTCGTGGACAAGCGTACGCGCAAAATTTGTCGCTCGACGAAAAACACAGTGTTGAAAGCACTAGAATCCTTCGGGTTCAAGCCCCTTAGAATAGTTAAGGGTGCTAAGTTTTTCATGTGGGACGTACTGTTGCCCACACCAGAAGATTGCGTCGCCGCGGCTAGCCGCGAACTGATCAATAACGACTTGATACTGCGTACGGAGTACGAAGGCCGACGAAGGACCAGGGTAACGGTATACGAGGTCCCTCCTCAGGTTATCGGGGAACATCTGGCCGCTTTCTTCTCCCGGTATGGCGAGATTCTGGGAGCTTCCTGCGATAGCCTGAACGGGGGGTGGAGCTTTGATATCATGTTGGACGAGAAGGCCTTCCGCTCCATCCCCAACTGTCTGGATGTTGGCGCTTTGAAGTTACCGGTCATAGTGACAGGTCGAAGACCGGTATGCTGGAGGTGTGGAGTGACTGGTCATCTCTCCTCCTCCTGCCCAGAGAAGAAGGCCTCTGGAAGTCAAGCGCCAGTTACACAAGATCCCCCTCTGACCGCGTCTCAAAATTCCACCTCGCCTGTAATGGGCGTACCAGCCTCCGGGACCGGGTCGGATAATCCTCCGGTCGGCGCGTCACCTAAAGCCACATTCCCCAAAGAGCCTTCGCCCGCTGCCGGTGCAGTTGTGGAGAAGGGGGAGGGGGAATGGCTGGTTGCTGGTAAGGCCAGAGGGAAGCGCCGGACAGCGGGTCCTCAGTCCCCTGAAGCCCCAAGGAAGAAGGGCACTCACAGTCCCACTCCCACTAGCAACGTTAAGGGCGATGCCCCGGCCTCAAATCTAACGTTCAAGGAAATGCAAAAAAAGTTCGATCCCGGATACGAAAAGTCTGAAAAGTTAAAAGCTCTTAAGAAACAGCTGGATTCAAAAAGGAAAGATCCAATCCCTTCATCGTCTCCTGCTAGTCCCTCCCCTTCACCAAAGAAACAACCCACACCTTCACCCATTTCACCATCCAAAGCCAAAACCCATAGCAGAGATCCCAGCCCTTATAGACACAGGTCATTTCACACCCCTATGAATACTCCCACTCCTTCTCCCGTTAAACAAAAATCTACCCCCCTTCATACCCCCAAGCAATCACCGGCAAAAAATGCCGAAATGCCTCCTCCTGCTACAAAGCGGCATAGAAGCCCCACTAAAGAGGAGAGAAAGGAAAGAAAGAAAAGGTTCCTTTATAACACTGGCGAGGAGGTGTGCCGGATTTCCCCAGCACAGGCAGAGAGAGCCAGGGATTATAGCAACAGAGTCAAAGACTTAAAATACCTGCTCTCTATCAAGCAGTTTGGAGACAAAGATATTGAGGAACCAAATAACTTCCCAAATGCCCAGAGGGTCCTGACTGTTATTAGGTCAGGACCTGCGGCGAATCAAACCTGGGCGATGGTTGAAGAAGCGGTGAACACGTGCAAGATGGCTCTACCCATCGCCATCGTGGATAACGCTAAATTAAAAAAGTTACAACAGTTCTGTGCAGGGAGGGTCCCCATTTTAGTTCACCCATCCCTGTATAGAGCTCTTAAATTGACCTTCCCCTGGGATGTCGGCGGTATCTCCCAAGACGGCACCATCAAGAATGAGATGGGCCATGGGTCTATGGGAGAGGCTGTCGGTATCCTCACCCCGGCCATGTTCAGTGCAGGAGAGCAACCCTAATCGGTTCCATCATGGCTCTCTGGTTAGCAAGTGTGAATGCCCGAGGCCTGAGGTCCGAGTCTCGCAGGGCGAGGCTCTCTCGTGATCTTCAGCGTCTCGGGGTGAATATCTGTTGTGTACAAGAGACCCGTTTTTCTTCTCGTGACTATGAGAACATTCTGTCTAGGGGGTTTTCCCTCTATTCAGCATGTTTTGATGGACGCTCGAGGGGTGTCTCTTGGTTGGTGAGCAAGTCATTGAAGGCTGCGTGTGTTCTTGTCTTCGCGGATCCGGCGGGCAGGCTTTGCGTGCTGGATGTTACCATAAAGGATAAGGCTCTGCGTCTCATTGGGGTTTATGCGCCCAATGTCCATTCTGAGCGGCCTGTTTTGTTTCGGCAGATCGAGCCGTTTTTGACGACATCACGTCGGGTAGTCTTAGTGGGTGATTGGAATGCCGTCCTTGATCCCGATATAGATCGCATAGGGTCAAATTCGGGTACTAACAACCGGGACGTGAAACCATTTCGGGACTTTATCGACAAGTTTGATCTTGTCGATAAGTACCGAAATGAACACCCTCGGGAGGTAGTGTGGACTTGGACAAATAGTGGCGGCTCGGCTAGTTATCTAGACCGAGTCTTAGTTAGGAGAGTCGATGTAGGGCTCTTAGGGTGTCCAAGTTTCCATGAGATAGTTTATTCGGATCATAGGCTTGTCCGGGTCCGTGTAAACTTAGATAAGCCTAAGGTTAGGATGGCTGGCTACTGGAAATTAAACTCATCATTATTTGGTGAGCAAGATTTCCGGGACCAGCTTTTACTAATGATACAAAGGGAACTGACGGGAGCGGTTGTGGGAAATGCCTGGTGGGATAAATTAAAATCCAAAATTAGAACGTTTGCTGCTGATTATAGTCGTCGGCTCAATCTAGATAGATTAGCGGCGCAAACGGCTTTAGAGCAGAAAGTTGATCGGGCGGTGAAATCCCGTGATAGTGGGGAAATAGCCTTAGCTAAGGCAGAGTTGGCCTCCTTGCTTATCAAGAAGGATCAAGCTCTGGTAGTTAGGGCTAGGTTAAAAAGAATGTCCTCTGAGGCGACGAATATGGCCGCAGAATTGCGTGCAGAGGAAGCTCGGCATGCATCTCAGCGACATATCGCGAGCGTCACATTGCCGGATAAGCGGACCGTGACAACAAACGAGGGCATATGTGAGGCTTTTCGTGACTACTTTCAGGAGCTTTTCACCAGGGAGCCCGGTCTGAGCTCTGCTCAGTTCGACTCCTATTTGGCTGACTTTCCCTGCCTTAGTGCAGCTGAAGCAGCTAGGTGCGAGGGTCCAATTACAGAGTCGGAAATCTGGGATGCGTTGAAACAGGTTGGCCTGGACAAATCTCCGGGACTTGATGGTCTTCCGTACGAAGTGTACTTGAGGCAGTCGCCCGTTTTTGTTCCGCTGCTGGCACTGATTTTCGGCAACTGGATGAAGCAGGGGTCTATACCCCAACGCTTCACCAGGGGCGTGATCAAGTTGTTACGCAAGAATAAAAACGGTGGGGATGGGTTAGGTAACTTTCGCCCTTTAACTATGTTAAACACAGAGTTAAAGATTTTGGCTAAGATCCTGGCTAACCGTTTGCAGGCTGTCCTGTCTAGTCTGATTGGCCCTGAACAGACTTGTGCTGTGAAGGGCAGGACTATTCAGGACAACCTTCATATGGTGCGCCTGATCATCGAGCAAGTCGACAGTGAAGCCGCGCTGATCAATTTAGATCAGTCCAAGGCCTTCGATAGGGTTGACCATCATTTTCTGGAGGCTGTTCTTTCGGCGGCCGGTTTCGGGCCGTACTTTCGCACCTGGATCCGACTTCTGTATGCGACCCCCGGTGCGCTGGTGGAGGTGAATGGGGTACGATCGGAGCCTTTCGTATTGTCTCGCTCCATTCGTCAGGGTTGTCCGCTATCGCCTTTGCTTTACGTTCTTGCGTTGGAACCTTTCCTTCGCAAGTTAAAGGCGAATCCGGTCCTACGCGGAATTGCCCTGCCCGGTGGTAGCACATCGGCCAGGTATTCCGCCTATGCTGACGACGTTTCGGCTCTTGTGTCGAGCAGAGCCGAGATTGACGAAGTCAGCAAAGAAATCAGTTGTTATGAGATGGTGACAGGGGCCAAGATCAACCGCGATAAGTCTGTTGGCTTGCGGTTGGGTGCGTGGAAGGGAGTTTCTCTTCCCGGACCTTTCCACTGGACGGATGGGCCGGTCAAGATTCTCGGCGTCTTTTTTCGGTCCTGATCTCCAGTTGGAGATGAATTGGTCGGAGGTGCGAGGGAAGGCCGAGATCGCAATTAAATTGTGGTCTCGGAGGAATCTTTCCTTAAAGGGGAGGGCGGAAGTTTGTGTTTCACACATCTACCCGATTCTCCTTTACCGACTCTCTGTGCTTCCACTTCCGTGTGACACTTTACTGGCGTTAGTGAGGCTCTTGTTCTCCTTCTTGTGGGGAGGCAAGGCTGCCAGAGTCAGTCGGGAGATCTGTTGCCTTCATCCATCTGAAGGCGGTCTGGGCATGCCGAGCATTGAGATTCGTCAACATATGCTTCGCATTAGTTTTCTGGATCGAATGTGTCGCGATTCGGATGAGGACGGCGCCTTCTGGAAGGAAGACGCCCGTAAGAACTTCCCATCCCTGAGAAGTGTGCATTCGAGCGAGGAGGAGGCCCGCCGTTTACCCCGAGCCGAATGCTCCTTCTATCGTGAATGTCGTATTGCTCTGAAGCGCCTCTTACGGGCGTCGGATGGCCTCTCCAACGTCCAGGCGTTGTCGCGTAGGGCATTATATCAAGTTTTAGTCAGGGGGCCGTGCATGATGATTTGATTGACGAGCTCGGTTTGACGAGGCAGCAGGCTCGCTCAATATGGCCTTGGGCGCCCGGGTTGAAATGCCTCAATAACGATGAGGCATCACTCACCTGGCTGGTGATACGTAGGGCCCTCTGGGTCGCCAAGAGACTCTGCTCAGCTGGCTTGGAGAGAATTCTCCAAACTGCCGACGTTGTAGTGGGGAGGTCGAGACCTTGGGTCACGCCTTCTTTCATTGCAGCCAGGTAGTGCCGTTGGTCAAGTTTGTTGAAGGCCTCATGGTCCGCATGCTGCAGGGAAAGTCCTTTGTCCTTCAGTCCGTTTCCGTTTGTAGCAATGTGGCACCGCCGCTAACGAAGGCTGAACAGTATGTGTTCCACTGCTTGCTAGGTGTTATGAGAGTCGTGGTTTGGACGACACGTCAGAAGGGATTCTATGGAGGCGAGAAGTTCACCTCTTCCCAACTGATCTTGTACTTTAAGCATCAGCTTAAAGTCAAGATTAGGACGGAAAGGCGGCGGCTCACTTCATCAGAATTCAGCAAAAGGTGGGTGAATCTTGCGCGCTTGTGTCGTGTGAAAGGAGCTGACTTTGAGGCACATTGATGCCGGTTAGGCATCAGGATATTGCTCTTCCTGGGTTGAACTTGTGCAACCCATCCTGAAATTAGGCTAGATTAGGTTTTCCATTTTGATGATTTAGTGTCCTTTTTTCAGTTAACTTAGCTAAGTTATGTATGCTCATTGGCCCCCTTTTTATTTCTGTCCCCATTTGTTTTTTTTTTAGTTTAATTCCCCATCCCCTCCCTCGTTAGGTGGTCAGTGATGTCAGTTCGCTGGTGGATGCGGGGCGCCTTTCGTTTTCGTGTGAGTGTTTTTTTTTCGTATTTGTTGTTGTGTCTGAATGAGTGCATGACAGTGTGAGTGATTGGGATGAATGAATGGTTTATACTATTATAGTCCCGCATTGATTTCGGCCAGTGAAGTGATGTTTCTGTCACATTTAGGAAATTGTGGGGGTTTTTATTACTAATCTTATTTTCTTTAGTTTCTTGTAAATAGTTTTTGTATGCATATTGTAAATACTCATTGGGGTTTATTTTTTAGAATTGTTGTTTTATTCCCCTCCCCCCACAGACCACGAATTGTAAATATGGGGACTAGTTAGTATCTTCAATAGAGACAAAGAGGGTATTTATGGTGGTTGTAGTAAGAAAGGTACGAATGAATGTGTTGTTTTGGTGTAAGGAATATTGTTTCGTACGTTTGGGTCAGTGCTTGCGGCTAGCTAAGTTATAGTTAAGACAGAAGAAGACCGTCCTTTCCCCAATCCCCTTTTCGGCCTTGTGCCACATTTCTGTATTTTAAACAGAATAAATATCGCTTTCCTCTTTGCTACCTCTTTGAGGAGAGTTCTTTTTTCGACTGTGTACGACCGGTGTTTGACGCCAGACGCATTTGCGAGTTTTTTGCGAACAATTTTTTGATTTCAACCCTTTGTCCACGTTAAGTTCTTTTTATTTTATTTTACGTTCAGTTTATTGACTTTTTTTTGCCAAAAGTTTGATTTGCCAAAAGTTTGATTTGATTTTTTCTTTCTTTTCCCTCCCCTCTATTTTTTTTATACTTTATCCCTTGTTGTTTTCTTTATTATTAATTTTCTTTTTTTTAATACGTATTTTTGAGTTCTAATTTTTTCCTTTTCAGTAACTTCCCCACACCAAACTTTATTTTTTCATTTTTTTTTTGCCCCTCGTAAGACTTCGTTTTTTCTTTGTTTACATTTTTTTTTTCTACGTGTTTTCAGTGTTTCTTTCTCGTTGTAAATAACTGTTATTTATTCTGTATTCCTTTATTTAAGTCTTTTTTGTGTTTATTGTAAATTTTTGTATTTATTTTCCGCATTTATTTTTCTATTCGTTAGTTCTTCTTTATTTTAGTTTACGTATTTTCGTTCGTGTTTGGGCTGACTAGTTTTTTCTAGTGGCAGCCATATTGTATTTGTGAACTCGTTTGGCATTTTTTGTTTCGTATTTTTTTTTAAAAAAAAAAAAAAGATACCTTTTTTATTTTCCGTTTTAAAATGTGATTTTCATTTCCGTACTCGTTGTTTTTTTGTAATTTGTTAGCTGTTTTTGTTTTTATTTTTTGAACGTTTTTTTGTCGTTTTAGCGTACGTGTTTCTTACTTTTTTTTACGTCTTTAACTGTTCTGTCTTGTTAAAAAATTCTTTTGTGTGATTTATTTATCTTTCGTTTAATTTATACTTTTATTTGTTGCTTTTTTGTTTTTTTTCCTTTAGGCGATATTTGTATTTTATTATACGTTTAGGTGAACCGTCTAATTGTTTTTTTTTTGTCCATAATTATTTTATTTTGTTGAGTTTATTTCTTTTCCTCTCGCCCATATATTTATTTCCCACCCCCCCCCCATTTCCCCACCCCTCCCCATTCCCCCCCCCTTTTAAATATGGATAAGAAGGAAAAAAAAAAAGTACCTTCTTTTTTATTTGTAAAAAAAAAATTAAAAAATGCTTCTTTTAAAAGAAGTATAAGAAAACATTTATTTAACCCTAAGAAGGACCCCCCCGATAAAGATAATAAGGATGAATATCCTGACCTTCCAGCTGTTCCTACTAACGAGGAAATTGTGGAAACTTTAAAAAAAATGACCAAAAATATGGAAGCTGAGAAAAGTGAAAAGGCTGACAAAGAATCGGACAACACAAAAACTAATGCAGAGGCCGGGGAATCGCCCTCTTGTTGGAAGTCCCCCCCTAAATGCATAATCAATTTAGTGGAGTTCTTGGAGCGTGCCAAGAGTTACGCCCACCTTGTTGTTGAAGGTGGTCTTTTGGAAGACCCCCAAGAATTAAAGAGAATTGATAAAAGAATAGTGTCAGTTTTCGTCGTGGACAAGCGTACGCGCAAAATTTGTCGCTCGACGAAAAACACAGTGTTGAAAAGCACTAGAATCCTTCGGGTTCAAGCCCCTTAGAATAGTTAAGGGTGCTAAGTTTTTTCATGTGGGACGTACTGTTGCCCACACCAGAAGATTGCGTCGCCGCGGCTAGCCGCGAACTGATCAATAACGACTTGATACTGCGTACGGAGTACGAAGGCCGACGAAGGACCAGGGTAACGGTATACGAGGTCCCTCCTCTCAGGTTATCGGGGAACATCTGGCCGCTTTCTTCTCCCAGTATGGCGAGATTCTGGGAGCTTCCTGCGATAGCCTGAAGGGGGGGCGTGGAGCTTTGATATCATGTTGGACGAGAAGGCCTTCCGCTCCATCCCCAACTGTCTGGATGTTGGCGCTTTGAAGTTACCGGTCATAGTGACAGGTCGAAGACCGGTATGCTGGAGGTGTGGAGTGACTGGTCATCTCTCCTCCTCCTGCCCAGAGAAGAAGGCCTCTGGAAGTCAAGCGCCAGTTACACAAGATCCCCCTCTGACCGCGTCTCAAAATTCCACCTCGCCTGTAATGGGCGTACCAGCCTCCGGGACCGGGTCGGATAATCCTCCGGTCGGCGCGTCACCTAAAGCCACATTCCCCAAAGAGCCTTCGCCCGCTGCCGGTGCAGTTGTGGAGAAGGGGGAGGGGGAATGGCTGGTTGCTGGTAAGGCCAGAGGGAAGCGCCGGACAGCGGGTCCTCAGTCCCCTGAAGCCCCAAGGAAGAAGGGCACTCACAGTCCCACTCCCACTAGCAACGTTAAGGGCGATGCCCCGGCCTCAAATCTAACGTTCAAGGAAATGCAAAAAAAAAATCGATCCCGGATACGAGAAGTCTGAAAAGTTAAAAGCTCTTAAAAACAACTAGATTCAAAAAGGAAAGATCCAATCCCTTCATCGTCTCCTGCTAGTCCCTCCCCTTCACCAAAGAAACAACCCACAACTTCACCCATTTCACCATCCAAAGCCAAAACCCATAGCAGAGACCCCAGCCCTTATAGACACAGGTCATTTCACACCCCTATGAATACGCCCACTCCTTCTCCCGTTAAACAAAAAAAACCTCCCCCTTCATACCCCCAAGCAATCACCGGCAAAAAATGCCGAAATGCCTCCTCCTGCTACAAAGCGGCATAGAAGCCCCACTAAAGAGGAGAGAAAGGAAAGAAAGAAAAGGTTCCTTTATAACACTGGCGAGGAGGTGTGCCGGATTTCCCCAGCACAGGCAGAGAGAGCCAGGGATTATAGCAACAGAGTCAAAGACTTAAAATACCTGCTCTCTATCAAGCAGTTTGGAGACAAAGATATCGAGGATCCCAATAACTTCCCCAAATGCCCAGAGGGTCCTGACTGTTATTAGGTCAGGACCTGCGGCTAACCAACCTGGGCGATGGTAGAAGAAGCGGTGAACATGTGCAAGATGGCTCTACCCATCGCCATCGTGGATAACGCTAAATTAAAAAAAGTTACAACAGTTCTGTGCAGGGAGGGTCCCCATTTTAGTTCACCCATCCCTGTATAGAGCTCTCAAATTGACCTTCCCCTGGGATGTCGGCGGTATCTCCCAAGACGGCACCATCAAGAATGAGATGGGCCATGGGTCTATGGGAGAGGCTGTCGGTATCCTCACCCCGGCCATGTTCAGTGCAGGAGAGCAACCCTAATCGGTTCCATCATGGCTCTCTGGTTAGCAAGTGTGAATGCCCGAGGCCTGAGGTCCGAGTCTCGCAGGGCGAGGCTCTCTCGCGATCTTCAGCGTCTCGGGGTGAATATCTGTTGTGTACAAGAGACCCGTTTTTCTTCTCGTGACTATGAGAACATTCTGTCTAGGGGGTTTTCCCTCTATTCAGCATGTTTTGATGGACGCTCGAGGGGTGTCTCTTGGTTGGTGAGCAAGTCATTGAAGGCTGCGTGTGTTCTTGTCTTCGCGGATCCGGCGGGCAGGCTTTGCGTGCTGGATGTTACCATAAAGGATAAGGCTCTGCGTCTCATTGGGGTTTATGCGCCCAATGTCCATTCTGAGCGGCCTGTTTTGTTTCGGCAGATCGAGCCGTTTTTGACGACATCACGTCGGGTAGTCTTAGTGGGTGATTGGAATGCCGTCCTTGATCCCGATATAGATCGCATAGGGACAAATTCGGGTACTAACAACCGGGACGTGAAACCATTTCGGGACTTTATCGACAAGTTTGATCTTGTCGATAAGTACCGAAATGAACACCCTCGGGAGGTAGTGTAGTGTGGACTTGGACAAATAGTGGCGGCTCGGCTAGTTATCTAGACCGAGTCTTAGTTAGGAGAGTCGATGTAGGGCTCTTAGGGTGTCCAAGTTTCCATGAGATAGTTTATTCGGATCATAGGCTTGTCCGGGTCCGTGTAAACTTAGATAAGCCTAAGGTTAGGATGGCTGGCTACTGGAAATTAAACTCATCATTATTTGGTGAGCAAGATTTCCGGGACCAGCTTTTACTAATGATACAAAGGGAACTGACGGGAGCGGTTGTGGGAAATGCCTGGTGGGATAAATTAAAATCCAAAATTAGAACGTTTGCTGCTGATTATAGTCGTCGGCTCAATCTAGATAGATTAGCGGCGCAAACGGCTTTAGAGCAGAAAGTTGATCGGGCGGTGAAATCCCGTGATAGTGGGGAAATAGCCTTAGCTAAGGCAGAGTTGGCCTCCTTGCTTATCAAGAAGGATCAAGCTCTGGTAGTTAGGGCTAGGTTAAAAAGAATGTCCTCTGAGGCGACGAATATGGCCGCAGAATTGCGTGCAGAGGAAGCTCGGCATGCATCTCAGCGACATATCGCGAGCGTCACATTGCCGGATAAGCGGACCGTGACAACAAACGAGGGCATATGTGAGGCTTTTCGTGACTACTTTCAGGAGCTTTTCACCAGGGAGCCCGGTCTGAGCTCTGCTCAGTTCGACTCCTATTTGGCTGACTTTCCCTGCCTTAGTGCAGCTGAAGCAGCTAGGTGCGAGGGTCCAATTACAGAGTCGGAAATCTGGGATGCGTTGAAACAGGTTGGCCTGGACAAATCTCCGGGACTTGATGGTCTTCCGTACGAAGTGTACTTGAGGCAGTCGCCCGTTTTTGTTCCGCTGCTGGCACTGATTTTCGGCAACTGGATGAAGCAGGGGTCTATACCCCAACGCTTCACCAGGGGCGTGATCAAGTTGTTACGCAAGAATAAAAACGGTGGGGATGGGTTAGGTAACTTTCGCCCTTTAACTATGTTAAACACAGAGTTAAAGATTTTGGCTAAGATCCTGGCTAACCGTTTGCAGGCTGTCCTGTCTAGTCTGATTGGCCCTGAACAGACTTGTGCTGTGAAGGGCAGGACTATTCAGGACAACCTTCATATGGTGCGCCTGATCATCGAGCAAGTCGACAGTGAAGCCGCGCTGATCAATTTAGATCAGTCCAAGGCCTTCGATAGGGTTGACCATCATTTTCTGGAGGCTGTTCTTTCGGCGGCCGGTTTCGGGCCGTACTTTCGCACCTGGATCCGACTTCTGTATGCGACCCCCGGTGCGCTGGTGGAGGTGAATGGGGTACGATCGGAGCCTTTCGTATTGTCTCGCTCCATTCGTCAGGGTTGTCCGCTATCGCCTTTGCTTTACGTTCTTGCGTTGGAACCTTTCCTTCGCAAGTTAAAGGCGAATCCGGTCCTACGCGGAATTGCCCTGCCCGGTGGTAGCACATCGGCCAGGTATTCCGCCTATGCTGACGACGTTTCGGCTCTTGTGTCGAGCAGAGCCGAGATTGACGAAGTCAGCAAAGAAATCAGTTGTTATGAGATGGTGACAGGGGCCAAGATCAACCGCGATAAGTCTGTTGGCTTGCGGTTGGGTGCGTGGAAGGGAGTTTCTCTTCCCGGACCTTTCCACTGGACGGATGGGCCGGTCAAGATTCTCGGCGTCTTTTTTCGGTCCTGATCTCCAGTTGGAGATGAATTGGTCGGAGGTGCGAGGGAAGGCCGAGATCGCAATTAAATTGTGGTCTCGGAGGAATCTTTCCTTAAAGGGGAGGGCGGAAGTTTGTGTTTCACACATCTACCCGATTCTCCTTTACCGACTCTCTGTGCTTCCACTTCCGTGTGACACTTTACTGGCGTTAGTGAGGCTCTTGTTCTCCTTCTTGTGGGGAGGCAAGGCTGCCAGAGTCAGTCGGGAGATCTGTTGCCTTCATCCATCTGAAGGCGGTCTGGGCATGCCGAGCATTGAGATTCGTCAACATATGCTTCGCATTAGTTTTCTGGATCGAATGTGTCGCGATTCGGATGAGGACGGCGCCTTCTGGAAGGAAGACGCCCGTAAGAACTTCCCATCCCTGAGAAGTGTGCATTCGAGCGAGGAGGAGGCCCGCCGTTTACCCCGAGCCGAATGCTCCTTCTATCGTGAATGTCGTATTGCTCTGAAGCGCCTCTTACGGGCGTCGGATGGCCTCTCCAACGTCCAGGCGTTGTCGCGTAGGGCATTATATCAAGTTTTAGTCAGGGGGCCGTGCATGATGATTTGATTGACGAGCTCGGTTTGACGAGGCAGCAGGCTCGCTCAATATGGCCTTTGGGCGCCCGGGTTGAAATGCCTCAATAACGATGAGGCATCACTCACCTGGCTGGTGATACGTAGGGCCCTCTGGGTCGCCAAGAGACTCTGCTCAGCTGGCTTGGAGAATTCTCCAAACTGCCGACGTTGTAGTGGGGAGGTCGAGACCTTGGGTCACGCCTTCTTTCATTGCAGCCAGGTAGTGCCGTTGGTCAAGTTTGTTGAAGGCCTCATGGTCCGCATGCTGCAGGGAAAGTCCTTTGTCCTTCAGTCCGTTTCCGTTTGTAGCAATGTGGCACCGCCGCTAACGAAGGCTGAACAGTATGTGTTCCACTGCTTGCTAGGTGTTATGAGAGTCGTGGTTTGGACGACACGTCAGAAGGGATTCTATGGAGGCGAGAAGTTCACCTCTTCCCAACTGATCTTGTACTTTAAGCATCAGCTTAAAGTCAAGATTAGGACGGAAAGGCGGCGGCTCACTTCATCAGAATTCAGCAAAAGGTGGGTGAATCTTGCGCGCTTGTGTCGTGTGAAAGGAGCTGACTTTGAGTGGCACATTGATGCCGGTTAGGCATCAGGATATTGCTCTTCCTGGGTTGAACTTGTGCAACCCATCCTGAAATTAGGCTAGCTTAGGTTTTCCATTATGATGATTTAGTTTCCTTTTTTCAGTTAACTTAGCTAGGGTATGTATGCTCATTGGCCCCCTTTTATTTCTGTCCCCATTTGTTTTTTCTTTTAAGTTTAATTCCCCATCCCCTCCCTCGTTAGGTGGTCAGTGATGTCAGTTCGCTGGTGGATGCGGGGCGCCTTTCGTTTTCGTGTGAGTGTTTTTCGTATTTGTTGTTGTGTCTGAATGAGTGCATGTCAGTGTGAGTGATTGGGATGAATGAATGGTTTATACTATTATAGTCCCGCATTGATTTCGGCCAGTGAAGTGATGTTTCTGTCACATTTAGGAAACTGTGGGGGGTTTTATTACTAATCTTATTTTCTTTAGTTTCTTGTAAATAGTTTTTTGTATGCATATTGTAAATACTCATTGGGGTTTATTTTTTAGAATTGTTGTTTTATTCCCCTCCCCCCACAGACCACGAATTGTAAATATGGGGACTAGTTAGTATCTTCATAGAGACAAAGAGGTATTATGGTGGTTGTGGTAAGAAAGGTACGAATGAATGTGTTGTTTTGGTGTAAGGAATATTGTTTCGTACGTTTGGGTCAGTGCTTGCGGCTAGCTAAGTTATAGTTAAGACAGAAGAAGACCGTCCTTTCCCCAATCCCCTTTTCGGCCTTGTGCCACATTTCTGTATTTTAAACAGAATAAATATCGCTCTTCCCTCTGGTACCTCTTTGAGGAGAGTTCTTTTTTCGACGATATACGACCGGTGTTTGACGCCAGACGCATTTGCGAGTTTTTTTTTACGAACAGTTTTGATTTCAACCCTTTGTCCACGTTAAGTTCATTTTTATTTTATTTTACGTTCAGTTTATTGACTTTTTTTTTGCCCAAAGTTTGATTTGCCAAAAGTTTGATTTGATTTTTTCTTTCTTTTCCCTCCCCTCTATTTTTTTTTACTTTATCCCTTGTTGTTTTTTTTTTTTTATTAATTTTCCTTTTTTTTTAATACGTATTTTTTTTAGTTTTAATTTTTTCATTTTCAGTAACTTCCCCACACCAAACTTTAATTTTTCATTTTTTTTTTGCCCCTCGTAAGACTTCGTTTTTTCTTTGTTTACATTTTTATTTCTACGTGTTTTCAGTGTTTCTTTCTCGTTGTAAATAACTGTTATTTATTCTGTATTCCTTTATTTAAGTCTTTTCTGTGTTTATTGTAAATTTTTGTATTTATTTACCGCATTTATTTTTCTATTCGTTAGTTCTTCTTTATTTTAGTTTACGTATTTTCGTTCGTGTTTGGGCTGACTAGTTTTTTCTAGTGGCAGCCATATTGTATTTGTGAACTCGTTTGGCATTTTTTTTCGTTTCGTATTTTTTTTTAAAAAAAAATACCTTTTGTTTATTTTCCGTTTTAAAATGTGATTTTCATTTCCGTACTCGTTGTTTTTGTAATTTGTAATTTGTTAGCTGTTTTTATTTTTGAACGTTTTTTTTTCGTTTTAGCGTACGTGTTTCTGTTACTTTTTTTTTTGCGTCTCTTTAACTGTTCTGTCTTGTTAAAATTCTTTTTTTATTGTGATTTATTTATTTTCGTTTAATTTATACTTTTATTTGTTGCTTTTTTGTCTTTTCGCCTTTAGGCGATATTTGTATTTTATTATACGTTTAGGTGAACCGTCTAATTGTTTTTTTTTGGTGTCCATAATTATTTTATTTTGTTGAGTTTATTTCTTTTCCTCTTGCCCATATATTTATTTCCCACCCTCCCCATTTCCCCACCCCCCCCATTCCCCCTCCCTTTTAAATATGGATAAGAAGGAAAAAAAAGTACCCTTCTTTTTTAATTGTAAAAAAAAATTAAAAATGCTTCTTTTAAAAGAAGTATAAGAAAACATTTATTTAACCCTAAGAAGGACCCCCCCGATAAAGATAATAAGGATGAATATCCTGACCTTCCAGCTGTTCCTACTAACGAGGAAATTGTGGAAACTTTAAAAAAGCCTCCAAAAATATGGAAGCTGAGAAAAGTGAAAAAGGCTGACAAAGAATCGGACAACACAAAAACACATGCAGAGGCCGGGGAATCGCCCTCTTGTTGGAAGTCCCCCTAAATGCATAATCAATTTAGTGGAGTTCTTGGAGCGTGCCAAGAGTTACGCCCACCTTGTTGTTGAAGGTGGTCTTTTGGAAGACCCCAAGAATTAAAGAGAATTGATAAAAAATAGTGTCAGTTTTCGTCGTGGACAAGCGTACGCGCAAAATTTGTCGCTCGACGAAAAACACAGTGTTGAAAGCACTAGAATCCTTCGGGTTCAAACCCCTTAGAATAGTTAAGGGTGCTAAGTTTTTTATGTGGGACGTACTGTTGCCCACACCAGAAGATTGCGTCGCCGCGGCTAGCCGCGAACTGATCAATAACGACTTGATACTGCGTACGGAGTACGAAGGCCGACGAAGGACCAGGGTAACGGTATACGAGGTCCCTCCTCAGGTTATCGGGGAACATCTGGCCGCTTTCTTCTCCCGGTATTGGCGAGATTCTGGGAGCTTCCTGCGATAGCCTGAACGGGGGTGGAGCTTTGATATCATGTTGGACGAGAAGGCCTTCCGCTCCATCCCCAACTGTCTGGATGTTGGCGCTTTGAAGTTACCGGTCATAGTGACAGGTCGAAGACCGGTATGCTGGAGGTGTGGAGTGACTGGTCATCTCTCCTCCTCCTGCCCAGAGAAGAAGGCCTCTGGAAGTCAAGCGCCAGTTACACAAGATCCCCCTCTGACCGCGTCTCAAAATTCCACCTCCTGCCTGTAATGGGCGTACCAGCCTCCGGGACCGGGTCGGATAATCCTCCGGTCGGCGCGTCACCTAAAGCCACATTCCCCAAAGAGCCTTCGCCCGCTGCCGGTGCAGTTGTGGAGAAGGGGGAGGGGGAATGGCTGGTTGCTGGTAAGGCCAGAGGGAAGATCCGGACAGCGGGTCCTCAGTCCCCTGAAGCCCCAAGGAAGAAGGGCACTCACAGTCCCACTCCCACTAGCAACGTTAAGGGCGATGCCCCGGCCTCAAATCTAACGTTCAAGGAAATGCAAAAAAAATTCGATCCCGGATACGAGAAAAACTGAAAAAATTAAAAGCTCTTAAAAACAACTAGATTCAAAAAAAAGGAAAGATCCAATCCCTTCATCGTCTCCTGCTAGTCCCTCCCCTTCACCAAAGAAACAACCCACAACTTCACCCATTTCACCATCCAAAGCCAAAACCCATAGCAGAGACCCCAGCCCTTATAGACACAGGTCATTTCACACCCCCTATGAATACGCCCAAACCTTCTCCCCCGTTAAACAAAAATCTACCCCCCTTCATACCCCCAAGCAATCACCGGCAAAAAAATGCCGAAATGCCTCCTCCTGCTACAAAGCGGCATAGAAGCCCCACTAAAGAGGAGAGAAAAGGAAAGAAAAAAAAAGGTTCCTTTATAACACTGGCGAGGAGGTGTGCCGGATTTCCCCAGCACAGGCAGAGAGAGCCAGGGATTATAGCAACAGAGTCAAAGACTTAAAATACCTGCTCTCTATCAAGCAGTTTGGAGACAAAGATATCGAGGATCCCAATAACTTCCCCCATGCCCAGAGGGTCCTGACTGTTATTAGGTCAGGACCTGCGGCTAACCAAACCTGGGCGATGGTAGAAGAAGCAAATGAACATGTGCAAGATGGCTCTACCCATCGCCATCGTGGATAACGCTAAATTAAAAAAAGTTACAACAGTTCTGTGCAGGGAGGGTCCCCATTTTAGTTCACCCATCCCTGTATAGAGCTCTCAAATTGACCTTCCCCTGGGATGTCGGCGGTATCTCCCAAGACGGCACCATCAAGAATGAGATGGGCCATGGGTCTATGGGAGAGGCTGTCGGTATCCTCACCCCGGCCATGTTCAGTGCAGGAGAGCAACCCTAATCGGTTCCATCATGGCTCTCTGGTTAGCAAGTGTGAATGCCCGAGGCCTGAGGTCCGAGTCTCGCAGGGCGAGGCTCTCTCGCGATCTTCAGCGTCTCGGGGTGAATATCTGTTGTGTACAAGAGACCCGTTTTTCTTCTCGTGACTATGAGAACATTCTGTCTAGGGGTTTTCCTCTATTCAGCATGTTTTGATGGACGCTCGAGGGGTGTCTCTTGGTTGGTGAGCAAGTCATTGAAGGCTGCGTGTGTTCTTGTCTTCGCGGATCCGGCGGGCAGGCTTTGCGTGCTGGATGTTACCATAAAGGATAAGGCTCTGCGTCTCATTGGGGTTTATGCGCCCAATGTCCATTCTGAGCGGCCTGTTTTGTTTCGGCAGATCGAGCCGTTTTTGACGACATCACGTCGGGTAGTCTTAGTGGGTGATTGGAATGCCGTCCTTGATCCCGATATAGATCGCATAGGGACAAATTCGGGTACTAACAACCGGGACGTGAAACCATTTCGGGACTTTATCGACAAGTTTGATCTTGTCGATAAGTACCGAAATGAACACCCTCGGGAGGTAGTGTGGACTTGGACAAATAGTGGCGGCTCGGCTAGTTATCTAGACCGAGTCTTAGTTAGGAGAGTCGATGTAGGGCTCTTAGGGTGTCCAAGTTTCCATGAGATAGTTTATTCGGATCATAGGCTTGTCCGGGTCCGTGTAAACTTAGATAAGCCTAAGGTTAGGATGGCTGGCTACTGGAAATTAAACTCATCATTATTTGGTGAGCAAGATTTCCGGGACCAGCTTTTACTAATGATACAAAGGGAACTGACGGGAGCGGTTGTGGGAAATGCCTGGTGGGATAAATTAAAATCCAAAATTAGAACGTTTGCTGCTGATTATAGTCGTCGGCTCAATCTAGATAGATTAGCGGCGCAAACGGCTTTAGAGCAGAAAGTTGATCGGGCGGTGAAATCCCGTGATAGTGGGGAAATAGCCTTAGCTAAGGCAGAGTTGGCCTCCTTGCTTATCAAGAAGGATCAAGCTCTGGTAGTTAGGGCTAGGTTAAAAAGAATGTCCTCTGAGGCGACGAATATGGCCGCAGAATTGCGTGCAGAGGAAGCTCGGCATGCATCTCAGCGACATATCGCGAGCGTCACATTGCCGGATAAGCGGACCGTGACAACAAACGAGGGCATATGTGAGGCTTTTCGTGACTACTTTCAGGAGCTTTTCACCAGGGAGCCCGGTCTGAGCTCTGCTCAGTTCGACTCCTATTTGGCTGACTTTCCCTGCCTTAGTGCAGCTGAAGCAGCTAGGTGCGAGGGTCCAATTACAGAGTCGGAAATCTGGGATGCGTTGAAACAGGTTGGCCTGGACAAATCTCCGGGACTTGATGGTCTTCCGTACGAAGTGTACTTGAGGCAGTCGCCCGTTTTTGTTCCGCTGCTGGCACTGATTTTCGGCAACTGGATGAAGCAGGGGTCTATACCCCAACGCTTCACCAGGGGCGTGATCAAGTTGTTACGCAAGAATAAAAACGGTGGGGATGGGTTAGGTAACTTTCGCCCTTTAACTATGTTAAACACAGAGTTAAAGATTTTGGCTAAGATCCTGGCTAACCGTTTGCAGGCTGTCCTGTCTAGTCTGATTGGCCCTGAACAGACTTGTGCTGTGAAGGGCAGGACTATTCAGGACAACCTTCATATGGTGCGCCTGATCATCGAGCAAGTCGACAGTGAAGCCGCGCTGATCAATTTAGATCAGTCCAAGGCCTTCGATAGGGTTGACCATCATTTTCTGGAGGCTGTTCTTTCGGCGGCCGGTTTCGGGCCGTACTTTCGCACCTGGATCCGACTTCTGTATGCGACCCCCGGTGCGCTGGTGGAGGTGAATGGGGTACGATCGGAGCCTTTCGTATTGTCTCGCTCCATTCGTCAGGGTTGTCCGCTATCGCCTTTGCTTTACGTTCTTGCGTTGGAACCTTTCCTTCGCAAGTTAAAGGCGAATCCGGTCCTACGCGGAATTGCCCTGCCCGGTGGTAGCACATCGGCCAGGTATTCCGCCTATGCTGACGACGTTTCGGCTCTTGTGTCGAGCAGAGCCGAGATTGACGAAGTCAGCAAAGAAATCAGTTGTTATGAGATGGTGACAGGGGCCAAGATCAACCGCGATAAGTCTGTTGGCTTGCGGTTGGGTGCGTGGAAGGGAGTTTCTCTTCCCGGACCTTTCCACTGGACGGATGGGCCGGTCAAGATTCTCGGCGTCTTTTTCGGTCCTGATCTCCAGTTGGAGATGAATTGGTCGGAGGTGCGAGGGAAGGCCGAGATCGCAATTAAATTGTGGTCTCGGAGGAATCTTTCCTTAAAGGGGAGGGCGGAAGTTTGTGTTTCACACATCTACCCGATTCTCCTTTACCGACTCTCTGTGCTTCCACTTCCGTGTGACACTTTACTGGCGTTAGTGAGGCTCTTGTTCTCCTTCTTGTGGGGAGGCAAGGCTGCCAGAGTCAGTCGGAGATCTGTTGCCTTCATCCATCTGAAGGCGGTCTGGGCATGCCGAGCATTGAGATTCGTCAACATATGCTTCGCATTAGTTTTCTGGATCGAATGTGTCGCGATTCGGATGAGGACGGCGCCTTCTGGAAGGAAGACGCCCGTAAGAACTTCCCATCCCTGAGAAGTGTGCATTCGAGCGAGGAGGAGGCCCGCCGTTTACCCCGAGCCGAATGCTCCTTCTATCGTGAATGTCGTATTGCTCTGAAGCGCCTCTTACGGGCGTCGGATGGCCTCTCCAACGTCCAGGCGTTGTCGCGTAGGGCATTATATCAAGTTTTAGTCAGGGGGCCGTGCATGATGATTTGATTGACGAGCTCGGTTTGACGAGGCAGCAGGCTCGCTCAATATGGCCTTGGGCGCCCGGGTTGAAATGCCTCAATAACGATGAGGCATCACTCACCTGGCTGGTGATACGTAGGGCCCTCTGGGTCGCCAAGAGACTCTGCTCAGCTGGCTTGGAGAATTCTCCAAACTGCCGACGTTGTAGTGGGGAGGTCGAGACCTTGGGTCACGCCTTCTTTCATTGCAGCCAGGTAGTGCCGTTGGTCAAGTTTGTTGAAGGCCTCATGGTCCGCATGCTGCAGGGAAAGTCCTTTGTCCTTCAGTCCGTTTCCGTTTGTAGCAATGTGGCACCGCCGCTAACGAAGGCTGAACAGTATGTGTTCCACTGCTTGCTAGGTGTTATGAGAGTCGTGGTTTGGACGACACGTCAGAAGGGATTCTATGGAGGCGAGAAGTTCACCTCTTCCCAACTGATCTTGTACTTTAAGCATCAGCTTAAAGTCAAGATTAGGACGGAAAGGCGGCGGCTCACTTCATCAGAATTCAGCAAAAGGTGGGTGAATCTTGCGCGCTTGTGTCGTGTGAAAGGAGCTGACTTTGAGTGGCACATTGATGCCGGTTAGGCATCAGGATATTGCTCTTCCTGGGTTGAACTTGTGCAACCCATCCTGAAATTAGGCTAGCTTAGGTTTTCCATTTTGATGATTTAGTTTCCTTTTTTCAGTTAACTTAGCTAGGGTATGTATGCTCATTGGCCCCCTTTTATTTCTGTCCCCATTTGTTTTTTTTTTTTAAGTTTAATTCCCCATCCCTCCCTCGTTAGGTGGTCAGTGATGTCAGTTTGCTGGTGGATGCGGGGCGCCTTTCGTTTTCGTGTGAGTGTTTTTTTTTTCGTATTTGTTGTTGTGTCTGAATGAGTGCATGTCAGTGTGAGTGATTGGGATGAATGAATGGTTTATACTATTATAGTCCCGCATTGATTTCGGCCAGTGAAGTGATGTTTCTGTCACATTTAGGAAATTGTGGGGGGTTTTATTACTAATCTTATTTTCTTTAGTTTCTTGTAAATAGTTTTTGTATGCATATTGTAAATACTCATTGGGGTTTATTTTTTAGAATTGTTGTTTTATTCCCCCCCCCCCAGACCACGAATTGTAAATATGGGGACTAGTTAGTATCTTCATAGAGACAAAAGGTATTATGGTGGTTGTAGTAAGAAAG